>JARKHS020029229.1:0-77564 GCA_030143305.2 Amblyomma americanum | reverse complement strand
TCTGATATACGGGCCGCAATTCCAGCTGAGTGCTCGCTTGCGCCTTCTGGATATTCCTGGTGGACGCGGAACACGTTCTTGCCATTTTGCTACTGAAACTCTGCTTTGGCTTCGCTGAATTTGCAGGATTGCTCGCCGTGCGAAATTCAATCCATCGTCCGTCACCCTACACGTGTTTTCATAGTCCAATCTGGATAAGTAAAAAAAAAGTGCGGAAAAAGCTTTTATTCTTGGAGCAAGTGTTTCTTGAGGTGCAAGACAAGTTTTGCTCAGAAGCATTAGTGAAAACTTTTTCACACTCTGTGAAGGCATGAGCGGCATTTATACGTTCAGCCGCTGTGGAAAAAATACACAACGTTGCCAATTTCTGCTAAGAACTACGAATTTCAGCGCTTAGTAATATTCGTGTGTGGACACATGAACACGTCACTGAGTGAGTGAGGGAGTGAGTGAGTGAGTGAATGTGAGTAAGTGAGAGTTAGTGAGTGAATGTGAGTGAGTGAGTGTGAGTGAGTGAGTGAGAGTAAGTGCGTGAGTATGAGTGAGTGAGCGAGTGAGTGAGTGAGTGAGTGAGCGAGTGAGTGAGTGAGTGAGTGAATGTGAGTGACTGAGTGAATGTGAGTGAGTGAGAGTTAGTGAGTGAATGTGAGTGAGTGAGTGTGAGTGAGTGAGTGAGAGTTAGTGAGTGAATGTGAGTGAGTGAGTGTGAGTGAGTGAGTGTGAGGGAGTGAGTGAGTGAATGTGAGTTAGTGAGTGAATGTGAGTGAGTGAGTGTGAGTGAATGTGAGTGAGTGAGTGAGTGAGTGAGTGAGTGAGTGAGTGAGTGAGTGAGTGAGGAGTGAGTGAGTGAGTGAGTGAGTGAGTGATGTGAGTGAGTGAGAGTTAGTGAGTGAATATGAGTGAGTGAGTGTGAGTGAGTGAGTGAGAGTAAAAGCGTGAGTATGAGTGAGTGAGCGAGTGAGTGATTGAGCGAGGCATTGAGTGAGTGAGTGAGTGAGTGAATGTTAGTGAGTGAGAGTTAGTGAGTGAATGTGAGTGAGTGTGAGTGAGTGAGCGAGCGAGTGAGTGAGTGAGTGAGTGAGTGAGTGAGTGAGTGAGTGAGTGAGTGAGTGAGTGAGTGAGTGAGTGAGTGATGTGAGTGAGTGAGTGAATGTGAGTGAGTGAGAGTTAGTGAGTGAATGTGAGTGAGTGAGTGTGAGTGAGTGAGCGAGCGAGTGAGTGAGTGAGCGAGTGAGTGAGTGAGTGAGCGAGTGAGTGACTGAGTGAATGTGAGTGAATGTGAGTGAGTGAGAGTTAGTGAGTGAATGTGAGTGAGTGAGTGTGAGTGAGTGAGAGTAAGTGCGTGAGTGTGAGTATGAGTGAGTGAGTGAATGTGAATGAGTGAGTGAGAGTGAGTGACTGAAAGTGCGAGTGAGTGAGTGCGAGTGAGTGAGTGTGAGCGAGTGAGTGAGTGAGTGAGGTGAATGAATGATGCAAGGGTGGGTGAGCGAAGGGGTGGCTGATAGTGGCGGTTAGTTAATGAATGATTATAGTTAATGGGGGTTTGACGTCCCAAGCGACTCAGTCTATGAGAGGCGCCGTAGTGAAGGGCACCGTAAATTCAGACCACCTGGGGTTCTTTAACGTGCACTGACATCGCACAGTACACGGGCCACTAGAATTTCGCCTCCTTCGTTATTCCACCTCCGCGGCCGAGCCGAACCCGCGTTTTTCGTTTCAGCAACCGAGCACTTAACTACGAAGCCACCGCCGCGGCACAGTGAATAAAATGAGTGCGTGAATGTGCAAGCGAGTCAGTGAATTAGAAAATGACTCGGTGAGGAATGGTATGAATGAATGCCGACACCCTCCTCTTCCCATCCGCAAGTACCTCCGGGAGCGGTTCAAGATGGACGTGCCGCACCGATTCCGGGTGCACAACTACATGAGCCCGACCTTCTGCGACCACTGCGGATCGCTGCTCTACGGACTCTTCAGGCAGGGCCTCAAGTGCCAACGTGAGTTGCTCCATTTCGCATCTCTCCCTTCATTCTACGTCAAGAGCGGCGCGCATGGGGCATTTATGTACAAATAACCGACATTCACCCTACGGTAGTTTACTGCGCACGTGAGAGATTACGAAAGCGCATGAAGTTTGGAATAAAATGATTTAATTGTAATCGTAAAGAGCCCTCCTTCGTCCTTGCATCAACGAGCTGCACATCCAAACTGTCCGGCATCCCATAAGGGCACCAAGGTCTTCGTTTTTTGTACACGCTTCCCATTTTGTCGCCTGTATTGAATCAAACACACATCCGTCTAACACTTTCATGGTTGATCTCAGCACTTACATGCTTCAATATAGCACTGTATCTTGAACCTACTGAATAGTGATTAGGGCGCCAGAAAGAATACTGGAAGGGTGGTTTGGTCGTCAGAAACGGAGTGGTCTTTTTGCTTGCTGCCGCAAACTCTCCGATGTTCAGTCGCACTTATTAATTGCTAAGGTAATACTTCCTTAAGCAGTTACAGGATCTTCCATGCTATGCAACGCTGTCACACGCTTGAAGGCAACAGCGACAAAAAAGGGTAGGTGCCCCGTTCAAAAGAAAAAGGTGCTTGCTGGCGTAGTAGTGCTGAATACAGGGCTACTGGCAAGATTCCTCTGTGACCTGCATAAGGCGCCATCGACGAACCGAAAAACTTGTCCAGAGATTTTGACGACTCAGACATATGCCTAGTGCGTGACTAGAGAAAAGTCACTCGTGCTTTCTCGCAAATGTACTCCGGTTTACGGGTCCCGCTCGTGGCCACGTCGACTGTCATTTAGGGACCCGATTCATAAGCAGGCAAACTGCAGAGTCCAGATCACGCTCACGACATTGATGCTCACAAGACAACAATCGCGATGGTCTTCTGAGGAATGGCGGAATTGCAGACAGACTCTCTGTCTGCAATTCCGCCATCCCGATGGTTTCCCGTCAGCCACCATCGAGAATGTCGGACTATTTCCGAAGACGTTGGCATCTCTCGGCCACCGACGATCCACAGCGCGAGTAATTTCACCTTGAGTCCGCACTAAAATCCGACTGCTTCAGTAGAATGCGCAGACCCCAGAACAATAATCAGCGATTGGGGTGAGAAGAGTCGTTTGTGCACGAAAATCTAGCGTGCGGCCTTTAGCATATTCTAGGACGTCACGAGGCCTCCATCCTTCGGGAGACGTTGAATAACACACGAGTAGCAGAAGCCCCTTGTAGTCTCAGTTCTGAAGCTTCGTTTTTTTTTTTTTGAAGAAGTGAAGGTATATTCCATGGATCGTATCACCCTAATACAGTATCTGAAACGTATCACATCGCGCCAGGCACACGTATGGCCCCGCGTTCGTGGTACGACGTCATATTCGTGGACGACTGTAGTAAGCTATACAGACGAGCGCTTCCAAGAATAAACGTCTTTCTTGGCGTGGAGTTCCAAGCCGTCAACAGATAACGAATCTGTTTGGAAGACGCTGCCACTCCTTTACTACAAAATAAAGCCGAAAAAAGAAGAAAATATGCATTTAAATAATGGAGGTCTTGCTTCGGGAGAGGTGCCTATCCAAAAATAGAATCTCATAGAGTAGGCTGAGCACGTGGTGTTGGAGAGCCATATGCACTTTCCAGACAATTCGTCTCGCGCGCTCGCGGTGTGACCGAGAAATCAAAATCCGTTGCACTGGTTGCGTTGCGTCACGGTGCAACTCGCCACCACGGCCCGTCCAAGCACGAAAGAGAGCGGCCGCTAATGACGCCTGTCAGTCCACCAAGACTTCGCACTTTGCAGTTTGTCGCTGGGCTGGTCTTACCAGGCTTCGCGCGGCGCTGCCAACAGGCGTGGTGCTTTTCCAAAAAGCACCAAGTCACCATCAGGTGCAGCTCCAAGTAACTGCGTGTTATTGGCAAAACTCGAGCACCAGGTTCCGGGCATGCATGCATCAGCTGTCGCGCACGACCTGCTTTCAGTTTGGCATTCTACGCAGAACCTCTTTTGAGAGAGGATATTTATTTATTTTTATTTATTTATTCAGATACCATCAAGGGCCCTCAGTTTGAGGGTATTACATGAGGGGTAAAACACGAATACATAATAGGGAGTACAAATGGAGGAACAGTAATCGAATAAACTCTACAAAACAAATTAAGGCACGAACATATTCATAAAAGAAAATAAGTATAGATATCTGTAAGAAAAAAAAGGGGGATGAAATGATACACGAAAGGGACAAGAATAAAGTTCCCAATAAGGACAGCAAACAAAACGTAAAGATCACATAAATGGTCAAACAGTAATAGTGGTCATTACAGGGCAAGAAGCTATGCATAAAAAAATAAAAGCAGTTATTTTAGAATACCAGCCGAGCAGTGTGATACATTAGTGCACCATGCACATTTCCATCGCACCCTGGAATCATTTAAGAAAAAAGGCGAAGACCTAGTATTTACCAGATGCTATGCGAAGGGTCGAATGTGACGCTTATCTTTTTGCTTCCGCAATTAAGAACACTAAGTCACTTTTCTAACGTCGATATTGCGAGCAGTCTGCTGCCGGGAAGTAATGGCTCCGCACGGAAGTAGCCTGTAAGAAATAACAAGAACCCACAGCCTGTGACCAGTTTAGGTTTAATTACACAATAGCTTAGATTACTGGTGCAGTGCAGTGATCGGTGTAATTCTGCAATAAAATAAATTTTCAGGGGTGGCTTCCTGAGTAGCCTATATTCTGGCGACGCGCCTGTGTCGATTTTAACAAACAGTCGTCGGGACCTCTCAAAACCTTCACCGTCCCTAATGGCTTTCTACTGACTGTCAGAGTGGACGACGAGAAGATGCCTGCGCGAGACACTGCTTTAAATACGGAGACATTGCGCGAATTGCGCAACACTCGCTGTGCCACTTTCTCGCGGTTCGAGTCTGGGAGCGCTGAAACTTCAGCGCGCTCCTAAACCGTGAGGCTTTCCTCTTTGAGACAATGTGGGCACCGCGCCTGACTATAACGAGCAGCAGCGAATGAGGTGTCTTGTTTTATATCTATCACTTTTCTCGTTCCTGCCTTATATCACGCATCCTCATGCACAGGATATGGCGCAGCAAAACGTGTCAGGAATGGTTTGGTTTATGGGGGTTTAACGTCCCAAGGAGACTCAGGCTATGAGGGACACCGTAGTGAAGGGCTCCGGAGATTTAGACCACCCGGGGTTCTTTAACGTGCACTGACATCGCACAGTACACGGGCCTCTAGAATTTCGCCTCCATCGAAATTCGACCGCCGTGGCCGGGTCGAACCCGCGTCTTTCGGGCCAGCAGCCGAGCGCCATAACCACTCAGCCACCGCGGCGGCTCGTGTCAGGAATGGATAGTTAGTAGATTTCCACATGGTGATTGTCGGTCTCCGTAACCAGGTGCCTTTGACACAGGGCAGGACAATGTAGAAAACGAATGCAGTGAACCTGAAAAAAAAAGGTACGTACTAAAAGACAGCCTTCTTGCCAGTAAAACCTAGCAGTCATTACACGATCTTTAGCACGACTCCCGGTCGGCAACCGGGAGCCGGTGGTGAGAAAATTCTGTAGCGTAATTTTTTAAAGGTGCTATCTGTCCTGCACGTCCGTTTGACTCGTGGGTAGGGGGAAATCTGTCACTAACACATATGCAGCCTCCTCGTCTCACACTTTCGCTCTTACCAAGCCTCCAATCTTGAGTAGCTGCGTGTGCTGCTCAGATGTTCACAGAAAACAGACCTGCAACAGTGACGCTCCTCTAAAACCAGGAAAGAACACTGGGTTATACAAGTGGAACCATTTATCATCACTTTAAAGTACCCTGAAAGGTTCTCTAGCGACAAAGGGTGCAGAGTCATCTCATTCTGGCAAAGTTGAATGAAGAGGTGGGTGTGCCACAAACTCGAGACGGGCCCGTCTCTGCAGCAAAGGTTTTCTTCGCGTTGGAGAGCGTCCGACACTCCTTGACGCATGTGAATGCGAGCAGAGGCGGCAAAGAAACTGTCATGCTGCCACTGGGAGCAGTGATGCAGAATGGCGGAGAAAAAATATGTCTCAAACTAACCACACAAGATCAAAATGGGGCACTTGTTTTGTAGCGATAGCTACATTACGGTAGCATTTCGAGCCTTCAACGTGGCGGCGCCGTGCGGCGCACCGCCACGCTGTCACGTGGTTAGTCACGGGGTGCGGAGCAGCTGCCGGCGGCGCGGCGCCGTGGCTGATCACGTGGTTCGTCACGTGGTTGGTCACGTGACCAAGTTCCACTCGGCCAGCTGTAGCTATCGCGTCACTCCAGGTTTAACCAAAGCTAAACCACCGCCATTTTTAAACGCTATTGCCGCCATATGTGTTCGTCCTTGGACGACTGAACGACATTAAAGATTTTCAGCCAATTTAACACCCTTTACCAAACACTCCTAGTCTGGGGACTGTACATGTTTGTCAACGGGGCAAAGAGAGTGTCTGTGTACGCGATTTGTTTACACGGCAAAGAATGGAGGGGTCACAACGTAGACACTAAATCTGCGCTCATCCCCTGACACTGGCGCTTTTCATTTTCGCATAACTGCACAGACGAGAGAAATTCTCTCCACGACGCCACAAGTGCCACATCATCCTCGCGTCGGACCGTTGCTCAGAATTGCGTCATTCTATCATTCTGCCACAACCATCCGTCATACACTTGGGTAACGACGCTGCCACCGCGACGGAACCGAAAAGAAACAAAGCAACAACGAAACTGCGCTCACTGCAAGCACAGACAAATCAGGCGGGGGCGCCGGCTGCTTCAACCCTCCCCGCCCCCTGGTGCGCCTGCCAAAATAAGGTTGTTAGGGGCCCCTCAGCGGGGGCGGTTGCTGCGCGGCAGCCGACGACGTCGCTTCAGCGCTCCATCCTTCTCCCGCCCCACCGACTTGCGCGCAAATTATCCGCGCCCGGTGACCCATCACATTTATAACTTGTCGGCCGCACGTGCGGACGCCGCACAGAGGCGGGGCTGTCGTCGACGGAGGCGCGGGCTCGACCACGGCTTCCCCTCCACCATCTCAGCGATCAAGCAACAAAGTGTCGGAGGAACCAAAACTCGCATGTCCCGCAAAAGTACGCCTCCCCATTCCCCGTCCCCCTCTCCCGTGCCTCGTTTCCTTCCGCTACAACGAACAACCTCAGCGCTACGCTGTTTTCTCGACGCTCAATTCCTAACGGACCACATAATCTGCGGCTTGTCAAGATAGCAAGCGCCGTACGTGGAAATGTCCACGCTGGCAGCGATGTCGAGCAGTGAACACTGGCAGTGCATCAGCCTGCTCTGTGCAGCCTAAATAATCAAACGTTATCCCCTTTGACCCAATGCGGAGGATTATAAGGCTGGAGCAGTAATTGCAGTTCCACTTCCATGTGGTGTACGCAGCCACACTTCTATGGCGTCATAACCCGACCCGAGGACACAGCCACGCATTCATCAGCTGGGTTTCCAGACGCTAGGGGATAGCAGGCTATGAAGATGCCCACAGTGTGGCTCAGGCGATGTTGAGTGTTGCTACGTGGGTGGTCTTCAAACTATGCTTCAACTATAAATGGCGCGGCATTAATCGACACGTACAGAATTATTTAAAAGTTCCCAGGCCGCAGGGTCTGGGAACCGTATAGCGAGCCGTATAGCGGGGCAATAATGAAATCCTCGAGCGTCAAAATATCTTTACGTGGTAGAAAAAGAATGATTGTCGCCTCTGATAACATCGGTAGATTCATAGAGCTCTTCTGAGTGTCTGACTATAGTGAATAAACGGAGACCCTTAAGTTTAGGAACTTTTGCACAACACTGCACATGAAGACGACACACTCAAGCGTTCTTCGTGACCTTTGGAATCGACTGTGTCCAGTCCATTCTAAGGTACTCACCCTAACGTTTACGTCTCTTCTAGCTGCATCCTACGAAACTCAATTCAGCTATTGTGCCGTGGCCTAAGAAGCCAGGATGAACAGACACCCGATCTTAAATAACCTGTTACCGCAATCTGAGTACTCTTTGCCAATGGCTTCAGTATGGCGGCCAGCGTAATGATGCATCCCCTTCACATTGGCTCGGGTGCAGCACCCGCGAACGCGTGCACTTTGAAAGCACAGCCACTCAAGGTAGCGTGGACAGGACAGCGCCAACCGACCTTCCACCATAGTCGGAAGATACCTGTACCAAGTGCTACCACACAGAACCAGCCATCGTTATCCACACTTCGAGGAAGTGCCCAGCCCAAGCACTGCACAAAGGCCTAAACAAGCTATTAGTCTTGCATTCGTCCGCAGGGAGACATGCGACACCACAGGAGGCCTTTGCCACACTCACTCCTATGGTTCATAGATGACGCGCAATTACAGGGCTGCAGTTTGGAAGGATTCGTCTCCCCCTCCTTCCTTTCTTTGCCTGTGCCCTCATGAGGCCTCACTCACACTAATGCGAAAGTTCCCGCAAAGGCGCCGTTGTCCAGCAGCTCTGCGAAGTGATGTCCACTATGCTAGCGTTCTGCCGCTAAGCTAGTCACGTGACACCACGAGCTATCTCGTGCTCCTTCGCTGTGATCGAGTGGGTGAGGACTAAAGCAGGCGCAGCAAGCGTATTTACGTCAAGAAACCTCTGGCCTCCCATTGACTATTCCCACCACCGGCTCAGGAATAATAGCTATGTACCCATCCTTCTGTGGAACAGGAAACGTCGTTCTGGAGGAGAAAAACCTGCTGGTGCAGGAGACGGCACGCGGAGTGCGTTTTCCCTCTAGTGTGAGCGAGGCTTGAGGCCGCTCGAGCCCACACACAGGGCATTCAGTGCACCCGCCGTATAGACGCCAAAGGGTTTCCCCGAGAAAGCTAGAACGTACACGAAGTCGGTCACAGTCTCGCACGTGCTTCTGCCCATGGCCCCGGTGATCCTCTCCCACCGAACTTTGCACTGCGTGCAGCCAAAAAAACTGAAAAACATTCTCGAAAGAAGGCCAACCTGCATGGAAAGCCCCAGGCTTTTGAGTGCAATGGCGCAGGCCCTTTCGCCCATTTTTTTCTGGACATCGCCGTCGCTTGCAGAAACAACTGCAGTTATTCTCGTGTACCTTTACGTGGGTTCAGGAACTCCCTTTCTCTCCACCCTCCACATTGGCGTTGTGTAGATGAAGAGAGGAGGCGGGGATGCGAAAGGGAAAAGTATTCACAGTTGCCTTGAAAGTATAAACCAAGCACACGAGCTGAAAAAAGTTGATTCCGGCGCTGTCTAATAGCCGATGCGCATGCGTACAGCCTGGGAGCATGTGGCACATCAGCCGTCTCATGCGACATTTTCATGTTTGCCTTATCGGCAGCCCAGGACGAAGAGAAGCAGTTTTTCCTGAGACTTGTGCTACATTTTACTTTTGGGGCACCTGCACTTACCAGAGCGACAAATATACGGACGAGTTTGTGAAAGCGAGTGCAGTGCGCTTCTGGATCGTTTCTTTGCCAGGCTCGATGCGGCAAGGTATAGCAGACCTAGGATTACAAACTTGATCACGGCTTTAACGAGTAAGCTCGTTGTTCTCTGAATTTTAGAGGGTCTGTGCTGACTGTTCGTTTCTTCCGCACGCTTATCGTCCCTTTACTGTCTGTTTATATGTTAAGCTCAGCTTTCTTTTATCTTCAACGTCTCTGTCGCCCACCCACGTACCAAATCATATTTCCTTTTCTTCTCAACCTCTCTGTCGTGCATCCACGTACCCAATCTTGTTTCCTTTTCTTCTCAACGTCTCTGCCGTCCATCCACGTACCGAATCATGTTTCCTTTTTTTTCTCAACGTCTCTGTCGCCCATCCACGTACCAAATCATATATCCTTTTCTTCTCAACCTCTCTGTCGTGCATCCAAGTACCCAATCTTGTTTCCTTTTCTTCTCAACGTCTCTGCCGTCCATCCACGTACCGAATCATGTTTCCTTTTTTTCTCAACGTCTTTATCGCCCATCTACGTACCAAATCATATTTCCTTTTCTTCTCAACCTCTGTCGCGCATCCACGTACCCAATCTTGTTTCCTTTTCTTCTCAACGTCTCTGCCGTCCATCCACGTACCGAATCATGTTTCCTTTTGTTCTCAACGTCTCTGTCGTCCATCCACGTACCGAATCATGTTTCCTTTTCTTCACAACGTCTGAGTCGCCCATCCAAGTAACGAATCATGCGCATATCGAGGTAGAGAGAACTCATGTTGACGTTTTTCCTTCCCTTTTTCCGTTCTCGATCAATGACACAAACAGAAAATAGATGGAGCAATGAGAGTAACAAACATATTTATGTCCCTCCTATTACCAGCCCTCCGCCTCAGAGTTTGATGATAGGGGTGTTAAAGCTAACAGAGCGAGGCGACTGTTTCCACAAGCATTCTGCTCTCAGCAGTTCGTGAGCCAGCCAAGCTAGTCTGGAAGCCGTGATTTGGTAGTCATTGCTTCCACTTGACTACGATAAAGTTTCTCTGCTGAGCGCGTCAGGTTTGTTCAAAGACCAATAAGTACGGTATGGCTTTCTTATCATTGCCTAAAAAAATATTGCACAGTTTAAGCATAGCGGGTACGTACAGCCTAACGTGATTTGAATGTTCTCTTCAGGGTTAACCTACTCGACATGAACTGCTGTAACTGTTTATCTTCGCAAGAAGACTTCAATGAATGCATGAACTAGGCTAGCCGAATGATTCCTCTTTTCCCCACTGTCGTGTTTTGTTGCGGACGAAGGTAACCGTCACACCAGAAGCTGGAACGAACGTGATAACCTTCAAATCGCTCTAGACTGTTCTAGCATAGCTGTATACCCGTTTAACGTATGCTTCTCTGCATGCGAAGTTGTACGGTTGGGAGCATGGTACACGCACCTACCGCTGCGCGTGCGCAGCCGGCATCCGGTAAACTGGTGTACGTCCACACCAGACTGTCTGCGCTGTGCTAAAACTCTGTTTTATTCTCCCTCCCTTTCGCCCTAGGAGGTATCTAAATTGCTAAGTTATGGCGCTAGCGTTGTCTTTTTTTCTTCACTTTCTTTGCTTTCACTTTCTTCACTGAACCTCCTGGCTCAAAGCACAGCAAAACAGCCTGATATATGCGACAACGTCTCTGATACCACGGGACTATATGCATCCATGCCCGGACGCTGTTCCAGACAGGGACGTTACACCCACTCTCCAGGCGGGCCTTTCGCTTTTGTTGGGCATGTTTCTCTTGGCACACCCCTTCCCCCCAATAAAATGATTCATACAGCTCTCTCTGCGTGCGCTGTGTTTGTCGAGTGCAGGACCTACGCTGTAACTAAAGCAGAGAGGTATGTTGCTGGGCTGATTGATGGTGTGCGCGTAATAGGAAAAAAGCGCAACATCGACCGGACCAAGAGCAACATGACAGACACAGGCGCCTGTGTCGGACATGTCGCTCTTTCTGCCCTTGCTGTTGCACCTTTATTTCTATTTCGTAGCTAAAGCAGCTGCTGTCGTCAAGTTTCGCTTTGCACCAATGTTGAGATGTATATCGATGCCTAGTGCCTAGGAAGAAACTGTGCACAAGGCGGCAAATAACAGTGGGATACTTCTTAGGGAGACTTATAACGCTCTTCATTGGGAGACAGCACGGTGGCATACAACTCTATTTTAAGGCAGACGGAGGCTGTGGCACATAAATATGCCTTCAATGCGTCCATAGAAAACTTTCGAGGTCGTATAGGCTTCAGAAATCAACGACGTACTTACACGATAGCTGTAATCTGGACGTAGGCAGACTGGTACAGTTGAAAGCCGTACAGCACACGCTGATAATTATGAAGTGCTCCCTTGATAATATACATCGGGTCACACTGTACGCAGATGTTTCTCGCAGTCGATCCACTACGCAGCTCATCCGTGGAACCGCAGACCGAGAGAATGCGAGAGCATGGATCCCAAGAGAGGCGCAGGCCCGCTCGATTAAGGCGCGAAATACTCGCCGTGGCTCATCGAAGAGAGGCGCCTATCGATTTCATGGAGAAGACGCCTCAATTATGTGCAAGCGAGACCTGAAAGCCATTCCGAGACGCGAGAGCACACTGAGACGCTGCAAATGACAGCGATTGTTGTGTGAATTTAAAGCCACGCAGCACGCTTCCACCGAATGAGGCTGATCTAGACATAACTGCACAAATGTAAACTGGCGCGAAGACACGACGACGAACACACAGAGACAGGATTGGCGCCTGCTGTGTGTTCGTTCTCCTGTCTTCTAATATTGAAAATTGGTTTTTGGGGAGAGGAGTATCTGTCTCACATCTCGGCGTACGCCTGAACCGCGCCGTAAGGGAAGTGATAAAGGAGGGAGTGAAAGAAAGAAGAAAGAGGTGCCGTAGTGGAGGGCTCCGGAATAATTTCGACCACCTGGGGATCTTTAACGTGCACTTACATCGCACAGCACACGGGCGCACAGCGGCGGGTTCTGTCTTCGCGCCAGTTTGCATTTGAGCAATTATTTTTAGTCGCAACCAACTAGTTCAAACGAAGCTTGATCTCGTAGATCGTGACCTGTAAGTTATCTTAGCAAGTACTATAAAGCAGGCTAATCCTTGCTACGTTTTACTTACCCTACTACAATTCATGCTGTGTTGTATACCTTTGTTTAGCAGGGTACAGTCGCAGACAGAAGTCTGTAGGACACGTGAGCCTCAAGCGAAGCCGATAGCTCTATTATTAGCCTCCTGATCGACACCGCACTTGTGGAGGTGGAAGCCAAACTCACGTTCTTTACTGTGTCCTATTTCAATGATGTGATCACTAGCACGTGTGGTGCCCGTGGGCCTTAATCTCTTTCCGAGCGTCCTAGAGACTTTTGTCTCTGCCAGTACCTTCTTGTTCTGCTTCACTTAACGAAGCTACCGTACGCGACCATATACTCTTCGAGAATATCATCTACGATTGTAAATACATGTGTTCTCTTTTGCTAGGCGAGCTTAGACCTGTATCTGTGAGGTGGGTTCCCACTGAAGCTTAGAGGGCGCGCCGGAGCGCCGGTTCCCCTCTCCTCAGGATAAGCACAGGTGCAGAATAGGTGTAAATAGTCCTTGGCTTAGCACAGGTGCATCTCTGCGAATGGAAGGACGCGCGAAACTGAGCGGACACGGTTCAAGCGATAATCTGGCAACCGGAAGCGGGGTAGTCGAAATGTACTCGTCAAACGCATTTCATGTATTAATAACCTTTCGCACTTCCGTGAAAGTGTTCCCGCGTGCGCCAATACTGTTTCCCTCGTAAGGCGGACGCTGCACCGAAGCAACGTTTCATTCTCGGAAATGTGCCTCATTGCTCTCGATCTCGTTACGCCTAATTGCGCGTGCCGACGCACTAAATGAACCGGTCGCCTTAATGGCCACGAGCATTTCCTAGCAGATACCGAGACGAGAAGCCATCAAAACTATTCTCAATGCTTCTTCGGCTTCAGTTGCACTCGTGCTGGTAATGAGAACTTCGTTATCCTGGAATGCATGAATACTGCCCTCATGCACTAATGTGAAGCGTATGCATTTTCCTTTTTTTTCTAAGTTGTCGTGCTGTGGACGCATCATTACTTGTGCCTTTTCGTGTGTCATGTAGAAGTAAAAATATGGTTGCTGAGCAGTGCGGAATTTATGTTTCCTATTATACTTCTCCTGACTGTGCATGTCCATGATACTTCATGTCACAAATTGCCCTTCTGACTGCGCTAGCCCAAGGTTATAAGTGATTAGTTCTCACGCTTTACAATGCGACAAGTTTCGTAAAACACTAGGGCGTCTTGAGATGCTCTTGTTCTTCTGCGTCGTACGATGCCTTCCTACCTCCTTTCTTCTTTTTTTCGCCGGCGTGAGAGCGCAGGTTTCCGCCACGTACACAGTGACATTCGAGCTGTTGTGTAGCTTTTCTGTTTACTTAGGTGGTCACTTACTCATTTATGCATTATTCCCAATTTTTGTTCCACTGTTTATATTTGAATCTGCTAACACGCTAACAAAGCTCAAGAAAAACAAAGTACAGGCCACAGTTATTCTTAGCCCGCACAGGAGGTAAAGAACGCAATATGGAAGAAGCGTATGAAGAAACTCGAAATGAAATATTTCAAAAACGTGAGCCCATCACGGCATCGTGCAGAACGCATAAGCATTAGGTAAGGTGAGCTGTCGCGACTGAATCAGTTGATCTAAAATTAGATTCAGCCTGTAGCAAGGGGAACGTATCAGAAGTAAGCAGATATCGTTTGAGATCAAGTTTATACATTTATTTATTTATTACCTATTTATTTCCTAAAAGGCCACACGTAGTGAACATTACACGAGAGATGGAGATGAGAGGTATTGGATGATGGAGTCGGTTGCTTTCTTGAAGTGGACGGGCTTGATACGGCACACGGCGTATCGGGGTAGATGATTCCAATTTCGAGATGGCTGGACACAAAGTCACCGGCGGTGAGCAAAGGTTTTTTCATTGGGTGTATAGAATGTCTTCTCATGGCTTATTTGGCTGGAGACATGATGAGCTGGTGATATGAGTGATGCTACATGATATGAGGGTGCTACGATGATGGTACTTCGGTGATTTCATTTTAGAGCGTAGAAAATGAACTGCAAGCTCACGCATATAATTAAGAAGGGCAGAACTGACACAGCAGACACACCCCAGGGGGTAAAGTATCATGTCCAAAAACAGCGGTATATAGAAGTCCTCAACCCCGTAGATAAAATATAACCAGGAGAAATACTTTAATGAAAAAAATTGAAGATAAGCAACATAACGAAGCATACATGGACAGGGGAGGGCGAGCGCCAAGGCACGGAAGAAGACAAGGCTGCTAAGAGTAAATCCGGCGTGAGCAAAAACAAGGCGTGCATAGTAAAGCACAAATGAGACCTGCATCCTTAGCAGTTTGGCTGTGACAGTTAAACTGGCTGAGAAGCTCTAATCTGATCCGTACTGCTGTGAAAAAAACAATGACACCAATATTAAAAATATCGCCATCGAATAAATACAGATCGCGGTTTTCAATAAACTAAAAAACAGCAAATTTCTATCAATAATGCAAGGAAAAAAGGCAGGACAGTATCACATAACTATAGAGATATTCAAGGGCTGTAAAAGGCCTGTCTTAGGAAACCTTGCCGCCCTATATACACAACACTTCGTTAACCCAAGTAACGACGCACTGCGCCGTGTTTCATCGGAACCGCGCTCGACCAAGTTGAATCGACCAAATGAAATAGGCCGGCTCTCTCAAAGGGTACTCGACGTTGCAGCACGTTCATTCCATGAGCCTTATTAACGAAATGTACAAATATGATAAATACCTGTACCGGGATGTTAAATTTGGGCCTCCATCAATTTAATGATGATGGCGATTTGATTTTGGGTGACGCAAGCTTGGCGGCGTAAGCAGCCTCGCCAAAGAGCGCTTTTGCACAAGGTCCACCAACGACCCATTTTATAAGCCCTTATCCCCAGAAAAGCCGAGCACCAGGCCAGGGGAGAGATTGTATCCGTTGCTAACATAGAGTAAAAAGAAAATTGGTGAGGTTTAGCTCTTCAAAACCTTCGCAAGTCTAGCTTCTCGTTGTTCCTCGGTTTCAGCGGCTCGTTTAGCTCACTTCCTCTGCAGTACACCTCCTCGGCGAGCTATATGACTGGACGATCGGATGCCGCTTGACGGTGACACTGAAGAGTTGGTGCACTAGGTCCGGCGCGCGCCTCATCCATGGCGAAACTGAAGGAGAAACCGTCGACGCAGAAAGTGTTGCGTCCTCTCCTAGTCACGTGGTATCGCAACGGTGAAGCCGGCTAGAGCGCGCAGGTCCGCCTCGGCTTGGCGAGTCACGTGGATGTCCTGCGCTCCGGGGCCTCGATCAAGGTCAAACGCGCATCAAGATTGACCTTGGGAGGCATGTAGTAATAGCGCTTTCGCTCTAAAACCTCTGGCCACTCCCTGAGAAGAAAATTCCAATAAGGAATGGCGTCAGGCAGGCAGACACGATCTCGCCAATGCTATTCACCGCCTCTTTACAGGAGGTATTCCGAGGTCTGAACTGGGAACGGTTGTGAATAGGAGTTAATGGAGAATACCTAAAAATATGCGATTCGCTGATGGCATTGCCTTAATGAGTCACTCAGGAGGTGAACTGCAAATCATGATCAATGAGTTAGACAGGCAGAGCAGAACTGTGGGTCTAAAAATTAACACGCAGAAAACCAAAGTAATGTTCAACAGTCTAGCAAGGAAACAGCAGTTCACAATTAGTAGCGAGGTGCTGGAAGTGGTAAAGGATTACGTCTACTTAGGGCAGGTAGTGACAGCTGATCCGATTCATGAGATCGAAATAACTAGAAAATTCAGAATGGGGTGGAGCGCATATGGTAGGTTCTCTCAGATCATGAATGGCGGTTTACCAATTTCCCTCAAGAGGAAAGCGTGCAACAGCTCTATCTTACCGGTACTCACCTACGGGGCAGAAACGTGGAGGCTACCAAAAAGTGTTCAGCTCAAGATAACAACAACGCAGCCAGCTAAGGAAAGAAAATGATAGGTGTAACCTTAAGAGACCGGAAGCGGCCCGAGTGGGTGAAGGAACAAACGCGTGATAATGACATCCTAGTCGAAATCAAGAGGAATAAATGGGCTTTGACCGGGCATATAATAAGAAGGAAAGATAACCGCTTGCCCTTAAGGGTAACGGAGATGATTCCATGAGAAGGCAAGCGTAGCAGGGGATGGCAGAAGATTAGGTGGGTGGATGAGATTAAGAAGTTTGGAAGCATAGGGTGGGCGCAGCTGGCAAAGGACCGGGTTAATTGGAGAGACATGGGAGAGGCCTTTGCCCTGCAGTGGGTGTAGTCAGGCTGATGATGATGATGAGAAGAAAATTTGGCGCCGCATATATCGGATCACGGGCGCGCTGCGAGACATGCGCTAAGTGCAGTACTTTGCGGATACTACCGCCTCTAAGTTTCTGGTACAAACGTTTCTTGTACGCTGCCCTTACTGCATAAACAGTTTCATTATTTGACTTTCCCTAATTGCAAGGCTGACGGCGACAGGTATACTCACATTTTATGACCCCATGGTTGTTAAGCCTACGTGCAGAAACAAAAACAAATCTACAGGGGTAGTGTGCCCGGCAGCTCGAATAGGACAACTTTAAATAAAGATCAACGACCCGCAGGTACCTGGCTGCAGGCATAGCCGGGCTGCTGTTGATGATGACGATGGTGGTGCGCTACATTCGGTATGGTATAGTGCTTATAGGCCAAATGTTTAGGGGAACCCCCTAGGTGCTGTAGATATAAGGCAGATTGATATAAGGCAGTAATTAATCATTGGCAACCTCCCAAGCGCAGCCATACGGCTACAAAAGAAAGCTATACAGCTTTCTCAGAAGCTTCGTAGTCAAAAAAGAATTCGCCCTGGTCCGGGGTTCAAACCCGGAACCACCGCTTCACCGCAGAAGTCGCTCTACCAACTGAGCTAACAGGGACGGTAAGCTTATGGTTGGGCGAGAGCGAATTGATCAATAGCTCGAAGTGTAAACAGTGTTGGCTGCGCTCGGGTGGATGCCAATGAGTAATTACTACCATAGTGTTTATAGGTTAAAAACAGCTGCTTAATTCAGTTGGAAACATCAACCTTCGACGGAAAGGCCAACGTTCATACGTTCGAAAATATTTACAAGGACTTCGCAGCTGTAATGTTCCTCCGCACAAGGAGCGAGAGAATGTCATTCAGAAAAGATGATCTGATGTGAAACGGAATCCCTCCGCTGTTATTCGCTACAAGCTTGCAAGAGATATATTGAGAGCTGTATCTGCAAGAACTAGATTTAAGAGACAATGAAAAAGGCCTCAGTAAAAAGGCCTCAGTCGTTGATGACATGGCTCTGGTAAATACCTCAAGGTAGGATTTGGAGAACATACTTTGGTACCTCAACAAAAATAAAATAAAACTGCAGATTTAAAAAAAAAATCAGGAAACTGAGCACCGCTGAAAATTCCGGGAAGGAAACAACAATCGTTTTATTAGAAATTATGCGTCGTAAATTCTATAATAATTATAATTGGTTTTTTGGGGAAAGGAAATGGCGCAGTATCTGTCTCATATATCGTTGGACACCTGAACTGCGCCGTAAGGGAAGGGATAATGGAGGGAGTGAAAGAAGAAAGGAAGAAGAGGTGCCGTAGTGGAGGGCTCCGGAATAATTTCGACCACCTGGGGATCTTTAACGTGCACTGACATATCGCGCAGCACACGGGCGTCTTAGCGTTTTGCCTCCATAAAAACGCAGCCGCCGCGGTGTGGTTCGAACCCGGGAACTCCGGATCAATAGTCGAGCGCCCTAACCACTGAGCCACCGCGGCGGGGTTCGTACATTCTAAGATAGTGCTTTATTGGCAATAGCGCATTGTAAATTCTAAGGTAGTACACCTGTCTGTGCAGATTAGTGACGGCAGATTGAGATCCTAATAATATAGTCCTCTGTAAATACGAAATAGATTGAAGTACATCAAGCACGTAACCTCAAGTTACGTAAGCAAGGCTCTTTACCATTATCAAAAGTGTGTAACATTTGAATTGTGTCAGTATGCACCGCCTAAGCCAAAACTTGAAAGCGAGCGGTAAACCTCGAAAAACCATCAAAGACAGCGCAGCGTGCTACTGACGAGAAAATGATGGCAATAGCGTTGAGAGACACAAAGAGAGTAGGAATCATTGATTAGGGAACAAACACCGCTTAGTGACGAGCTAGCAGAAACCAGAAGAAAGAAATGCACTACGGCAGGTATGTAAAGCTGCGAAGCAATAACTCATAGCCTAGAAGGGAGAAAACGGAAGAGAAATGTAGCTTGCGGCGGCCGAGTAGGGCGCGGAGCTGGGATAGGATGGGACTGCTAGGATAGGATGGCCGCAACTGGGACAGCTGTCGCAACTAATTCACTGATAATAATAATAATAATTGGTTTTGAGGGAAAGAAAATGGCGCAGTATCTGTCTCATATATCGTTGGACACCTGAACCGCGCCGTAAGAGAAGGGGGAAAGGAGGGAGTGAAAGAAGAAAGGAAGAAAGAGGTGCCGTAGTGGAGGGCACCTCTTTCTTCTTTTCTCACCCCACGTAATTCACTAATAAAAATCGAGATGTATGTGTCTCACATGAAGCATAATTACCCTATCTTCCAGTACACTAATCTTTTTAATGTTCTGCAAAAGCATAAGCAAGGACGCGCTAATGCACTAATGTCGCTGAACAAGACCATAAGATCGAATTATTCATACGGTACCCTTGTTCGCGCACAATTCTTTCTCCTAAAAAGTGTAGCGTTCAAATTACGTCAGTGTCCGGCATCTTGCATTTCTTTTCATAATGTGTGACTCCTAAAGAAAAACTCACGAATCTTAGTTGAACCCATTGCCTGCCTGCATTTGGTGCTTACACCTTCATGCGTCTAGTGACTTGCCTTTCCAGTGCAGGGCAACAAGCTCAAAACGTGCATTGCAAAGGTGCACATACAGAACAAAGTTTCGCTTCCGACACACCTCCATCTGCTCTGCTTGTCTGCATGTTAACACATACTCATCTTAGCATATTACCTCCTTAGTTACAACAACCCTCCGAGGCCCAGACTGCGTTTGTTTGCGAAAACATACCGCGTGTTTTCGTCCCTTCCAGAAACAGTTAACGTCCGCGCTTGCTCCAGCCGCGACCACGGCGCCCAACGTCAACAAAACGGACGGTAACGCGACGCCTCCCTCAACGCCAGCAGCGTAGGCATGCTGCGCGCGTGTTGCGGCTGGGTGCCAAGACAAGCAAACCGACTGCCGGGTCCAGAGACATCGTGTGAGGCCTGCCGACACGATTGAACGCGCCGATACACGTTCGCGGAACCGGACCGCGAAAAACACCGAAAGGAGGGCACCAACCCCTTGCGAGTCGAAAAGCTTGGAAACGGGTGGCCGCTTGTGCAGGGTGTTCCACATAACTTGAGCCATGGTTTAAAAATATACCTTTCCAGCACACGAAGGGGGCTCTGAAACAATGCTGTTGGCTGCTTACTTACTAAGCTCAAAGTATTTTTGCTTCTTGACTTATTCAGTTGGGGTTAAAGGGAAAGGCTTTATGTGTAAAGCTGTTTATATACTGACATCGAAAACGTCCATATTAACACTTGACATCTTCGTATCTCTTGCATATTATTTATTTTTTCTGCGTTCACGAGAAATCCTTCGGAAAGGACAAAATCAACATGGCCATTCTTCTGCTGCAGGGAGAAAAAATTGGAGGGTTCATTTAAGCTCCGCCTTAAGGGTATGAAGTGATAGCGTTAATGGGTCAATTCTCACATGTTCCGAAGGTCATTCTCTCCTTTACATTCATAGATCCCTGGGAGTCCTCGTACCTTTCCTGGCGCAGTGGTGCAGCGGTTAAGCGATGCGCCACTGCCCTACGATGGCAGGTGCTCCCAGCAGTGGGCCTCATGGTCGCCAAGTTTTTCTTCCCGAACGACTAATCATTCATTTAACAGCCACCTGCGACGTTGGGCAGTTCGCTCACTATCAATGCTCACTGTCTCTTTTCCTCACTATCTTTTCTCCCTTCAACATATTAATCGATGCTCAGTATCCACTGTGCAGGTTACGATGAGTCCGCAAGGTCACGTGACCTAGGTGGCCCACCTGTCTCCTAGGTTGCTCTCTGGGCACCACCTGCCAGAGTCATGCTCTTGAATTTCCGCTCACAACTCCGACGCCGACAACACCGACACCCCCCTTGTACCCCATGTACAGGCAAAGCCCCCCATGGGGTACATGGGGGTCAAAGTTGGCAAAGCCGTACATAGTGTCTTCTTGTGAACTGAACGGCGTTGTTGCCTCACATAACTGGTAACAACATAAACCATCAGGTTTTCATCCCATCCAGTAATAAAATTGCCATAGTCTGCCCGTTGTACAAGGGGCGCCCAGTCGTAAGCAATATACGAAAGAAGGTTTTCGCATAAATTGCAGTTTTTCCGGTTATTTGTGTACTAAATTTAGGAATGACATACGAATAATATACGCCGAGAGGAAAACTAGTTAGTGAACACAGAGAACTGTGCTCGTTACACATAATAACTACGGGGCTATGAATAAATTAATGCTCAAACTTCGTCACGACTGTACATGCTGACGGCAAGCGTACGTTCTCCAGATGGTGTCATTCTTGGTGACAAGATTTAGATGAACCTAAGTGATAACAAGAGCTCGAGCATGATCAAATCATTTGATAAGGAAACGCGCCATTTTTCTCACGTCAGGCACGGGCCGTTTGGAGCTTTATTTCGTTTGATTCTAGAGCTGAATCCTTTCTCTTTCTCCAAGCGAGACGGCGAAAATCCTTGCAGTCCTAAGCTCCACCATTTCATCAATCGAGGCCGATGCGAAGTTAGGTATTCTCTTATTTCATGGTCTTTTTGTTTTCTCGATTGTTACACTAAATGTTGCTTCTTTCTCGATAGCTCACTTGCGCAAGAGGTTGTCTGTTGTACCCGTCTCTTAATATCTTCCTTGCGGCCACAACTATCACTGATAATAATGATAAGAAGAATAATTGGTTTTGGGGGGAAAGGAAATGGCGCAGTATCTGTCTCATATATCGTTGGACACTTGAAACGCGCCGTAAGGGAAGGCATAAATTTGCAGGGAGTGAAAGAAGAAACGAACAAAAAGGTGCCGTAGTGGAGGGCCCCGGAATAATTTTGACCACCTGGAGATCTTTAGCGTACACTGACATCGCACAGCACACGGGCGCCTTAGCGTTTCGCCTCCATCGAAACACAGCCGCCGCGGTCGAGTTCGAACCGGGAACTCCGGATCAGTAGCCGAGCGCCCTAACTACTGAGCCACCATGGCGGGTCAACGATCACTGCAGTTTTATTTTCCAAAGCAGCACAGTAGGCTTCCAGGTACGTCGATGAGGAAGTCTTGAAGTCTCCAGCAGTATTTTCGAAACATGCATCCATAACAACTCCCAGTTTCAGCATCCTTATGAGTCCCCAGTGTCTACTCTAGCGTTATAACCTATTTTTCGCTTTTGCACAATGGAGGAAAGGCAGCAGCAGGATAAGTATTTGTCGGGAAAGACCGACGTGAAATATTCTGATCTTTGTGGGCAGTCTCTTCTCGCGACTAACATGAAGTCCCAACTAACGTGAAAAACACGTCCTACCTACCACCATTGTTACAAAGTCGTGAGATACTTCGACTACGTCTGCTGCGTAAAATATGCAGCCACAATACATTTCACGATCATTTGCTTCAGTGGCCCTCTTATACATCGTCACGTAGACCACGGTCATAATATTGGATCTTTTGCATGCCACACAAATGCCTTTTACACTTAATTATTCTAGCGTTCAATTAATGACTGGAACCACCTTCCCGAAGAGCTTGTGTCTATAACAGATATTAGCTTTTTCAAAAATGCTTTAATAGCTCATTTTAGTGTTCCCAAGTAATAATTTTTAACACTGATTAGTTTTCATTCAGGCCGTTGTATATTTCTGCGTTCCTATATTTAATCATTTCTGCACTTATTGTTATTTTTCAGTTTTACACCATTGTATGTATGCCTGTGTTTTTCTATAATTCCTGTAATTTTATGCATTCCACTTCCCCTGTAACACGCGGCCGAGGCCCTGAGGGTATTGCAAATAAATAAATAAATATAAAGACCGTAATTTGGGCTCGTCTACCAGTTCAGGTGCCTTGTGCAGTCGCGTTTCATGTGTCATGCCGCAATGCAATTGCTACAACGTGCCATCCTCAGTAGGCTTATTGATGGCGTGCTGCGCCGATATCTGTGACAGGGAGCACGTGAGGGCGCAGTACGAGCAGGCTTGTCACTTAAACTGACGGCTAAATGCAAAAGTTCTTGAGCCCTCGAGTCCAAGCGTGAAGTGAACTCGCACAAGGTACTGTGTTTAGGAACATTTCACTGATTTTCTTATCATAGACAATTTTTCCCTATTGCCTTCATGGGTATTGCCTAGTATAAGCAGTTTTCCAACAAGGCCGTGTAACCTTCAAGCAATGCCGTGACTATGCGATAACGGCATGAACAGCGCAATGTTAGTTCTCTTAACTGCCTAAAACTCAGTAGTGGGGCAATCACCCTGCAGATCATTCGAAAAGGCGCCCGCGAAAATTTCGCATGCTTCCTGTGAAAGGCAAACAGAAAGAGAAATACACCCACTGTGGAGGAGAAGTCAGAACAGGCGAGCGAAACGTAAGCGTCGTGCTCCCACACACCCAGCCTCAAGCAGTCGTGCAGAGACAGGAATAGCTTGTCAAACATCAGCGCGGGCCAGTGTTCTCTCAACTCTTTTGTTTAGCTTCCGATGGCAGAGCAGTCTTGAGACTACACAACAGCCCGTGGTCGAAAACTTCTGCGCTTTTTGCCCCCCCCCCCCCCCCTCTCCCGGACAGCTGCCTTTCCACGTCAAGCATTTTTCACTGCTTCGGTGGCGTTCTGATCGGGGATCTTTAGGTTTTAAAAAAAAGGCAGTTGAAGTAGAGAAAAGAAAGCATATAAATTCGCCCTCTCTCAGCAAGAAGAAGAGTAAACGCGATGCCTCTTCCTTTTCTTACTGCGTCCCTCCCTGGATCGCATGTACCGTCCTTTCCAAAGTGACCGGGCAACGGTGGTCTTATTTCTTAGCCGCGTAGCGAAGAGCTAATGGCAGCCTTTAAGCTCTGAATCTGTGTAAAGTAAGGTGAATCCTTTAGCTCACGTTCTGACACCCTTCGTCTGTTAGAGCTGCCATAAATGTTCCGCTCTACGCTTTAGAAGCAAAGACCTGTTGCTCGGTTACTTTTGTCAAAGGGGGTACTTTATAACACATTGTCGCTGGGAAGTAGCTGAAGATGGCATTTTTGGTTATGACATACTACGACTCCCCCCCCCCCCCTTACGTGGAGCATGAAGACGGAAAAACAAGAAACACTGAATTTAGAGCTCAGCATTTCGGTGCTTGCGCCCTCACTGACTTTCTCCCCGCTTTACGGAAACTCTACAACAACCGCTCCTTACTATTCTGCCTCAATCGTCCGAAAACAAACGCTGCCCTAGAAAATCACTTAGCCCATGCCCCGCTCTTCCCACCACATTTTTGTTCTTCTGCCAGGGGCGCCTTTGTACTACAGCCCTGAATTAAGAGGGCACCTGTCTGGTTCTCGCGAAAGATAATCAACGAAGAGGATTACACATGTGCTGTGTGAAAAAAATCTGTAGAAACTATTGAACACACTTCAATGTGATAGTATTCGTCCGGATGTCGATGCAGGCACCGTTCCTTTCCCTGAGGCCGTAAGGCTTAGAGGAAACGATGGTCATGTAAATAATTCTGTGGAGGAAGTTAGCAAAAAGCGATTGGAAGATTCGTGGCTCAAAAACACAGAGGTGACAAAACGTTAGAAGTTTACGACTGAAAACGGAAAGAAAATGGCGAATTTTAAGACCATTTTATAGCACAGTTAAATAGAGATAAAGAAAAAAAAGTCGAGCATGGCTGTAACTGCCACCATCCCGTTTCAAAGGGGACGCTCCTATCTTCCATACATCCATCCATCCGACCAAGTGGGCGCCTAATGACGTGAACCATTATGATTCACCTGAACCAACGTGGCCGATATTTATATTAGTCAATGAAATATTAAAAGGAAAACGACGGGCTTGGTGGTAATAGCCACCACCTTGTTTCAAAGAGAAGACTCTTAGCATCCATCCATTCATGCATTCATCTATGACCATGCGGCGCACATGCTCAAGATTGTCCCCTCTCTGGCCCGAATGGCCTTTAGGTGAAAGGCTGTCTGCACAGGGTTATCCTTGCCTTGCACGGGAACATGACCCGTTTTCTGCAATGACATACGACAGCGAATACCGTTCGTATCATAAAAATCCACGCACAGAGTTGCCGCTCTGAAGTCACTCAATGTGGCTCACCGCAAGCACTGAGGCTAGGTACGATTTAATGCCTAGCAGCTTTGGAGTTCTACGAAGTGTCGCCATCTCTTGCCGCTTCATGGAGCTCCCTCAGTGGTTCTCAAAGAACCCGTCTTTCATGAAGAATCACACGTTTGCTCGCTTCTCTTAAGGAACCTATTGTTTATCAATGTCGCTAGGTTCCAATTTGCAGTAGACAGAAAATGAAAGGCATTTATAAATTCGCTTGATGTCTAGTGGTGATTCTTGTACCAACATTTATAGGGACACCTAACCTCCGACCTTAAGGGCGTGACGCGACAGTGTTAATAATTTTTCTACTTCCTTAATTAGTACATCTTACTAATTACAAGCACTCATTAGCGTACATAAGTACGCATACTTGATCACGTGATGCACAAGACACAATGTCTTTCTTTAACCTAGCCGAGCGAGCGTGCCTCAGTGACCTAGGGGTAGCGTCTCTGACCAGCAAACAAAGGGTCATAAATTACCCCAAGTACCCCAATTTTCTTTCAAGCGTCTTTAATTTACTTTGCATCCTTGTGTGTCATAACGACATTTGAGGCACTCTACGACCTCATAGCCAGAATTTAACTCCTGTTTTAATCATTTTGCTTGGGAAATGGATCGTTGACCCCACCTTGAGCGAACGAAAATACATTGTGCCATGGCGCTCTTTGGCCGCAGATGCCCTTGCGCAATTAAAAGTTCACTATCGTCATCATTTTCATTCCGCAGCTCAACGTGTGACGCCACAACCCTATTGATAGACCCTGAATATGTGTGACAACGCGCGCGGCTTTTCCGCTGAACGTCTGCTCTAACCATTTCGCGTTAAAAGGAACGGTGTGAAGGGCCGGGCGTCATGATCAGCTTGAATGAATTGCTTCACTGAGTCGTGCTTCGAGGTTCTTGAACACAGAAATATTATTTTGTGTCTCTGTATTTAGCACGCGCTTTTATATATGTGCAGCGTGTTTCACCTAGGGTGGTGAGCAGTTTCTGAAAATTGGCTTTGAGTGAGAAGAGCACAATCTTCCGCCTAGCATTGTCAGCAGTGGTATACATCAACATATATCTCATCGTCATCATCATCATCATCAGCTTCACTACATCCACTGCAGGTCAAAGGCCTCTCTCATGTCTTTCCAATTTACTCTGCCCTTTGCCAGCTGCGCCTAACCTATGCCTGCAAACTTCCTAATCTCATCCGGCCACCTAACTTTCTGCCGCTGCCTGCTACGCTTGCCTTCTCTTGGAGGACCAGCGGTTATCTTGCCTTCGCAGTACATGCCGTGCCCAAGCCCATTTCTTCCTCTTGATTTCGACTAGGATGTCATTGACACGCGTTTGTTTTCGCACCCACTCTGCCCGCTTCCGGCCTCTTAAAGTTACACCTATCATTTTTCTTTCCATGGCTTGCTGTGTCGTCCTTAACTTAAGCTGAACCCTTTTCGTTAACCTCCACGTGAGGGATACTGGTAAACTGCCATTCATGATCTGTGAGAACCTGCCATATGTGTTTCACCCTATTCCTATACTTCTAGTTATTTCGCTCTCATGATCCGGATCAGATGTCGCTACCTGCCCTAAGGATTCCTTTACCACTTCCAGCAGCTCGCTGCCAATTGTGAATTGCTGTTTCCTTGCTAGACAGTTGAACATTACTTTGTTTTTCTTCATGTTTATTTTAAGACCCACCGTACTGCTGTCTGTCTAACTGATCGATCATGATCAGCATATATCTAAGAGGCGTTAGTAAGTGGGCTGTTTACTTATTATCAAAAAGGTAGTTTTTTAACTATTACGCTTAAGTTCGTTATTTATTGAGTGTTCTACAGCCCTTAACAAGAGATGTCCACATCAGGTCTTAGAATTCAGAAATCCTATTTTCAACACCGTTGTGGTGCAAACAATTTTGGCGGCTACACACGGAGGAAACCGAAACCACCCAGCCAGAAAGAGCACTAGCCACTCCTACGAGAGCGCGTGAAACAGCGGCGCGGTTATCACGTACTCTTTTTCCAGCGCACGGGAGAGAGGGGCATGGTACTGAAGGCGAAATGATAACGGTCTCCTCTCTAACTCAATATCGCCTAACGCTTAATAACACACCTTAGCGCATTGGTGTTAGCTGTAGACAAACATTCCGTGTTTTCAAGCACCGGACTGCAACCAAAACACTTACGATGGTGCGCGCCTCACAAAGATTATCTGTGATCCCGTGGAGTTCATTTTTTATTTATCGCTAACCGTGCAGATTGCGGAAAAAAAGTCTTTGCACCATATCTCCCCATTATACGGTCGTATATTATGCGATAAGCAATGATGGTAGGGCCTGCATTCCAGTGGTTTCTTTTGCGAAACTTCTTTTTAACGCGACAGCATTAAGGAGCTCGTGTCGAAGAAAAGCCGGTGTCGTCGGCGTCTTTGGCCGTGAGCGAAAAATGGCGCATCTCGATGGACACCTCAACTGCTCCGTAAGGGAAGGGATTTTTCCTTCCCCTACGTAGTGGTACGGGTGTCCAGCGAGAGTTGTGAGACAGGCGTCCTCTCCTTTCCTTAAAACCAATTTTCATTTCAATTTCCTTCTCTTATGGCCCGGTTCGGCTGCGCACCAAGATATGTTTTCTCTCCTTAATTGTCCTGGCAAGGAGGCCGCACCAAAGGACGATGGCGTTCCGTGGATTGCTTGGCAATGCTGCAACACGCTGTCGCATCCTGCTCTTAAAGGCGAAATTTAAGCGTCCTCCAAACTTTTTTTCATTTTTGCGATATTTGATAGACTCCTGACATTTCCTAGGCATGAGAGTTTAACAGGAAGGATATCCGGTAGGACGGAAACGCTGCACCTCGTGATTCAGTTTTGCTCACGTTTTGTCGGTCAGGGATTTTTTTCGCCGCCCAGACTGGCAAGCTTGACATCTTACCTCCGAGTTTTTACTTTCAGGCAACGAGTAGATTCAATTACCACGCGACATTTTCTCAATATCCCAGCTTCCGCGCAGTGGAGGGTGCATCTAATGACATTCAGTTCAGCTTCTGTGATGTGCCATATTTTTCGGTGTGCAAGAACCTTCCACCAACTTCAGAGATTCATAGTCCATTGGTAAATATGCCCAATGCGCGACCGAGTGTGCTTTTGCTTTTAAACAGCCTTCGTTGAAAACACAGAGTCCGAAAGATCTGCTTTTAAGCTGTACTCTTCCTTACACCACCGGGGTTCCTAATCTCTAAGGTGAAGCCGAGGATTCCTGAGCCTTTAGATCCCAACGCTTTCGATTCAAAACAGGCAACACTGCGTGACGCAGAAGCGAGCCTAGTGGGCTATATACCTTTAACAAAGGCGGTATCTGGCTACATACACTGGTAACGCGGATATACCTATATGGGAGTAAAAATGAAGTACGCTATTCTCTAGCGTACCCGCCGCGGTGGCTCAGTGCTTAGTGCGTTCGGCTACTTACCCGGAGTTCCCGGGTTCGAACCCGACCGCGGTGGCTGCGTTTCGATGGACGCGAAACGCTAAAGCGCACGTGTGCTGTACGATATGTCAGTGCACGTTAAAGATCCCCAGGTGGTCGAAATTATTCCAGAGCCCTCCACTACGATACCTCTTTCTTCTTTTCTTCTTTCACTCCCTCCTTTATCCCTTCCCTTACGGCGCGGTGCGGGTGTCCTCCGATATATGAGACAGATACTGCGCCATTTCCTTCTCCTTGTTGTCTTCCATGCGTAGTAGACAGAAAAACTCACCAAGCATGTGCATTAAAGAGTTGAGTGGTTACCTTTGTGCCCGTGATTAGAACTCTGATGTCACCGTTGTTCTCAGGGGTCAGCTGTCCTGAGTATGATTCATAAATTGAACTGCATCGAAGTGAGTAAGCATTCGCAAATACGGAATGAATGATAAAGAGTACTAACCGTGTTTTTGAACTGGTTTCAAATATTTAGCATTAAGTGGGCCTCGCTCGGATATCTTTTCACAGAAACTTATTGCTCATACATCAAGGGACGTAAAAGTATTTCACATCTTCTCCGCCTTGAGGCCCGACCTTGCCCTGCTGAACGAGCACGGTCTGAGTTGTGACAAGCGCGAAGTGGCCGCGGGTAGACATTCCCCCAAACAAAAATTATTTAGACATTCTAAAGGCTGTTTGTGGACGGCCATTATGCAGTCTATAGACCGTGCATTGAATTTTTCGTGAGTTTCTTCACTCCATCATTCCAGCACCAGCTGAAAGTTAACGCGACAGCTCCCAACTACAAAGTGTTCCAAGGCAGAATTCCCGTTTTTACATCATCGTTTTCCCTCGGCATTTATGTGAAGGCTGCAGCGAACAATGACGTCCTTCAGGAAAGTAATAAGGGTTGGCTGTCGACGCGCTAATCGTTCAATGCGCTCTTCTGCGGAAGAAGTTGACGGTGCTGGCTGCATAGTTCCTGGAGCGGTGACGCCAGGGCACTGAAAGACACGCGTTGACAGATAACAATCAGCAAGAAACTCAGACTGCGAATATGGGGTGTGCCGACAGGACAAGCGCGTGTCTGCAACGCTCCCTGCGCAGTGCATCAGAGTGCAGTTCAGCGCCTGTGCGCAGCGGGGGCAAGAAGCGAGGGCATCCACGGATGCGCATCGTGACGACAGCCCGCAGACTGCCGGCAAGAAGAGCAGCAACACGAGACGTCAGAAGGGGAAGCAGGGGTGAGCGCCGAGCCGTTGGGGGAAGCCAAAAGGACGCCAAACACCGCCGCCACCAACGCCGAGAGGCAGCGGTCGCACGACGCAGCCACACTTCGCACGGCTTCGGCTTCTGCGGCGTGACGGGGCAGAGGGTGGAAGAGGGCACAGCGATTCGTATTTTTGGAGGGTCCTTCTTCTTCTTCGCGTCCAAACGGACCCGCTTTGATCCGAGCTCGCGGCGCGAGACGACAGCTCGAGGTGTCGCGCAGAGTGAGTGCCGGTGCGAAGGTCCCAACCTTGCCCCATATGCTGAGCGGAGCTGTGTGTGTGGGGGTGTTAGCGATACCGATAATTGCAGCGACACGAGGTGCGTCCCGGTGGACGGGTCGACCTTGCGCGACGCCATTTTAGAAGGTCCCTTCGAGTTGGGATCCCGTCTCACAGCTCGCGTGTCTTCCTTGACGTCCCCCAGGGCGACTCGAGAGAAGCCCTCACGCGGTCGCTGGTTTGAAGAGCGTCTTCTTCGGACGCTTAGTGTGGGGTGCTCACTGTTCGATATTGCCCTCAATCTTCAACCTCCACTGGGACGCTTTGAGCTCGACGTTAAGCTCAAACTTGCTCGTGGAGCTCGTGTTATATTTGCCGGAACAAGAGGCTACCTTCTATGCTTGCGCACCTGGCTGTTCAACATACGGTTTCGGATTATACATACTTAATTCCCGTTACCCGAGTACCACGTTTTTTTGTAATTTCTGAAGCCCGTCAATGGGCTATAAGCTGCGAAACTCCGTCAACGTTCTTTACGAGAGATACTCCACGCAAATGGCTGGAAGCATTCAAATACCTATTTTCTATACGCCACGCTGACACAGATGCAATAGCGCTCACTTGGGCGTCTAATGCACTTTCAGCATTGTAAATCACGGACAGGTGTAACTGTGCATACCTATCCGAGTACTTCCATTGTACTCAAAGATTCGATTTCACTTGGAAATTATATTAGTTTTATGGCACGAAACGGCTCTTAGCTCAGTAAGAGACGAATTTTCTGACGTGTGCAGCCTTAAAAAAAATTTTGCAAATACTTTCACTCCCTCCCTTATCCCTTCCCTAACGGCGCGGTTCAGGTGTCCAACGATATATGAGACAGATACTGCGCCATTTCCTTTCCCCAAAAAGCCAATTAAAAAATTAAAAAAAAATACTTTTCCCTTTGATATTCGCAGTCAGCATGCTACTTCAGTCATAGCATTCAGGTTCGAGTGATGCATGAAGTAGACAGTTGTGTGTTCTTGAGTGTATCCGATTTGGAGCCCGGGAAGCATGACTGCCTAAATTCTCATATTCATGGCCGCAGCTCTTGGGTTCCTTTATAGCTCGCTTAACTGGGTGCAATTTGTTCTCCTCCCCCCTACACTGTTCTCTCAGGTACTCTCAATTCTTTAGCCGCCTGGACTCAGCTACTGCAGCCGTCATAAACTATGAGATTCATTCATTCATTCATTCATTCATTCATAGAATATTTTCGCTCACCGTGGCAGTCTAATTTTCTAGGGAATCAACCGCGTAAGCACTCAAGAACTTAGGCTTTCGGCGAACGTGGTACAACCACATGTCGTCAAAGCTATACCGATGCCCTCTGCACAGTGCTGCTCACGCTTCAGCAATGACAGGAGTGGCTAAGGTGACCGGGATGCCAACCGAGCGTGCACAAAACAAGTTTTACTCAAAATACTGTAAAGACACAGTTCAGCAAGAAGCAAGCTACGGCGTATGCCATCGCGAAAAGCAGAAGAAAACTGCATCAGCAGTCCATCCGTCTTGCACAGTGACGCAGGTGTCCTTTTTCCGGAGAATTTTTTTTTGAGGGGAGGGGGTTTTACTTCATCGTGCTCACACGTCATTTCCTTCATTCTGTTGGTCAGCACTCCATGAAAGACAGATTGCCGTCGTGCGTTGCCAAACGTTTTCAGTGTTGTCATTTTCTGGTAGCCGCGTTGTTTTCTTGCCTGTCAGTTTTACGCCTAGCACGTGCGCAAGTCCGTTGGCTGTTCTGTTACACTGCCAAGCTGTTTTATTATTTGTATGAATACAGGATGACGTCTTCGGTTCGGACGTTTAACAAGATCAGTAGTGCGGTAAACTTTTGAGGGCTTGCGTCATCTGTGTTTTCTCATTGCGCCAATGCGCAGCTACCAGCGTGTCATCTGCATGTGAGCCAATGTGTCGGAGACATTTTTGGACGTAATTTGCAGTGAATCCTTCCCCCCCCCCCCCCCATTTTTTCTTTATTATCTTGATTTGTGCGTTGTTGTGACTAACAAGTGCGCATATAATGTTTTGTAGGGAAAAAAACTCACGGGACGGTTACCAATGTGTAACGAGAGATCCAGAGCGGCTGTCCAAGTAATTTCATTTCGAGCTCTACTGAAAAAAAAAATAATATCAGAGGGACATTCATGTATGTACAGTTAATACCAATCTTTTTATTATTATTTTTAGACATATTCGCTCTTGAAGTAGCACTTTTTTTCCAGTGCCGGATAGTCATGAAGGATGTCTTGTGACTCGAGAAGTGGCAGAGATGTTCGAAGTACAGGATTAGTGCCTCACTCTGTAAGGCGACATCTGTGTATGTGTTTCGGGAGGTCTTCACGCAATGTGAAGAGTTGTGAGGGGGAGGAACTACGCTGTCACATGTGACGTCACTGGTTTCGCACCGCTCAGCGCGGTGTGTTGCCATGGCGCGTTCTGGTGACGTAATTAGTGACGCCTATCCAACCATCCTCTTCCTTCAACGGTAACAGCCCTGAGTTGCCGCGATTACCACTCTGCAGTTATGCTGACTACTACTACAACAACGCCGACGCTATACTCAAGGAACGAGCTTTTAACAGCGGTCGCTATAAAAACAAACCAGTTCTATGTTGCCGCCACTACTTTTTTCTTATTGATCGCACTGGGCACTACCGGGTGAGAGACCGACAAAACTTATATGCACTGCTCCTACAGTCTCGAGAATCTTCGTGGGTGGAGTACCTAGTCCAGGACTCCTAAGGCGGCAGCGGCAGCTCGGGCCCGTTTTACTACTGAAAGCCGATCTCCGGGTTTCCAGCTGGACAGCGCTGCCTCCTTCTGTTCCGGCGTGGTATTGTCTATGACCAGGACTGCTGCGTAGGGTTGGCATCCGCATGCGGTGTGATACAGTGTGGCTCTCTCCGCACCATGTTCATGCGGACCTGTATGTAAGGAGTGTATTTTATTTAAGATAAATAAGCATCCATGGATATGTGTTCGTTTGGAGCTGTCTCCAACTTACAGTCTGTTCATTAGTGAGTTGCTTATGGGGAGGGGGATAGACCCTCCTTAGCCCCCTAAGGTGCTACAGTATATCGCCTTATGTCTGGGTAACTCACTCGAGTCCCATCGTGTCAGCCATCGCTCGGTTAGTATATATGTCCACGCGCAATAATAATAATAATAATAATAATAATAATAATAATAATAATAATAATAATAATAATAATAATAATAATAATAATAATAATAATAATAATCGGTTTGGGGGAAAGCAAATGGCACAGTGTCTGTCTCATATATCTTTGGACACGTGAACCGCGCCGTAAGGGAAGGAATAAAGGAGGGAGTGAAAGAAAGGAAGAAAGACGGGCCGTAGTCGAGGGCTCCGGAATAATTTCGACCACCTGGGGATCTTTAACGTGCACTGACATCGCACAGCACACGGGCGCCTTAGCGTTTTTCCTCAATGAAAACGTAGCCGCCGCGGTCGGGTTCGAACCCGGGAACTCCGGATCAGTAGCCGAGCGCCCTAACCATGCACTGAGCCACCGCGGCGGGTACGCGCGATGGCGACCGTGCGTGCTTCCCGGCCAGGCCGGCGTGTCCCGGTGCCCACGTGATGGAATATTTTTCTTCGCATGAGGCGCTTGACTTAAAACGCGCACAGCTTTCTTGCCAATACCGCTGTGATGACCCCCATAATGCGCAGGTCCACACGGGACGGAGAGGCAAAGAGACACCGTATGGCTCAGTTTAAACAAACAGGTATATTCAATAATTACACATGATTAAGATTATACATCAGAGGCTGGGGCGTCCGAGCTTACGTGCCGACGACTTCATGGGGGCGATGGAGTGGCTCCGGAGTTGGGCTCGAGTGGTTGCTGGCAGAAGCTGCACGCCGTCGGGCTTCGGCGCTGAAGGCCCTCTTGGCGAACGATGTCGTCCTGAGCGTTTCCCTTCCGTACTGCTTCTCGATTTTTATATCCTCTTCTCCACACCCCCTAGGGTGAGGACGCCCACGCCGGAGGGGAAGGAGGGGGGGGGGCTAGGGCTTTCACTTGGGCGCACAAACATACTACCGCACTTATTGTCTCGCCCCCCTCACGTGTTGAGTCCGAGGGAAAGAATGTTGTCTTCGCGGTAGCGCATAGCGTCGGCTGTGGTACGGCGCGCTCTGGATCGCTGACAGTTTCCTTGTCCTGGAATGTGCTCGGGAGGGCCGCTCCTGGAACCGCCACGCCAATTGGGGAGGATAAAGCCTGTTTCCCCGCGGCGGCGGCGGCGGGTCCGGTTGGGCTTAAGCCCCTTCGTTCTGGTTGTCACTCTCAACGAGCATGGCTGGGTAATTGATGATGCCTGTCATCTGGGTCTCCGTCTACGCCGCGCCGTCGAACGTGGAACCTCGTAGCACACACAAGGAATGTACCTCGTAGCACACACAAGGAATGTACCTCGTAGCACACACAAGGAATGTACCTCGTAGCACACAAGGAATGTCACACTCGCTCACCCTCCAGAAGAATGTTCTCCGAACATTTGAGTCCCTGCAGCTCCCCTTGTCTTTCTGAATCGCCTCGCACAGTGCGTCCGACAAAACACTTTTCGCTGCACTCAACACCACTGCACAACACCATATGCCTCCGCTGTCATAACTGGCGTCTCCAGGGGCAGCACTGATCTTCTTTTACAGATAAACATGAAACTCAGCACCCAAGCCTCTCCTTTCTAGTCCAAACTGGACGAAATAAATTTACCACAGTTACAAAGGAGCTCCCACTTCTAGCACGATCACGGCACAGACAAAAATATAGATAACGAAAGGAAGTAGGGCAGGTTCTGCATGCGCTCCGCATGCTCTCCTGTGAAGGTGTTACTTAATGACAGAAAGGTTTAACTACTAACTCCGATAACTTAACACATACGCATATAGCAATGTTATGAGCTGCGACATTACACAATTCTGACCAGTTCACAACTCCGCTCTGTTTACACCATTAGTCCGACTTAGCTTTCCGATTTCGCAGCGGATATCGGCCTTCATGAGTCATACTAAGTAAGTCTGTGACCCTTTGTCTGCTTTGGGACTCGCGAGGGCTCGTGGCAGGAGCCTCTCCTGGCGTTATCTGCGCGGCAACCTCGCGCGCTTCTTCTTCTAGCAATGCATGAAGTAAATCCGGTGGCACTCCGGCCGTCACCTCTGGCGCCTGCCGAACAAATGCCGGAGAGGGCGTTTCTTGCGAACTATCTGCGCGCTCCGCTTCACTTCTGTCCCCATCAAAATCCGCGCTTTCCCTTTCCTCATTTCGTGAATACTGAACCGGTGCCGACTTGAGGCGATTTGCGTGTATTCTTATCAAGCGCCGGTTTACGTCTCGGACTCTGAAGTTTACCGGAGAAAGCTTCTCGACAACCTCGCACGGTCCTCTCCACTTCGTCTGGAACTTACGAGCTAGCCCAATCTGCCTTTGGCAGTTTTCAATGTACACGCTGTCCCCCACATTAAACGGCGCGTCTCTAGCACTGCGATCGTGCACCTCCTTCCTGCGCTTCGCCGCTTTCTTTACGGCCTCCTTTGCGATGTCCCTCGCCACTTGCAAGCGCGATTCTAGCTCAACCTTATAGTCGTCCAGTGAAGCGTATGGGACACGACGGGGGCCCTCTGGCACTTCACTAGGCTGGTCCGGGTCTCGGCCGTAGAGAAGAAAGAATGGCGATTCGCCCGTGCTCTCGTGTGCTGCGGAATTGTAGGCAAACATTGCATACGGGAGCCACAAGTCCCAGTCCCGCTGGTCGCGCGAAACAAAATGCGACAGGAACCCGGCCACGGTTTGGTTCAGTCGCTCCACCGCGCCGTTGCAAGCCGGATGGTACGGTGTTGTCTGCTTCTTAGCGATCTTAAGCAGCTCGCAAACTCTCCTCATTAGCTGCGACACGAAGTTCGTTCCCCGATCTGTCAAGAGTTGCCTCGGGGGTCCATGTCGGAGCATGATCTGTTCGACAAATGCTCTTGCAACCGTGTCTGCCTTCTGATCTGGGAGTGCTACCGCTTCCGCGTATTTTGAAAGGTGATCGACAAATACTAAAATGTACCTGTTTCCGGAAGTGGTCGTGGGCAATGGGCCCATTATGTCCATACCTGTCCGCTCGAAGGGAGCCGAAACCTCAGAGAACGGCTGAATTGGAGCTGGTCTTCGTCGCTTGGGTGTTTTTCTTTCGAGACAGGAATGACACTTCGCACAGTAGTCTCTAACATCCTGTCGCATGCCACTCCAAAAGTACAAACGCTCCACACGCCTGCGTGTCTTCGCTACGCCAAAATGACCGGCGCATGGCGCATCGTGAAACGCGCGAAGAACCCTTTCTGTCCACGACCGAGGTATGACGACTCTCTCCCAAGCGGTTTTCTCTGGTCTCCCTTTCCTGGTTGGCCTCGTGCGCCGACACAGGGTGCCGTCTTTGTCAATGAAATAACCTAGCTGTTCGGGGTGAGACGGTGCGCCCTCTAAGCTTTCGATTATTCGCTTCAGGTCAGGATCTTTGCACTGCTCTGTGCGTAATTCGGCGGGGTCGACTACGGGGACAAACTCATCTATAGCTGCCACGGCAGCTGTGCGGCTGAGTGCATCAGCATTCAGATGTGTCTTTCCTGACTTGTGCTCAACTTCAAAGCAGTATTCCTGCAGGTGTAGATTCCATCTAGCGAGTCGCGAGCTAGGGTCCCTGACACTCATCACCCATTTCAGAGGATGGCAGTCTGTGACTAGCTTGAATTTGCGGCCGTAAAGGTAGCATCTGAAGTGCTTTACTGCCCAGACAACGGCGAGGCACTCCCTTTCCGTAGCTCCGTACTTTTGCTATGTGGGGCTCAGCTGTCGGCTAGCAAAAGCAATGGGATGTTCTTTGCCCTCGATAACCTGAGATAGCACGGCACCAACTGCGAACTTTGACGCATCTGTGGCCATAACGAAGGGCAAATTAAAATCCGGGTGGCGCAACAGCGGTGCACTCATTAGCTTCCTTTTCAGGGCCCCAAAAGCATCCTCCGCGTTTTCGTCCCAGCGAAAGGCGACATTTTTGGCTGTTAAGGCGGTGAGCGGCTTAGCGAGCTTGGCGAACTCCTCTATGTGCCTTCGGTAGTAACCGATCAGGCCGAGAAACTGCCGGACCTGGCGGACGCTAGTCGGGGATGGAAAATCCGAGACACACCTTAGTTTCTCAGGGTCCGGTCGCACGCCGTCAGCTGAAACAACGTGCCCGAGGTATTTCACCTCGTTTTTGAGGAATTGGCACTTAGAGGGCTTCAGCTTGAGACCCGCTCCTCTTAGTCGCACCAAAACCTGCTCAATATCGCGCAAATGGTTCTCAAAACTGTCACTGTATATGATAATGTCATCCATATACACGAAGCACAGCCTCCCCAGAAGACCTGCCAGGATAACATCAGCGGTTCTCTGCCAGACAGCAGGGCTGTTGGCCAGACCCATCGGCATTCTTTTCCATTCATAGTGCCCTGAGGGCGTGTTGAATGCCGTTTTCTCGGCATCTGCCGGATCCATTGCTATCTGCCAGAATCCCGCCGCCATGTCCACTACTGTGAAGTACCTGGCAGAGCCTAGCTGAGAAAGCGTCTCCTGTATATTGGGGATGGGGTATGGATCGATGCGAGTTACGGCATTTAGTTTGCGGTAGTCCACTACCAATCGATACGAGCCATCTGGCTTTTCCACCAATAGTGCTGGTGCTCCCCAGGGTGACTTTGAGTGTTCGACAAGGCCGCGATCAATCAGGTCCTGCACCTGCCGCTCCATCTCCTCACGTTGGGAGTAAGGAATTCTGTACGCACGCTGGTAAACGGGCGGTGAAGTGCCGGTTTCTATCCTGTGCTTTATAACGCCACAGCAGCCCAAATCCAGGTTGGACGCGGCGAATACCTCCGAGTAGTCGTTCAGCAAACCAGCCAGAGCCTCCCTCTGCCTGGATTTTACGTGAGAAAGATCGAACGACACCTTTGGAGCAGCCGAAGGACTAGCATGCTCTACAGTTGCGAGTACCGTATCGGTGGGCTCACGTTGCTCTATCGCAGAGGTGAAGAAAGCCAATGTTTTGTTCTTGGGAAGGCTCAGTGGCTGCTGGCTACAGTTAAGCACCCGTAGGGGCACTCTGTGGGCGTCATTAACTGTCACGAGGCACGCGGCTGCCTTCAGGCCATTGCTGAGAGAGTCGACCGGCTCAAGCACTCCCACGGCGCCGCTCTCTACATCTGAAGGCACAAACGCGTACAAAATGTGCTCCGACCAAGGAAGGACGACCGCCTCCTCGACCAGCCGGACGGCAACCCGCGAATATACCTTCTCCAATGATCCCACTGTTTGACGGGTGTCAATATCGGTAATGCGAATCTCAGCCCCTCTCCTGTTCAAAAACGGAACTTTTGAGCCGCCCGCATTAACCTCTTCCTCAGAGAATGAGACTACTACCTTCCCTTTTCTCAAAAAATCCTGCCCTAATATACCTGACACTCCGTTTGGCAGAAACACCGTGTCCGGGCATACGTAGCAGGGGTGCTCCAATGCAATTCCGCCGAGAGAGAAGTGTAACCGGTAGAGTCCACTTATGCCAAGAGGATCCCCCGTTATGCCTACAAATTTGGTTGCCATACCACCAGACGCTTCCAACACCTCGCGGTCCCCCTTCCTTCGAAGCGTGTTAAAACTGCTCTCCTTAAGCAATGTCACCTTTGACCCCGTATCTATCAACAATTCCATACAACAACCATTTAACTTGCAACGCACAACAGGGCATGCCTCGTCGGCCACACAAACTACCACCACCTCATCATCTACTGCTCCCTCCCCACGCTCCTCAGGCTGGGGAGGACTAACTAGTTTTTTGTCTCGGTATCTGGAGCCCCGCTGTAGGCTTGCTTAGGGCGTGTCTCGCCTGCTTCTCTTTGTGGCTCCCCACGGCGCACGTTTTGGCAGAACCCTGGCAAGCGAAGCATACGATTTCTTCAAAATCTCGCATACCGCGCCTGTAGCTTTGTGGCGGTCTCCGGTTTCCAGCGAATGGGCGCTGTTGAGCGCGCGCTTCAACCTGGCATTCTACCTGCTGAGATAGCAGCTGTTCTAAGCGATCTAACCGCTCTGTCAAGAGAGCAACCTCAGGGTTGAGCACCGCTCTCTCTAAGACGCGTACTCTCGCTGCGGCTGTCGTTAACGCCTCATTTTGTTCCTCATCCAATGCGGCAGAAGCTGCACGCCGTCGGGCTTCGGCGCTGAAGGCCCTCTTGGCGAACGATGTCGTCCTGAGCGTTTCCCTTCCGTACTGCTTCTCGATTTTTATATCCTCTTCTCCACACCCCCTAGGGTGAGGACGCCCACGCCGGAGGGGAAGGAGGGGGGGGGCTAGGGCTTTCACTTGGGCGCACAAACATACCACCACACTTATTGTCTCGCCCCCCTCACGTGTTGAGTCCGAGGGAAAGAATGTTGTCTTCGCGGTAGCGCATAGCGTCGGCTGTGGTACGGCGCGCTCTGGATCGCTGACAGTTCCCTTGTCCTGGAATGTGCTCGGGAGGGCCGCTCCTGGAACCGCCACGCCAATTGGGGAGGATAAAGCCTGTTTCCCCGCGGCGGCGGCGGCGGGTCCGGTTGGGTCCGGTTGGGCTTAAGCCCCTTCGTTCTGGTTGTCACTCTCAACGAGCATGGCTGGGTAATTGATGATGCCTGTCATCCGGGTCTCCGTCTACGCCGCGCCGGCGAACGTGGAACCTCGTAGCACACACAAGGAATGTACCTCGTAGCACACACAAGGAATGTACCTCGTAGCACACACAAGGAATGTACCTCGTAGCACACAAGGAATGTCACACCGCCTTTCGTGAAATTCCGGCAGGCCGTGTGCGAGTCCGAGATGAATACAAGGCATTTTTCGCTTCTGTTGCCTTCGGCTACTGTGATAGCAATCGCAGTCTTCTCTGCTTCAGTACAGATACAATCACTAATGGTAACACAGGCTAGCGCCTTGTGAACGTAGTCGATTGCCGCTGCCACAGTAGCTCTGTGTCTTACGAAGACGGATTTTTTCTTGACAGCGATGCGCCTTCTAACGCCTGAACCCTTGCTTCCCTCCTGCCTCTGTGCAGTTGTGGGGGCATGTGCGTGGGGATAGGTAGGACAGTGCAGGTTGGTCTGATGTCTTCCGCTACATCCTCCGTCTCCAGTGTCTCCTTGTGGCTGTCAGGGTAGCCTAGTCATCTGAGTAAGGCCCTGACCGTGGTTTTATCAAGAAGTTCTTTCTGTGCAATCACTGGTGCTTCGTGGTGGTCTGGGTAAGTGTTGAAGACACCGAGGCTCATTAGTTTGCACTTAGATGTCCTCAAAGGTTGGCCCAGTGTCGTCTTACATGCCTTCCACAGCATAGCCTCTACCTGCTCTATTTCTTTCGATGTAATTACTTGGTACGGTAGGCTGTGCGGGGTCTACTGACGACTAGAGCTTTTCTCAGTCTGACCACGTCCTCCTCCTTAAAACCACTATGAGAAGGAATGCGCTAAAAGCGGCACAAGAAGACAACACACACACACACACGACACAAGCGCAATGTGTTGCTTGTGTCGTGTTGTCTTCTTGTGCCGCTTTTAGCGCATTCCTTCGCATAATGATCAACCAACTGGCCCCGGTAATAGCTTTGCTTAAAACCACGTCTTCTGTTAGATACTCGGGTGATTACAGTTGGCCGACTTTTTCCCGAGAGATCTCTCGTCTGAACACAAGGTGAGAACGTCACCGTACATGGCCTGGCTGATGCCTTCGATGCGGCCCAGTCTTTCAGGGAGCCTCGACATGGCTATATCGAAAAGGAGAGGGGAAATCACTGAGCCTTGCTGCGTGCCTCTATTGGGCATCGCTAGCTTATCCGACCCCAGTTCCTCTATCCCAATGGCTGCCGATCGATTGATTAGGAAGACTTTAACGTAATCGTGGGTCTTCTTGCCGCAGCCTGGTCGGCTTAGCCCCATCAGGAGTGCGTCATGGATGACGTTGTCAAATGCTCATTTGAGGTATATGCCTAGGATGACATTCTGGCCAAACTTGGGTATCTTTGTTCACTTCCTCATTAAGTAGTAGGAGGATATCCGGCCTCGACAGGTGTGGCCGGGAGCCAGACATGGTTTTTCGGCAGCAGGTCGTTGTTCTCCAGGTAGTTCTGGAGTCTGATTAGCACGACCTTCCCTAGACACGATCTCAGAGAGATGGATCTGAAGTTTTCTAGTTACGGTTTCTCCCGCGTCTTGTTGATCATTACGATGTCCGCATGCCTCCACTCGTGGGGTACCGTCCCTGCTCAGTAGTAGTAGTGGTTTATTAAAATAATAAAAAGGAAGGATAAGATTTTTGCTTGCAACGGCGTCTGCCATCGATACTGAAGCACCTGAGCTGGGGCAGGGGAAATAAAGGATATCAGGCAGAATGGAGAAATGAAATGAAAGAGGTGAAGGGACAGAAAGAGAGGATAGGGGGAGAAGTAATATACACAAACTATTTACCTTCCCAAAGTTCGTTTATGCCCGTGGTGAACTCCCTCGCAGCTCTCCGACAAAAACCGCGGCTACAAAACAGAACATTGGGCTATCCTGTCTCCTTTCGAGAAGGGGACAGGCGCGAAGCAGTGACTAAGATAGCACTACCGCATACTGACCTCATCAAATGGTGCAAACCCCATACCATGCCCACGAAACTCGTTTGACTAGATACGGTATGCTTTTAAGAGGGCGTTATTCGTTATCTTCGATAGCATCTAATGGTCCTGTTCGATCGGAATAACAATTTTCTAGTCGTAATCAGAATGAGGCAATTTAGAAGCGCAGCTGTTAAGCGCCTCTTCCTAGGGTTGGGCGTCGGTGACTTTGTAGAAGAATGTCGGCGTAACACGCAGAGCGAGCGCGAAAGAGTGGTTTCCACGACGAAGAGTGGCTGCCGTGGAAGGAAGAAGGGGAGTACAGCGAGAGCGGAGAAATGTGTCACCCTCGGTCTCCGGCGTCTGTTCCAAAACAGCAGCCCGAAGGGTGCGCCGCGCGCTTGAAGCGGCCGATCGAAGAACAAGTATGCGTGAAAAACTAAAGAGTCATATTTCACTCTACTTACATACATGCCTATTTCTCATTTGTTACCCCAATATTTCGAAAATAAAAACGCCTGAACAGCTGCTCAGAAAATTCGATTTACAAAGTTATCGTAATCGTCCAGTTAGCGTCTCTTCGTTTCGACATCCCAAGCGGAAGTCATCTGCTAAGCGAATATCCCGCACCTCATATCACTGCAATGGGTCCAAACTTGAGATGAGAAACATTGATTATCTTATTGTGCAAGCTATTCTGAACGCGATGTCGAAACTACAACACGTCAAGCTTACTTTTGACAGCTCATCCCCCCCCTCCCCCCCCACCCACATGCGGAATGTGAAAGCGGGGATCCCCTGGGCACATAGGTGCTCGGCTACTTCTACACTCTTAACACGAATAAATACGAGTATACGGGAGTAAAAAATAAGCTATCCTATAGAGCACTCCCTTTCTATAAAAGGTAGTGCGCTAAAGGACAGCTTACTCTCTTTTTACTCCTTCCTGTCTAGAACGTATTGATGCACACCTGACAAAGCTCCCCTGCCCGTGCACATGCCGCTTCTGTGTGCTGCACGAAACTGTGGCTACTGTAGAACCCCAGTTTCCAGCGTGCTATCATGTGACCGTGGCTGTGCGATCACAGCAGCGGAATTCCTATGTGCCCGCAGCTGCCACGCTAGCGCCGAGAGTTGAAAAAAAAAAAAAGATGTACTATTCGGCAACCATTTTGCCCACTAGCTATTGGTAGCCTTCCTCCTCACGCGCAAGTCTGGCATTTTCGCTGAGGTGATAGTTTCCCAAATTCCCAGTACATAAAGGGAAATACGCTTCGGCGCCAGTCTTAACAGGCCTCAAACCGTCGGGCTTGAGAGCTGAATCATGACGACTCATGTCTCAGCCCAATGCTTGCACCTATATTCGACTGATCAGGAATCGACAGTCACGGCATTTTGTCCGGGCAGTTACAGTAGTTGGACCAACCCTTATCTTGAAGACCGCCAAAAGCTCACCGCAGCCTTGAGAGCATTGCTGCGATCTCTCGGCATTATAGATGCGCCATTCCTGGAATAGGCATTCCACCCGTAGTCATCCGGAAATTGCCTGGTTTCCTCTTCGCGGCCATGGTTTTCAGCGTACGACTATTTAATGGCTTGGCTTTGGTTTGTTAGAAGCTTAATTACTAATATTCCATTACGTAAGAGTTGCTCCGAAGTCTACGTAACGAATTTTGCGTAGGAAAGCCATCTATGATCGTGAATGCAGACTTATCATCTTCTACCATTGCCTACAGTCTCGACACAGCCACATGCACACTGTGGGGCAAACGGATATCCATGGTCACAAAATTAAAACAAGCGATTTAATTTGCTCGCTGGATACAAGCGCGCATTTCAGATTTGATGCTAGGCTAAATCGCCATCATTAGCCAAGTGGAGATTCGATACTTGACAACAAAGGCAAAAGTAGCACGTTTCATTAAGAATTCCACAATTTTTGGCTCCACATACCACCAACTCATTTCCCTAGGCCCACACACGCCACAAAGACGGCATACATACTCAAGTGCGTCCACTCTGCAAGCCGCTTATGTTCTCCTTGCGGTCAGTGAACTTGAGTGAACAGGCCATCCCCCACTTTGGTAACATTTTCATTGACCGCAGGGAGAGCGTGTAGTTTCCTCTTAGGAAATAATACGAAACTAACGGGAAATGTCTTGCAGATGTCTGAAAATATGAATTTTTTTGCAAAACCTTGAGGTTAGTCATAAATATGGACAAAGCTCACAAGAGTCCAGAACAGGCAGCAGCGCGGAAACAGGCAATGGATGCAATACAGACACACCTGTCATGTCCTGCGCCTGTTTTCCTGTTTTCACGCTACTGTTAGGTTGCTGGTATCCTGCATTAATCGGTTCAAATCTCCACACTTCTGAACAGACAGCGCAGACTAGTGCAGCGAGAGTGGCCAGCTGTCCACTGTGCATTCTCAGATTACAGCGTAGGAGTGAGAAAGCGCATCGGGCTTTTTCGTTCTCTTGTTTTGCGGAAGGAAACTGCCTTTCCTTACAAATCGATGCAACAGGCACTTGTGCGTTCTGCAGAAACAGCGCCAGAAGAAGGGCAAACATTTTGGAGACGGTGTCCAGAAGGCGCCAAAGCGTCAGCCATGGAAGCGTACACCAGAAGTTTACAGTCTGTCCCGCAGTATCATTCTCGCGAACGGGAAACAAGGGTACTCCGTGCGCGGGTCATTGCACTCGTGTTCTATTTTTAACGGTTCCGTAGCGAGAATTATGGAAGCCGTGACAAAGACACATTGTCGTTCTGAAAGACTGGCAGTTCCGACGAAGACAACTCCGTTCGTCAGAATGTTGGCAGCAGGTTCTTTTTCCTTTAGTTTGTTACTTCGCAGGCGCAGACAGGCACCTCTTTCCGACATCGGCTTGTTTTGGGATCCTGTCGTAGCAAAAACCCGACGTGCACATGGGCGCCCTCTAGGGTGCAAGAAGCGCACGCGAAGCCCTTATAAATCCCTCGAACGAAGAATGGGATAAAGATAACTCCTACGGCGTGGTGTTTCCTCTTGTCATTCCTTTTTTCCTTTGTTTCCTTTTTCCAGTCTTCGTTTGTTCCTTTCTTTCTTTCTTCCATCATTTTATGCCGATCCTTCCTTTCTTTCTTTGTTCGTTATTCCTTCCTTTCTTACTTTCTTTCTTCATTTCTTTCTTCATCAGTCGGACTTCACCCACTGCAGGGGCGGCAAATGCCTCTCCCGCATCTCTCGAATTAACCCTGTCCTGTGCCAGCTGCAGCCACCATATCCCCCGCCTCCTGCTACGCTTGCCTTATCTCGGAATCTATCCCCCGTTACTCTTAAGAACAATCGGTTATCTCGTCTTCGTATCACATGCCCCGTCCACGCCAATTTCTTCTGCTTGATTTCGACAGCTTATTTCACATAAACATTGCCTGAAAACCATCTTATGTCTTTAGAGACCGTTTTTTTTTTAAACACTGACAACTTAAATCTTACCGAGACCTACTGTACAAGCAACGGTGGCTTCTTTTTTCGATGACGGCAAGCAACCATTCTGCATTGCTTGAGCTAGTCTCAAAACTCGAGCCTGCTGCGAGCTCATGTCATTTTCAAGATATGAGCTCATATATCATCTCATATTCTGCATATTGAACAATATTTTCACGTTTCTTCTCGCACGATGTGTTTCGAGTGGCACAAGTTGCAAACGAAAATACATTTACAAACATTGATGATTGGCCTGCCGTCTGTTGCACACGGCACCGAATACAAAAACTACGCAACGCCGGCGGATTGGTTGCATGCATTGTTTAAGCAACAATAAAGCCAACGTATATTTACTCTATTTACTCTGGTAGCTAGCACAGGCGTATCTCTTTCTTTGTTTCCGTGTTGTTATGTGCTGGCACCAAGCTCTGCATCCTGAAGGGACGGGTGCATAAGCATCCAGTTCCAGTCCGAAACAAATACACCGCTCCTTTTCGTGTTTACTCGCTTTTCGGTTTTCAAGTGGCGCAGCTTCCTTTCAGCGGAGCTAAATTTGCCTACTGAAGGTCCATACGCCGCTACACATTCAACATTTTCGCCTCACACTCAACTCCCTCTACCCCTTTCCCGCACTCTCCAATCCAGATGCAAGCTCTCACAATTTGTCTCGAAAGCGGCTCTTGAGATCCACGGAGCGAAATACACAGACCTCTACACGTTAGACACCCCGCGCACTTTAGCCAGCCCCGGCCTAAGGACCTCTGCAGACAAAGTGCGAAGTGATGGTGCGAGTTCAATGCATCGTGCTTTCGGTTCTCGTAAAATGTTTTTACACGCGCTGGCGCTGAGACCAGGACGAAACAAAGCGTACATACTCGAACAAGGGACTGTACATGCAAGCTGCGACACGATAGTATTTCGCTGCTGCATGTGCGAACCACCTCCAAGCGTGTTTTGCCCGTCGGCTAGCGGCCGCCTCGCCTTCCACTCGAGATCCAGCAGGGAGATTTCTTTTCCTTTTCCCCTTCTTTTTGCGGCGTAAAAACGGAGCGGAAAGGGGGAAAAAAGCAGAAATCCGGAAATAGGGGGCGAATGAACGAGGCGGTGACAGGGGCCTGACAGTCCCAGAAAACAGGAGAGGGCGGCTAAAAAAAAGTGGGAAGAGGGCAAATGAAGGAGAGACGGCAAAAGAGCGGGCTCTGCGTGGCGCCCCAAGCCGGTGTACTGGGAGGCCAGGAAAAGTGTTTGAACCCGCGTCACTTCGGAGCCGGAGACTTGCGGTGGATGAACTGTAGAGGTGTCACGTGTCGAATGCGAATTTCAAAACGCCCGAACAAGGGCGACGCAGTGTTGGCCCTCTGTTCGCGACGGTGAACAACACGTACTGCGACTGTATAGTAGCGCCAGCTCGCAGTGTTTCCAAGGCTACGCAAACCCATAGTACGAAGAGAAACAGAAGCAGACTTGCATAAAGAACGAGCGAACGGGGAATGAAAGGCTTGGAAGCCACACCTTGGGCCGTTCACCCTTGCCAGCGTCCTCGTCGTCTCAGCAGCAGTACTTCGCATCCCTGGCTTCATTTTGGTCTCGTTCTTCGCTTTCTTCGGCGGTCCTCTCCTTCGCAGCGATTTCTTTTAAGGAAGCGCCGGTATTTGCACTCACTTCTGTCGAAAAGTTTTGAAAGACGAGGGAAATACAAGAAAACGGCCAAGTTCTGGAGGCCGGGGAAACAAAAAAAAAAGTAGCGACGGCGAAGAAAAGACGCGAAGGACGGGCGTGCATCGCGAAGCCATAATTCTTTCCGGAAAACAGGAAACGGGCGTTGTGCGCCCTTCGCGTCGCGGGAGCGTCGCTCTCAAAATAAGACGAAGGCGCGCTTCACGACCAGTAAAAAAGTGAAAAAAAAGAGATCCAAGATGTAAACAAAACAAAAATTTAAACTAGCGCCCCGAGGAAGTGAGCTTGGGAAGGGCCGGAGGGGTCGAGGGAAAGGCGGAAGCCGAGGAAGTAAGCTCGGGTAGGGAGAGGCCGAGGGTAGGGCGGAAGGCATAGGGGAGAGAGTGGCGCTAAGTGACAATGGGAAGCGTTGAGCCTCCAAAGCGAAGAGACGAGGCAGCCACCGCTCGCACTGACTGCCTGAATGGAATTCGGCTCGTTAGGGTGGCTGGGCGCGTTCTTTCTGGGCGGCCGCGCTGCGTGCAAGGGTTAAAACGAGGTCGTTCTTCGGGAGGGCCAGCGAGCGAAAGAAGAAGCTCCAAAAATAATTGAAGAAAAAAAAACACGGAGGAGAAATTCCTCGCGAGATTCCTTGCGCCGTGGCGTTTCCCGGCTTCAACTCTGGACCGTGCAGTAACGTATACAACTTATGTGGGCCCCGCGTAACTTCTGGGAGCTTCATCTCAGCCCTTATTCTGAAAGCACGCCGACTTGCCGCACAGAAACTGTTCGTCGGGCTCTCAAGGAAATGAAACCTGTCACGATAATGAGGGTATTACTTTGCAAGCACTCAAATGAAAAAAAAAAGTATCAAGCGTTTTAATGTGAACACGGCAAATTGCATAGCATAGGGCGGAGTGCCATGACATTTTATATTTGCGTTTATTTTTCTGTCTAATCGCTAAAGAGGTCGTGCTTGTAGCAGTCGCAGCTGATTTCTGGCATTTGTCGAGCTACATTCAGGACGATAGCAAGATGAAACATCTCTGTCATTTGCCTCTGTTCCGCGTGGCGTCGAACGGCGATGACGACCCCAGATGAAGCACATGCAGCACACAGTTGCCACTGCCGGCTCTATATGCGGGCTAGAATTCACTCTAGAAACGACATCGTGATGCCCAACTCGCGTGTGAGCCGGCCATAATACGTGTGGTGCTGCCATTTCTCGCTTCTTTCGCTTGCCTCTCAATTTCATTTTCTAATGACTTTTCTAAACCATTACGATGGCTTGGAAGTATAATTGATAGCAAAATAACTCTCTTCGCTACTTGCTGTTCAGCCGCCTTCAAAACTGTATACAACGTTCGAACGGTGTGCGCCAGACAATAAAAAAAAGCGATATTAGGCAACTGCTGGTATAGCTTTCAGCTCACGTACTTAATTTCACCTGCCCTGCCGCTCAAGTTACTCGTAAGCGTTGCCTTAGATCGTGACAGCTACAGCAAGATGTCGCAAGGCAGTGCCGAGCATGGTGAACCCACCTCCATCCAGTTTCACAGGGGACGCTCTCATAACACCATCCATCCATCCGTCCGGTTCACCGCTCGAGTGCCCTTCATAAATGTGGTGTCAACTGTGCGGGATCTGTGCACTCACTTTAGCTGCACGCGCAGCTTATAGTCCGGAAGTGTTGCAGTTTACTCTTGCAAAACAAATTCATTCCAAAAATGGCATGCCTAGTGAATGAAAGTTTACCGTCAATCATAGGTGTCAATCTTAGGTTAGCGAAAGTTGAGATCGGCCACGGCTGTTGCACCCACGTAGCGCACTCTTGTGTAATCGAAAAACTCGGGACAGCGAGAGCAACTCGCCGCACCAGCTGCCTTTCGATCTTTGAGGACGCCAGAGGGGATCAACCACGTGGTCTGCCACGACTTTATACTGCAGTCTTTCGGAGTCGGAATGAACCATTTTCAAGTAGATTGCACTATGCGTCACCCAATTCCGTACAGTAAAGTTTTATTATGACTTTATCTATATCACCAAGCCCTGTACAATGACGACCACACGAAGCTTAAACGTTGTAGACAGCGGTAGTCGGTCCGCCACGGTGGCTCAATGGTTATGGGCTGCTGACCCGAAAGACGCGGGTTCGATCCCGGCCGCGGCGCCGAATTTCGACGGAGGCGAAATTCTAGAGGCCCGTGTACTGTGCGATGACAGTGGACGTTAAAGAACCCCAGGTGGTCGAAATTTCCAGAGCGCTTCACTACGACATCTCTCATAGCCTCAGTTGCTTTGGGACGTTAAACTCCCATAAAACTAAAGAAAAAAAAAACAGTTGTAGTCGGCGTATTCAGCTTGTTATTTCCAACACCACTAATTGCTTTCTGCTAACAGCAATACTCCATTTACAATGATGTATAAATTCAGCGGGAACCTGTCCAAACAAGTTGCAGTTTTCCTTTCATTTTTCCCTCCGCTCCCTCCTTTGAAATACTGGAACATCTCAGAGAAATGATTGAAGAATGTGCATTGCATATATTTTGTTTCGCCTCCTCTTCATATCCGAGCAACGTGTCACGGACGCATCGAAGCTCCCAATGTCTTCGCATAGCATTCGCGTCGCTCGCTTACGCAAGCATCACACAGCTCTTTAAAAAGCAAGGTCCCTAAGATCAATCATCTTCAGGCTGTCAGCAAGAGTACAGTACGGGCGGATTCCCACCGCGTAATGAATCACTATTTTGTGAGGCGAACGACTTAAAACATGACGCCCCGTCAGGGATTCATGACAACCGTACCGCTTCCTCTATCTATGCTAACGGTAAATAGAGGGCATATGTGTTCCTGCGGCGGGTAAGCGCCGATGGGGAAATAAATTAAAAAAAACTGGAAGTCTGGGAAACAAAGTATTCTATTGTCTTTTTTGCCGCAGGTGAGTAATAATTAGCATAAACACTTCGTGAGCTCTAAAAACACTTCTTAGGTATTGTAAGAACAAGTCAGGCGCGTCAGTTCGGATGACGGTGCTGATCTTGCTGCCGCCAACTCGGTCGTTCTCTTCTGCTGCCATCATCGGCCGTGCGAATGCTTTCAACAATAGTGTTGTCTACTGGCGTGACGTGACATCACGGATTCAACCTCGAGCTCGCCTAGGGTGTGTGTCCAGCATATGTGATCTGCCTCCAACTGGCTCACTGTCCCAAAGCCACTGCAGTACTATGTCCTCACGGTATCACAATGCACGACAGCACCACCTAGGTACTACCGTTCTGGCTCGTGTACATCTAATGGTCCCCTTGCTGACGCGTCATCGGCTACACTTCGATTACATCGGATTACAGTACGATGCGCCGCCTTCCCGCTTCTTCTCTTCCTTTCAGTCATTGAGAGTTTTTTTTCCCGATTGCGCGTAGTCCAGCTAGCAGCGCAGATGTCTTCCAGCATAGAGTCCGCTGGCGTTTTCTCCACCACCGCCTCAATCACACAGACCATGAGTGCGTTCGAAATCCAAAGTCTAGTTTTCTATGTCGCCGTCTAATTAAGACCGACAGAAGAGTGAATCGTTTTATCCGTATTTAGCTTAAAACAGCACTGAGAACACGTTGAAGTTGCCCTCAGTCGACAGGGTTCCTGATTTAATGACAAAGAGGCCACTCTCACTGAAAATTCAGCTTTTTTAAGCTAGAAAAGACAAATATATATAGATACAAGTTTAGCCTTCGATGGCAAATTTCGTAAGTAAAATGCGTGTGTCGACCGCAAATCTTGAGCGTGGATGTCAGAGGCGACGCTGCGCCGCCATTGGCTACAAAGCTGTGGCAACCCGTCCTTTTCCGTAAGGGCATCACGAGTTTGGATTATCTTTGGGTGAAGATTTTTTTATCCAATTTTTTCTGGGCGATAAGTCTGTATTTTTCTCCAGGACAAACGTTCTAAAGGATCAATCTTTACTGACAATAATTGCGTGGTGTTGTCGTCAGTATCCCTCTAAGCTGTTAACAGTTTTGGGCCAGGGAGCTTCAGCTCTTAGGGCAGAAAAGCGGCAGTTTAATTTCTCTCAAGCAAAAAACCACTCTGCTTCGTGTGTTCACAGATGCGGCTCTTATACGACTGGAAGTTGTTTCCTAGCCTAAGCTGACCACTCTGCAGAACCTTGGATATTTGAAAGAGAACAGAATCTTCCAACGCTGTCCAGTCATCTCTATTTTCAGTGGAATACTTGAACGGGATTCTGACGCTAGAATGTAGCAAAAAGGTTTACCCTCACCATGGTGAACAATCAGTGTGCGCCCTACAGTAATGGTCAACGGACATGTGGAAAAGTGATCATATCCCTTTGTTCTCTCCCCTTTCTATCTCTCCCTCTGTTCCCGTTCCCACGTGTAGGGTAGCATACCGGGTGCCGCCTAGTTAACCTCCCTGCCTTTCTGTATTTCTCTCTCTCTCACCATGGTCCAGCACAAGCAGAGGTCGACAAAGAAGTAGAGGAAAACGTTACGGGCAGATTAAAGTGGCGCTATTCTCTTCGCTCTGTGTGAACTTCTTGACCACGCAATAAGGCATGGGAATAAAGGAGTGAAAGAGGGAAGACTGCAGTTCTGGTAAAGATGACGCATAACTCGACGAGTGCCATATGCCTTGCGGAAACAGTAGCTCTGAAGAAGTTCCCAAACCAACCTGGTCGGAACCAGGCGTAACAAGACCAACGCCATGACACAATTTTGTGCAAGGAAGCTGGAAGGAATCATGCAGCGGGCAGTGGAAGCTTAACTGCATCATTTGTAGACCTTGACATCACATTCCGCGCAGCTGGGAACCTCAAAGTGCTTTCCGGGCCGCGTCAGTGTTGTCAGGCGACTCCATTTTAAGCAAGGCGCTTCGACAGATCATGATGCTGACAAGTTGCCTCACTGATACAAACAGGAGAAAGCGGCCGCATGTTTCACATCACTGTGCTTAAGGAACAACCGTAACGACCGATTGTAGACTTAACTTTGTGATCTACTATAACATTTACAGTGAGCAAGATGCAAACAGCTCGTCTTCTTCAGCACTGTTATCTATAGTTTCTGTACATTGCTTTCTCAGTCCTTGCTTCCTTAGCTTTCGATGCTAGACAAGCTTATATAACGTATGTTTTCTTTAGAGAAATTCGATAGAAGTATTTTTGTCGCCACGCATATTATCTTTCCGACATCCAGGTCAACCGAACGTATTCAGTTTCAGCGCTTTATTTGGTATATTCTTTCTTAGGTCTCCCGCCTTAACGTCACAAGGTTCAATCTTTTCGCCATAGCCCATGGTCTGGAGCTGTTCGGTGCCAGTCGTTTCCGCGTGCATAGATGCTATAGGCCCTCTTATAAATGGGGTCATTCTCACAAAGCAGGCACGGTTGTACAGCGGCATTGTCTGTCCTGCAGAAGGCTTGTTCCAAAAGCATCATGATGCTAGCCGCGTTAACTATACAAGTATGGCGCCTTCACCTGATTCCAGACGGTGCAGCCGTCACAGCGGTGCAAAACATCCGAGACAAACATGATTTCTAGACACCCCATCCAAAGATGTTTTGCGCCACCTCGTCACCGGTATGCAAAGCCGTTTAAAATCTCACACAGGTCAATGAATAGAAAGCAGCTCTGCCGCTTGCTTTGTCACAGAGACGCGCGAAAGATCCGCAATTTCGTCGTCTTGACCGAATGAAGCTGTGTCAGCTTTACGAGCTGGGCTGACGGCAGTAGTGCCGGTACACGACAATTACTAGCCGTCCGATTCTTACAATATGAACGGAAAGGAGAGAAAAATCAGTACGTTGTGCTCAGGCGCACGCCTTTTTATAAAAGGGAGTGTGCTAAGGGACAGCTATACTTCCTTTTAAATCCCATACAGGCCCATTCTTGTCTAGACTGTATAAGCCTTGTCTGCTTTAAGGCTTAACATAGCAGCATTTTCACGTATCAGGATCACAGTGTGTCATTTTAATGCTTGGCGAGCTGTCTTTGTGATATGATCATCGTAAAAATAAAGGTTAGCTTAATTCTGCACTACCTCTTGGCACTCCATACCAAATTCACCGATGCCAGACCGAAACTGCAGAGTAGCTTTGGGTCAGAACTGCTGTCTACACGGTGCAGTTTAAAATCCTGCACAGATCAAACACAGGCAGACTTCCGGTCATGCGTGCCTTGCTCGCGTGTCTGTGTATTGTTAGACACCGTTTGTTTAATGTTCAGAAAAGTAGGTTGCTTCTCCTGCAGAACGTTTTTGCCTTTGCCCACGGCAGTGTTGATGCGTTCAACGACAAGTCGTTGTTGGATGAAAGCCACGAATAGTTGGTGGCTCTCGCCAACAATAGCAAACCGGAGGTGGCCGCCCTTCCTTTTTTTAATTTTTTTCTCTTTAGCCACGCCTCACTACAGTTCTAAAGGATGCGCACAGAATCGTATCTGCAGAGAAACGGGAAGATCGGATATTCTGCAGCATGAAGGAGCAGGCTAACTCAAGGAATAGTTTCATAATGCGTCACTTTATACAGAAGCATAATTAGGATACTTTAACCGAAACTATCGACGCTTACAGAACTTTTCATCTCCAACATTATTGGACAAAAGTTTTCAGTACTGAAAAACTGTATGGTACTGATATAAAAATATTCAAGGTAATGTCCTTTTTCCGATGCCTAGCCAAACCTTACTTCTTTAGTGTTTTCGTCGCTCACATCGAGGAGAGGACTTAAAGGTGTCATAGAAAACAAATTCAGAACGCTTCTGACGATAGTAAAAACGTCAATAGCAAAAAAAAATCAAGCCTGTCGACGGGTTATCTCTGGGTATATTGATAGTTATCAGGAAATCGTACAATATGCGAAACAATCACGCTGATAAACTTTTCCCCGTTCAAAATTCCTTTGGTCCAGAATTGCGAGGCATATTCATACATGTGGATCTTTCTCCCTCAAGTAAAACGGCCCATAGGGAGGACACAGCAATTAAACGACAAGCCACTATCGATGCTGGGCCACGCCAGCGCTGTGTTTCATGTGAGCTAAGATGAACTAACTAGCCGAACCAGTTGTGCAAGCTAGAGCGTTTGTTAAAGGTTTAGAGTTCCAGGAATTTGTTTCTCGGCCATCTTACGCTGGTAGTGATGCGTCGCCAGCGTCTGAAAGCTGCCCCCACCCTTCCGAAAGTAGCACTTGCACGAATTCTGCAAAACTCTGAGTACACGGCTTAGGAGCAAACATCTTAGCCTCTCCACTTCTGCAAAACCTCTTGCCGTGAAGAGCACTTTTAAGCACCACAGTTTTACGAGGAAAGACAGCGGAGAAGGTAACTCAACTCGTATTTTAGCAGGGTATGCTCGCAATGAGTATCGCTTCGCCTCAGTCTTCTCCAGCCTTTTAATTTCTTTTTCGGCGTTGCTTGCTGTACCTTCTTTGTTGATTTTTTTATAGTCCTCAGAGCAGCCATTACCGGCTTCCGGCAAGTCTTCTTATTAGTTGAAAAGCAAAAAAGTACGACCATTTATTTTTTATGCGCGTGCTGCTCTTTTCTGGTACTTTTTCAGCCGAACCCGCGAGAAATCGACCTGAACACCGAGGTCCTCGAGGGACTTGCACTTTCGCAGGGATCCCATTTGTTTGTACAGGCGAGCCGGACGCAACAAAAAAAAAAACTGGCCTTGTGTTGCAATCCGCTCGTCGTCGGTCAGTCCGGGAAGACAGGCTTGGTGTGCCGACGACTTGTTTACGCGACGCTGGCGGCAAGACGATTCACGGATGCTGAGGTGGCACGCAGCAGAAGGCACGGCTTTTTTGTTTTGTTTTGTTTTTTTAGAGCCCGCAACGCTTCGCAACCAAGCGAGGCTTGGCGCAGCCGCTCGCCAAAGTCGCTGGCGGCGCCGGGTGGCCTGCGACGCCCTCGCTATAATCGCTTCTCCGGGCGCGCCTCTCAGCTTGGGTCTCGGCGCTTTTGTGAAGACGAAAACGCTGCTCTCAAACAGTATTTTACGATTTCTACTGTTATATTTTAGAACCGTGTGCGTTGATTAGTTAAGACCTATATCCGCGCCCGCTAAACGAGATGAAAATTCTCGAACGTTGGCCACAGCGATCTTCGGCTCAGCCTCCCACCAACCATTTCAATTCTAGACAGCGTCTTTTTTATGTTATGGGCTACGAATTCGCCCTGCGCAAATTCCTAACTATAATAATAATAATTGGTTTTTGGGGAAACAAAATAGCGCAGTATCTGTCTCATATATCATTGGACACCTGAACCGCGCCGTAAGGGTAGGGAAAAGGAGGGAGTGAAAGAAGAAAGGAAGAAAGAGGTGCCGTAGTGGAGGACTCCGAAATAATTTCGACCAACTGGGGATCTTTAACGTGCGATGACGCTAAAGATCCCAAGGTGGTCGAAATTATTCCGGAGCCCTCCACTACGGCACCTCTTTCCTCCTTTCTTCTTTCACTGCCTCCTTTATCCGTGTGCACGTTAAAGAACCCTAGGTGGTCGAAATTATTCCGCAACCCTCTACTACGGCACCTCTTTCTTCCTTTCTTCTTTCGCTCCCTCTTTTATCCTTTCCCTTACGGCGCGGTACAGGTGTCCTTCCTCATTTCACACTCTGCCTTTTTTTATAGATGATTATTTTCTTTTTCCCCTCATAATTTCCTTCTCCTCTCACCAAGAGTAGCTCGGAAAGTGGTGCCGCCTTCTCGTTAACTTCGCCACCTTTCCTTTTCCTTCACTCCCTCTCTCTATCTCTCTTGCTTATCATTAGAGTGGCTCTCTGTATCTTTTCTATCTTTTTGTATGAATCTTTTTTTCCTGTGTGAAATCATCGGTGATTCTATGGCCGCTTAAAAACTGGCGTGTATTCGATTTTTTGAAGCTAAAAGCTGCACGTTTTTATGGAGGAAAAACGCTAAGGCTCCCGTGTGCTGTGCGATGTCAGTGCACGTTAAAGATCCCCAGGTGGCCCAAATTATTCCGTAGCCCTCCACTACGGCACCTCTTCTTCCTGTCTTCTTTCACTCCCTCCTTTATCCCTTCCCTTACGGCGCGGTTCAGGTGTCCAACGATATATGAGACAGATACTGCGCCATTTCCTTTCCCCCAAAACCAATTAATTAATAAAAGGTAAAGCAGTTGTAGCGTAGGCTGGAAAATGACATTGCACCACCTTCAGCCCAAACACGTTTATCCCTTCTTTACGGCGCGGTTCGGGTGTCCACTGATATATGTGAGACAGTTACTGCGCCATTTCCTTTCCTCATAACCGATCTTAAAAACTACTGATCCGGAGTACCCGGGTTCGAACCTGACCGCGCCGGCTGCGTTTTGATGGAGACGAAATGCTAAGACGCCCGTGTGCTGTGCGACGTCAGTGCACGTTAAAAGTCCCCAGGTGGTCGAAATTATTCCGGGGACCTCCACTACGGCACCTCTTTCTTCCTTTCTTGTGCCCAATATCGGTCTACCTGTCACACGAACCACTTCGTGTATATTTACGTGCGCGTACACGGCACCGCTGTCACCCGCTGACGAAGATTTTTGATGAGCGACCGGACAGCAGTTTTGCACGCGCACTGCGCTTCCATCACTCCGAATTGCCATCAGACTATGCCCTGCCGCATCATTCCTTGCAGCCCCCATGGGTAATGGCTCAGCATTCAGTCTGCCTGCATGTCCCTGGCATAATCAAGAAGTCTGCGATGCCGGTTAGCGGACTGAAGCAACTCGCACTTCCCTCCATCTGGTCAGAATACCACAAATGTGTGCACGTCTACACGGATGGATCTGCGTCTCCAAATGCATCAACAGCAGCTTTCGCAATCCCTGCACAACAGACGACCCGCAGATTCATTTTGGGACACAAGTCTACTTCAACCGCTGCAGAGCTTGTGGGCCTTCGGGAATCGATTCGCCACATCTGCGGAGAACCGCCTCAGGAGTGGTGCATTTTCACCGACTGTAAACCTGCGCTACACATTTTAGGATGCTTCCTACGCCACACAGCCTACCAAGCTCTGGCTCTTGATATCATTAGTCTCGTATCATTTGCTCAGGGAAACGGCCACCATATAGTGTTTTAGTGGATCCCCGGACACTGCGGACTCGATGGAAATGAGACCGCCGACGCTGAAGCAAGGAGCGCCTTCAGCAGTGGCCTGCGTACAGCTGTACCGTTCTCTATAGTGGACACAACTTATCTCCTTTCGGAATTGATGAGGAGGGCGACGGCTAGGTACTGGGCCCTGCCAGACACCCGCCATATCCGCCTTAAACGGCTAGATCCGACGATGACCTGTTCAGTTCCTCGCGGAATACCTCGCCCTATTGCATGCGTAATCCGTAGACTACGTTTAAACGTGGCATTCACGCGCAAATACTTGCACTTAATAGGACAAGCGCACTCCCCGGAATGTACCACATGTGGCGTGCTAGAGACTATAGAACATGTTTTAGTGGCGTGTCCAGCGTATGCACGTGAAAGACTCATACTCGCATCTGCTCTGAAGCCTACGGACACATCGCTCCTCTCTGAGGATTTGATCTTCGGCGCTTGGACAGATAGTTTTAGAACTGTAAAGGCAACGCGAGCGCTCTCACGCTTTTTGAGCGACACGGACCTTGTCTCGCGTTTGTGATGTCAGAAAGTGTGCTTTTTTTTAAACTAGTTCTTCATCTGCCTCCTCCCATCATCATCGTCCCCCATCGTGACCTTCTTTTATCTCCTCTTCCCGTTCCCCAGAGCCGAGTAGCAGGCCAGATATTTATTTTTCAGGCCAGCCTCTCTGCCTTTTCCTATCAATAAACCCCCTCTCTCTCTCTCTCCTTTTTTCTTTCACTTCCTCATTCACTTCCCCTTACGGCGCGGTTCAGGTGTCCGCCGATATGTGAGAGAAAGATACTGCGCCATTTCCTTTCCCCAAAAACCAATTTGCCGGAAAAACCGGACCCGCCGCGGTGGCTCAGTGGTTAGGGCGCTCGACTACTGATCCGGAGTTCCCGGGTTCGAACCCGACCGCGGCGGCTGCGTTTTTATGGAGGAAAAACGCTAAGGCGCCCGTGTGCTGTGCGATGTCAGTGCACGTTAAAGATCCCCAGGTGGTCGAAATTATTCCGGAGACCTCCACTACGGCACCTCCTTCTTCCTTTCTTCTTTCACTCCCGCCCTTATCCCTTCCCTTACGGTGCGGTTCAGGTGTCCAACGATATATGAGACAGATACTGCGCCATTTCCTTTCCCCAAAAACCAATTGTTATTATTATTAAAAACCGGAATGATTTCGACCACTTGGGGATCTTTAACGTGCACTGACCACAAAGCAGACGGGCGCCTCCTGAAGCAAAAGCTCCAGTGGACTAGCTGCTGCGTGGTGCGCGTACGCCGGAGTTTCACTTTCAGCCGACCTTCAGCCCAATCACGTTTATCCTGTCCTTCCGGCGTGTCTCGGATGTCCACCGATATATACATGGTTTGCATGTGACGTCACGTCCGGCGGCGCGCGCTGCGGCGGACATGTTGGTGCAGTCTGTGCGGAGTCGGTGGAGTGCGTATCGCACGCGTTTCCTCGCTAGTGGTAACACGTGCAATTTTGTTGCCTTTTGTGTGGCATGCCGCCGCTTCTCAGTAAGCAGCCTTTAGACGCTACCTACCGCTTAGATCTTACGGGGTCGGAGCGGGTTCGGTATGCGGAAAAAGTGCGTCTCTGCGATAATATCGACCCGTTCATGCTGCGGCCGGGAACGGACACAAGCGATGTCGACATATTTCCAGAGATTTGTTACGGTGACATCGTCAATTACCCTGTTTTTTCTGCAAGCTTTCTGACCCTTGAAGAAATGAAGGCGTTTAAGTCCACCGTGGCGCATAATTATTTCACTAGCGGCTGGGTGAAGGGACTGTCGGCAAAACAGCTGCAAGGGGACAAGGTGCTTCTACTTGGAGAGGTAAGCCGCAGGGCATTGATCTTTGTAAGGATTAGAGTAATGAAATAACGGTTATTCAATCCACAAGTGACTGAGTGTAAGCAATCACTCAGTAAAGTTTTAAAAAGAACTGTTTACAAACTGTCAGGCTAGTGATTCATTTCTTCATATGTACTGAACCTGGACGACTTCAGATTAAATCACGAGTTATTCTATTTTTATGGGCATATGAAACGAACCGTTGCTGGTTTATCTTAGTTTGCAAACCCAACAAGTTATTGCGCAAAAAAGAAACGGTCATGCGTGGAGAGATTGTTATCGCTCGCTACAGATTTGTCGACCAACAATTTAGGTCTCGCCTGTCGCGTCGCGCACTATGGCCCGCATTAAGTGATCAAGCTCATCGCTGTTGCCGTTTTCGACGGTCCGGTAGCGCGACAAGATCGACAGTGACGTGTTCCTTCGCAGAGATGTGCCCAATGTTAATTTGGATTCGTAGCCTCCATTGTTCCCGACTCCTCAGCCTGACACTCCGCTTGAGCCGCGCGTTTCTGGGTCCGTCGTCTTGCCGCGCGAGCGTGGCGACCGGGATCACCATGTTTTGCGCTGTAGCCGAGCAAAAGCGTAGGGGCCATGTCCGGGTCCGTCTCCTCCAACAGTTTTGATGGTCTGCCTACAAAATGCAAGAAAAATTTGTTTAAAATGAGATTTTCCGCTATGCTAGTACGTCATGCACCTAAACAAACACTGTGCATATGCAATGGACTTACCTTTTACGAAGTGGGCGCCGCAAACACGTATGCCCGTCCTTTCGGTGTTGAGATCGGCACGTTTTATACGAGCCAGCCACACCTCCCGTCGCTTCGCGCATAAAGCTTTCGTACGGTCACCTTGATGCTCGATGACCTTTGGAAGACGAAAAAAGTTTGTGTTTGTTGATTTCGCCCAACAAGTGCGGTTGGAGCATCCGACAACAGCGCAGATAACCATCGCAACGCCGTCGAAGTACACCGTACGCGCGAATTGCATCAAGTGCACCACTGCCGCTGCGACTGCACCAACATGGCGGAACAGTATCCCAGGGTTCCCAGCTACGACGTCAGTGCAAGCCATGTATATGTGAGACAGTTACTGCGCCATGCATTTCCTTTCCTCAGAATCAGTTTCAGAAACCAATCTTCAATTTTTTTGGAAAGCAAAGGAAAGGCGTATAACTGGCCCCCTGGGACAGTGGACACCTCAGTCGCGCTTTAACCTACGTGGCGGTGCTGGGAGACAGATGTGGGCTGCATACATCAGCGCTGACGACGTTGTTGTAGACACGCGGCACTGCAGCAATAGGCCGAGGCGTTCCTTGGGCGACCAACCTCTCGTGATCAACCATTAACTGAGACCTGGCAGGGTGGGCGCGTTGCCTATCCAGTGTGCGGAACGCACTGAGCGTTACACAGGCCAAGTCGTGTCTACTTGCCGGATACTCCACAGCTTTCACTCTAACCAGTTTCATCAGTAGTTAACTGCCGCTAACTTTTTTTCGTTTTGCCTCCATCGAAACGCGGCCGCCGTGGCTGGTTACGAACCTGAGTATTCCGGCTCTGTAGACGAGCGCCTTAAAGGGTCCATGAAAAGGGTGCTTGAGGATGTTTATAAAATGCCCGCATTATGTAGAGTACAGGCCAGCGAGCGTTCATGCCGCGTACAAGACCTCAAAAGCGAACCGATAATTTACAATACAATATTTGAAACTCCCGCCTGCGCGCCTAGCGGCGACCTGCGGTGCTGGGCTTTCGGCGGAATCCGTGCTCTTTAGGTCAGCATCCGCGCTTGTTACGTCATGTAGCGCTCGTTACGTCAGCAGTGGACTGCTAGCATTGGTTCGCGCGCGTCGGCAGCAGGCGGACGGGATGATTGCGCGGGACCGGCGGAGGAGCGCCGACATTTCAGCGTGAAAAAAGTGACGAGAGGAAAGAGAAATGCGCGAAGACGCGGAAATTCAAATTTTGACTACAGCTAACTCAGCTTCCACAAAACGCATGTAGAAAATTCTTGCTGGAGCATATTTGTGACGCTGCGTCCTTTAGCACCCTAGGCATATCGCATCTTTGTTGAGACCCCCTTTCACAGCCCATTTAACCACCGAGCCAACACGGCGGGTTGCCTACAGCTTCAGTGCGGCGTTTCTGTCACAACGTTGTCAATGCCAACGCATGCAGTGCACATCTGTCACTACCGACGTAGCTTAAAGCGCGACATATACCCGTGCCACAGGCGCACAAGGAATGGCTCTAAATGGTTAAAGCTTTAATTTTGTTAATGTTATTTTTTTCGGAGTTGGCGCTACACGCCCACATGAAATGCCATTATACGAAATTCACAATGACGAAAACGATTGCAAGGCAGTGAAAAATTTCATCTAAATATAAGCAGTGCTAATGAGCACAGTATCTCGGGAATGTTATTTTTTGTATGCTTTGGGAAGCTTTTCTTTCCATCATTAGTGTTGCAACTTTATTCGAGGCATTGATACGTTTCCTCTTGAGGTATATATGTCTAGGATACGGTCGGATAGAAATGAAGCTTGGAAGGACGACTCCACATTAGTCATGTCTTCAGGCACCACACTGCGCGACTTTGCATCAAGTGTCTCTGCTAGGCGGTTTTATAGAGCAGGCTATTTCAAGACCAACACAAAGACCAATGGACTGGAGAACACTTGGGGAAGTTTACACAAGAATGAGAAAAAGTTATAGTGAAATGCGACATCAATAGTAGCAACGCTGCTACTAAATGTTCATGTGTCTGTGTCAGTTCTTTCACCACATATGCAATGTTGTCAGTGTCATCGTGTCTTTATTTGCACACAAATAATCATGCTGGCCCCATGTTCTTCAGTTTTGAATTTTCGCGCCATGGTCGCCTGACTTTGTGACATTATCGCACTCTCCACCTGTCAGCGAGCAATCATTTCCACGCAGGGCAGGTGGTAATTTAATGTAATTTAAGCAATTTAATTGCCACCTTCCACAGTGGCCAGTTTGTCCTGGGCAGGCGCATAGGGCAAGGTCACGTGACGTTGTGATGTCATCGCATTCTTGACCGATCAGTGACTTCTGTGACTAACGCAAGGAGAAGAAACCTTGATCATACTACAGGAAGTGGCCTCCAGTGCAGAGCAATATCTGGGAGAAAGAGGACTCGCATGGTGGACCGAGAAATCGGAACTACTGCGAGTCTGGAGAGGCAAGTGCAACAGGACCGACCGTCCCAAACAATGAGGACCTGAAACTCAAGGTCTACCTGGAAGGAGCGCCTACACCAGAAAAGACAACAGTACGAATCTTGGACATCTGAGTTCAATTAACCAACGCAGCACTCACACTTTCACCCTGCTCAACGCAACAACGCTACAAATAGCACGCTTGATTGACGCAGGACGCGAAATCCCATGGTGCGCTGTCTAACGCTGTCGCAATAAAATACACGAATACACCCGCCTCACACATGCGCGTATGGAAAAGGCACGGATGAGTGAAGACGGCAGGCAAGCGCTTGTCTGTCATCTCCACTGGTCCATGTGTTTTCTGCGCGCTTTTGTAAAGCATGGTTTACGAATTACACACACAGGCCTAACTAAAATAAATCCGCCCGAGCACCTTTGCAACGTGCGCCTCTATAACTATGAGTTTTCACTCTGTGTAGAAGCTGACCAGGCCATGCCTTTCTTGCCTTTGTTTCTTCATCTTTTAACATTACTTTTTTCCTTCGGCACACAGTTGCTTACACGCGCGGTAGAAAGAAAACACTGCTCAGCGCTCCTGTGTATATTTTTATTTCAGTCTGGCGCGTTGTTTCTTAACTGCCTGTTTCTTCATGCCTTCGGGCCAGCTTTCGCAGACGTCGCCCTCTCTAACACATGCGTAAAAAGGTGGCGGCCATAAGATAGCTATACTTATCGTCAACGGGACAGCAAGATGCGGCTTCATGTCCAAGACCATCGTCATATGCGACACAGGTTACCTCTCAATGACGCTCTGCAGCATATACATACGCATATACACATACCAGGCACGAAGCCAGGGTACTTTTCTGGGCGGTGGGGAGGGAACGATGTAGGGGGAAGACCAGCACATCTTGCGCTGCGATAAAGGAGTGCTTTGTGAATCGAGATGATGGAGCGAGGATTGCTTTTCAATGCGCAAGTACAGAAAACCTTATGTTGCATCATTCCTCTGGAAACGCTCGCATATAGCTCATGCATAAAATAACCATTACCAGTATGAGCTTGCCAGAAGTAGCCCTCATTTGGCACCATATTCTATAATTGGACGTTGGTAACACTGTAGTCGGCGCTGTGCTTACGCCTGGCGGCAAGTCACATTTTTTTTTTTTCAACTTACCGACCTGGCTAGCGTTCAAGCTCTGATTACATGCATCAAGTGCGCAGTTGTCGTTCTTAGTAACAATGCTCCTCTCACCTATTATTTTGATGAGACTTCTCGCGGACCAAACTATAGCACGTAGTAGGGTATATCAGATCTCTGCTCTTTAGTTGGCACTCTAAAACCTCCTTGTGAGGGGCCGTAAGGGCAGTCCGTTTCAGCAAAGCCGGTGACGCAAGCGATAAGCAGAAAGGTGATAAGACTGATTTAGTCTGTGCATCCCTTTGGTTATTGATGTGGACCAGCCCATGGGCATCACTGTCATCGACGTGCATCACGGCGTTGTTGCAGCATCGCCAAATGCACTGACAGGAGCGTGTTTGCAACGAGGAGCCCATGGCATTTGACTCGATGCCTCGTCCTCTCGTTGCGGGGTGGGAAATCACATTTGCCTCTTTGCTGAAGAGGTCGATAAATGTCAGCAGTTTCATAACCTGGCCGGATAGTAGCCATCCGAAGGTAGTACGGCACACGTCGTGAATGTTGAACGACAAAGCGTGAGCGGAGATTTGGGGCTGATTTGGTATCGGAGGCGTTATTACACCGTCAGTAGCGGATCAAGCAGGTGACCAAACCACATGTATACCACCCTCCTTTGAAAACGCTCGGTAGAATTGGTACAGTTCCGCATGAGCTGGCTTTTCTGACGTCACCACAGAACCATAGTGCATTAACAACAACAAAAAAAAACTGGAGCCGTTTAGACCAGCCACTCGCGTGAGCATGGGTGACCTTCTGACACCTCTGTCTATCCCATTTCTAATATGCGGGTTCCCTGCCGCAGTAAAGATACATTTATGATATCTATTTTCTTTCATCAGGAGTTCATTTCACGAAATTATTCCTGAGGTAATAAAAAATATCAATTTCAACAAATTTATGAGATTCTATAGTGTCATCCTCACTCCCATGGTAACAGACGCGCTTTAAACATGTTATCAGTGCAATACTTTGCGCATACATTTCACTTAGACGCCGCAGTAATGAAAGTCAATTTGGTCGTGACTAAAAAAAAATATGCAGATGCTTATAGTATGAACGACGGTATTGCTTTCCATGACCATGTAGCGGACGTCAATAAACACATGTACAAAAAAAACTTTAAGGGCATATTAGAACGCAAAAAAGCAACATCATTAGGAACGCATTGTTAGGGTTGCTCTCTATTAAGTGTAATTTGAAAAGCTCCATACGCCGTACACAGTGAAGCCGACCGCTGTTATTCTCCCTGGATTCCTGGGTCCCATCACTTTTGCACGAACTTCGGACAAAGAGCGGCCACCCAGACCGCATCCCCCCCGCCCACGACGAGGAGAGGATGAACGACCATCAAGAGCGAGAAACAAGCTTTCATTGCTGCGCTCGTACCATTATGCAAGGGCCGTCATTAGCCCAGAGACACGCTCGGGATTCGCGAGTTGTGCTTCTGCCCTGCCCTTGGCCAAGAATTGCCACCACCGAGAGCCTGCCAGCAGATCCTTCGTTTTCCGCAACGGTGCCTCCGCCCCTGCGCAGTGCGATGGAAAGTCATCAAATATACCAGAACTTTCGCGGTATTTGTTCTTTTCTTTTCTAACGCTGCGGTGCTCGCTGAAATTGCTTGCGCGTAATTTTCTGGCGCTGCACCCCCGCTTAGCGACGCACTCCGCTTGCCTGTCGGCAAACATGCGAGTGCTCTTCAAGAAAAAAAAAAGAAAAAATTCTGTAAGCCCGTCCTCACACCGCATTCCCCCCGGCTATCTTGTCGATTGCCTGCACACACACGGCATTCCGCCCGCCCGCCCTTATATAAATTGGTTCTGCCAAACTATAAACAGTCACCAAAGTACGACTGTGGCTGTAAAGGTGTTCGATTTAGACAACAGGTTTCCCTTTCTTACGTAACACATGCCAAAGGAAGTATCACAGAGGGAGAAGATAATTGCGCATGTGGTCTTTTTGAGTGGCCTCCTCCACATTGAGTAATCGGGTCGTTCCGACACGCAATTCAAGTAGATATATATGAAACCGATTCAGGGATAAAGAACACTTTCGCCCCATTGCCTATACCTTATGCCCAAAGAACTGAGCCCTACAGTGGCAAGACAAGTCTGCGTGGGTCGGTGGTCACATAAATTGAACAAGAGTTCTTCCGGAAATTTCAAGACTTCTTGACGTATATCCTATGCCGGCATTATCGAATAGTGTTACAGAGCTACTCCTTGTTGTGGAACTCGTGTTAGCGCGCATGCCAATGCATGACGCAGTATCCGACACGCAGATTCATTTATGCACGAGCGCTTATTTTATTTCTCTATTTCACAAACTTTTGAGTGCACATTAAGCGACACTATTTCAATGCGACACTATTTCAATTCGACAGCATTGCATGTTCCGTTCACGAGAATAGCCGACGCCCATCCGCCCATGTAACGAAAAAAGATTGCAGGCGGTTTAGCTTTGGTAAAAATGGCATTTGTGGAAAGAAAATGACGCAGTAACTGTCTACCATATCTCGGTGGACACCCGAACCGCGCCGTAATAATAATAATAATAATAATAATAATTGGTTTTTTGGGGGAAACGAAATGGCGCAGTATCTGTCTCATATATCGTTGGACACCTGAACCGCGCCGTAAGGGAAGGGATAAAGGAGGGAGTGAAAGAAGAAAGGAGAAGAGGTGCCGTAGTGGAGGGCTCCGGAATAATTTCGACCACCTGGGGATCTTTAACGTGCACTGACATCGCACCGCACACGGTCGCCTTTTAAGTTTCGCCTCCATCGAAACACGCGCCGCCGCGGTCGGGTTCGAACCCGGGAACTCCGGCTCAGTAGACGAGCGCCTTAACCACTGAGCCACCGCGGTAGGTATGGCAGCTCAATTCAGCGCGAGAGGCTGCTCGAGAAGAGCAACCTGGGTCGCAGCCCAAACCAAGCAACCCAAGTCCCACCGATGGCAGCACCTGCCATCGCAGGACAGTGGCGCATCGTTTAACCGCTGCACCACTGCGCCAGGTGTGGTAGGAAGACTCCGAGGAATCTGTGAATGTAACGGAGAGAATGACCAATATGGACATGAACTCATCATCACTATCCGAACAACTGCCATCCGTGAACACTCGATCTTAACACCGAAACCCAAGTGAAAATCGAATTGCTAGCTCACCTAATTCGCATTTGGCCTAACTACGCAAATGTACCATCATTTTTTTACATTTCCTAAGTTTTTTTTCTTTTAATTTCGGGACACTCGTCTTCTGCGCGTATATGAAGTTAAGAAAATTTACCAAGGCGTATGAGGTTCCAACGAGGGGCTCTGGATAAATGTTCCTTCAGAAAAGAATTTGTGGAAACCTCAAGTATTCTTGTCCCTTACCGCTCCTCAATTTGGGGCCATTTCGTGCTTTTGTTTTCTTGTTACTAATGTAAAAGTTGGGGGAAAGTTCTGCTTTGGCATCTGTCCCAATCTTTCTGGCGGGAGAGCTCTGATGTGAAAAATTGTCGCCCGCCCACTGAGCACGTTTCTGGCAGGAGGGACGTGAAAGAAATTATCGTTCGCATCTCCTCTTGTTTGCATTGGCTCCTTCCCACGGCAATCTTTCCGCGGAGTTCCACGCCGCAGACACTGCGACGCCGTCTTGCAGTTTAAAGCGTGCTACTGCATCTTTTGCTGCGGCCCAGATTTTTCCTCCCTCGGGAGTGCTGCATCTGGGACAGTAAACGGTGTAAATGACGTCAACGTCGGCTTCACCCGCTCGCCAATGATAATATCCTGTATGGTCATGTGACTCAGGTGAGCCTGACCAGCGTGTGTTTGGATCCGATGGTTACATTGCAGAGGGTTAGGGGTGCGCTGCCCAACTATCGTTGTCAACAAAAGGTTCTGCCTGCGGCAGTTGGTATAGCCATCTAAAAGAGGAAACCAGTCTATCCCTGTATTAGTCCTATATATACGCTCCATTTTTTTTTGTCAGCGGTCTAATAATTGAGAGATGTACCGTAGTCACTTGGGCAGGCGGAGGAACGGGTAGTCCCGCAGTGTTTTGGTTTGTCTCTTTGCGCGAACATTACGTTCGCATATCTAAGCCACTGTTGAAAGATCGCAGAGGCTGTTTTTCAGGACGACAGCGAGTGCCTGTTTGCACAAACGTGACAAGTAATGTTATTTGATAGGTGTAGTTAGCGGAACAAAATTGCAAAATTTCCATCTATTCGTCTGCTTTATTGTGGGATATGGGAACGCCCTTTGTTTGAATGTGTGCACTTTCCTGTTAGAAGGTAACAGAAACTCCGGAAACCTGAGAGCGGCCTGGTGGCTTTTTTTTTTTTCCGCGCAGAAAAGGGAGGACGCGGCAAAAACCAGTTGAAGTCCTCGCTCGTGTCCACAAAATATGAAAAGGGTAGCAAACAGATTTGGAGTCGAAGTTGTCTTCACGGGCCTTCGCTACTTTTTCAGCTTGCGCACATTGGACAGCGAGCGCCTAGCCAAAAAGGACGTATCTGACGCCAAACACAACACCGAATACGCCACTTGCGATATGAAACGTTCCGTATGTGGGCCGGATATCGAATTATGTGAATAACAACTCCATATACGGAGGAAATCCGCACCCTTTCCATACACCTCCGTTGTCGCTTCCGCGTCATTTCCATGCAGGCTCCACATCATTACTATCCAGGCTGTGTCTGTGACTTCATACGGAGCCTGTATTAATTTCAACTTCTGTCCGTATGTACTCCGCATGTTCGCTATTGTTTCTGTGTGAGTCTTATCGAGAACGTGCGGAATTGTGGAAATAGTCATATGGAACCCTTCAGAAAGGGTTCCACTCCTGTAGCAGTGAATAAGGCGCTCCTTAGTTGCTGGAGTGTTTATATCGGACAGACGGCGCTGTCTAGATGACCGGCTGAAGGAATATATGCAGGGGCCCTGAATTCCAGCATTGGCGCGCACGCTCCCACTGCATAACCTGTGCCCCTAGATGCGGTCTATTGTTTGGTGCCACTCCGCAATTAGGGCCTACAGCTTATAGGCATGCTAGAAATACCCCTGGAGCCCTGGCGATCAGCAAGGCAGGGCTCCACATCTGTGTTAACGCGTCATCTCTTAACCTCCCTGGTAAGGAGTTGCAACTTTTAAGTCAAAGATAACAGCCGCTTCTCCTGAATGCCTCAGTGTATCAGCGTCTCTTTGCTTCCGTTCAGCGACGACACCTGCATGTTTTTGTCTTGCGTGAAATTATTGCCTCCAATATAATTCCACTCGTGACACAGGCTTTGTTTCCTTCTACAGTACCACTTTGAGATGTTCCTTAGCGTATTTATTTTCTCCCTCGGGTTACTATAGGTCACTAGTAAGTTAGCGTTTCGTCTGTATGCTCCTCTCTGTGGCGTCTGTTTTTGCGTTTAATTTTCATTGATGTCTCACCAAATAGCCAGACTGCATTACTTCGCAACATCCCGTTTCGTCTGGCAGTAAATTCATCTCAAAGTAAAAAAGCGAAAAAGGTAGGAGGGGAGGAACACTAGAGCTGACAAAACTTTAGCGAGCCAAAATACTTCGGCTTCCCTACTGAAGCCCCGTTCACTAAACAGTGATTTGTTAATTGCTGCTTAATTACAGTATTGATTAATAGCTGCAGCGGTGGTTTTCATACCCGTGATCAAAGCAGCGCTGTGCGCGTACTATGCCTGTAAATATTTCCTTTCTGCAAAGAGTTAGCCTTACTTGACGACATTGCCATATAGCAGTAGTACAATCACTCCGAACAGCTGCGTTTTTTGGAGGATCGTATTTTAATGCGTAACCATTACTTTGCTCATGCGTGGCGTTAACAGAAAGTGTTAACAGAAAGTGTGAGCAGAAAGTGTGGACACTTCCCGAGTTACTCGAGTTACTCGGTAACCCCGTTACTCGATAGTAACTCGGGTAAACTCGGGTAAATTCGGAGGAGCGCCACTAAAGCGGCAGCCAATGGTAGGTAGCTCGAGTAGTAGCTCAGGTGAGCTCGGGTAAGCTCAGGTAAGCTCGGAGGAGCGTCGTACTGCGCCACTGCGCTAGTAGCGGTATGACTATACTCGCCGCCATATGACCTATAGTTCAGCATATATGGGCATTAACCCACAGAGCTGCGAATGGTTTGCGGTATGGTGGCCAACGCGAACTAAGTTGCACAAACCCACAAACTACAAACGCAGCAACGGAAACAGCTGTATAGTGCACAATGCTTTCGAATCCATAGCACGTAAGAAGGCTTAAATGACCCCGGTAGATTTTGCACTGTAGCATTGCCTAACTTAACGTCGCACTAGAATAGAGCACAGAAGTGCTACTGCAATGCCACCAGCATTAAAAACACAACTAATATGCGTTATCTGTAATGACGGCCCTGTTAGCTCTGGTACCGACAATAGCCAGTATAGCATCAGCAGTTTTTGTAAGATCTGTTGCGCTTGATGTTTCAGGAGTTGCAGCAGCAAATCACGACTAGTTAAATATCGCTGTCCAGGAAAATAAAATGGCGACTAATTTGATGAAAGATATAACCGACCGATGCGCGTCACTTCCGAAACTATAAGCAATAAGAAAACGCAAAACGTAAATGAACGTTCCTAGTCCCACTAGTTGCACGAAAAAATCAGTTCAAATACAGTTCCCCCGAAGGCGGAACTCAACTATTTTCTTTATATATTATTTGAAGCGAGTCATTCTGTGAAGGACCTGCTAGGTGAACTTTTTTACTGCTCCTAATTTTCCATTCATCTGTTTCTATGCATTATTTTATTTCTTGTAATTTTTATTTCATTACACAGCCTTCATGTCAAACATTCTCGGAAAAGATTTTTGAAAATTTGAAAATTGTAAGGTATTTTGCGGAAATATTCAAGGTAATGGTAGATTCTTCTGATATGTACCAAAATCTGTTTTTTAAACACGATTCCCATGGAAAACCAATGGGCAACGCTTTTGAAGACAGCAAAAGCATTAACTTGACGTCGGGTGATTAGCGGATATATTGATTGTAATAGCAAAGTATTAGATTATATGAAAAAAATTGCGCTCATAGACTGTTTCCCGCTCAAAAATGCTTTTGTCCAGAATTGTTGGTTGTGTTCTGCTTGGGCAACGGCTTCGGTTCGTAGTATTCAAATAAACAGTCGCAGTGAACGTCTATTAACGTGGAGTTCTCTTTCCATTTAAGTGGTCGCTAATTGAGTCCACAGACCTAAACAACACCTCGCAACAAGAACCAAATGCCAGAACTGAACCACAATGGTTTCAGTCATGAAAATAATAAATTTCATAGATAGCGTACGCTATCCATGACGCTAGCGTAACACTAACTGCCTTGGAGAAATGATCACGTTCTCTAACCAAGGTGCGGTTTTAATACTTTCGGCTCACTCATAGAGAAAGGCGACATCAAAACAAACATCAACATTAACCACAACTCTCTTGACCATTTTTTTCTTTCGTCTGTGTCGGCTTTGCGTACCGGAGATGCTGTTGACATAGCTCTCGATATGCATACAACAGCCCGTGCCCGGCACTCCTCTGTCCATAGTAAGAACTCCCGCAGCACCGCGGCCGCCTACAAGCCGGTAAAGACAGCTGCACGTGCGCATTCTAAAAAGCCACCCGAGCTGCCTGGCGTGTGGCAGCGAACGGCCTGTGGCGGCCCGTGTTCTCCACATCCCAAAGTCCTCCTCTCCCGCAACCCTGGCCTGGCTCCAGGTGGAAGGGAACCCCGAGCGCGCGCGGACTTCTTGCTGCCCGCGCGGCCCAAGGTGGTAGCGGTAGGTGGGCGCGATATTTTCGAACACAGCTGCTGCACTCTCTTCTGTTCCTCTCTCTCTCTCTCTCCCTGCAACGCTGCCCCTCCTCGCCCCGGCCAGAAAGCCGCACTGGTGCCACAACTCCAGCAGCCCTCTCTTCTCTCCCTGTGCGCGCGGCACAAGCAGGGACCTCGGCAGAGTCGCAATCTCCTTCGTGGCGCGCGGACCGCGCAGCGCCGCGCTGAAGGAGACACCTGACGTAGAGCAGTACGGCCTGACGTCGCACTGGCGCGACATAGCGGTCAGTAGCAGGAGCCAACGCCGCGAACCTTTCGAAGCTCCTCTCAGTGCCGGCACTTCTGGAGACGGTCCTTGCCTGCCACTGTGTTTGTTCGTGTTCCCGTGCTGCGGGCGCGCGGGCTCGCCCTCCCGTCCGGATGTCACCGAGTCGACCCGCTCCGCCTGCTTTGCCCCGCCATCAAGCTGCCGGCACGGAAGTGATTGAAGACGTGCATTCCTAGCGCGCTCTCCGGACCCCGCCTGTGCTTCAGACGAGCGGCACAACACCCGCTCTTTCACTTCGCTCCGTGGTCCTCGCCTTGCCATCATGTCCTCGGTGAAGAGACGAGCCCGGACCCCCCTTGGGGGTCCGCCGTTATTCGGAAGCTCTGCCTTCACCACCCTCTCATCGACGCCGTTCGACATACCTTCGCGCTCGAGGGCCGGGTTGCATCAAAGTTCTCTGGACCTCAACAGGGCACGGAACCCGCCGTTGTCCCGTAGGTTTCGGGACAGCAGCTGGGGCTCATCGGAGTGTCTCTTCAGGCCTAGCTCGTCGGCGCTGGCTTCGACGGCCAACTACGTGCTGTCCAGCCTGGGTGGCTCTGATTTCCATCACCGCTGCAGATCTCCCGCGAGGGGAATGACGCCGCCTCCACGCCGCATGGGCCGCGAGTCTAGTCCGTCGCCCATGTCCAGCTACTACAAGTCTACGTACGCGTCGTCTTGGTACGACGAGTACAAGCCCGTCATTCGCGAACGTCCTGCCCTGAAGGAGTACCACCGGCCAGCGAGGGGTTCCAAGGAACGGAGAGAGTCTATGGGCATCATTACAAGACATAGACAAGTGGTGAAGTTCAGGGAGGACCCGACGTTGCATGAGTCCAGTCCGGTTGTCTCGCGCACGAGACAGGACGAGTCGGGCCACAGCACGCGTTCCGTCGACTCCGGCATTGGAAGCTTCAAGGAGGGGCAATCGGGTCAGTCACCTGTCGACTTCGAAGACATGTTAGGTTTCGACTCACCACCTGCAGCTGCCGAAGAGATTCGCCGCGAGCTGCTCCCCGTAACAGGCAAGGACAGTTTCAAAAGTTCCCAGAACGACGTTGCGAATGATAACCTCGGTAGAAGACGTAGAATGAGGAACCGAGACGACTCTGAGGAGCGCCTAAACTCTGCTACTTCAAGCGTACCTCAAGAGTCGGAAAGACTAGCCCGCTCAGCGCAGCGCAGGCGCGACAGCGCGCCTAAGCCTAATGGCACCGTACCTGAATGTCCAGCTGAGAAGCACTCAAAGGAAGGCGAAATAACGCCTACCATCGAACTTCCGAAAGTGAGCGAGATATACGAGACTGTGGTTGTGAAACTCAAGAAGGGTGCAAAGGGCAAAGGGTCTCCCGGAGACGTGAGTCCTGCACCTGACCGTGTGGAGAGTGTTGTGCACTGCCTCCCGACGCCCAACGGGCACTGTGATGACACAACTGACGAGTCGCTACAAGGGAGGACACGCGAAATCTCACCCGCTGTAATAACGCTAGAGCTTACGCCGAAGAAAAGTGATAACGACGCAAAACAGCCCACACAGGACGCAAAGGCGCCGACAGCTACTGCAGCAACAGCGTTGCCAGGAGCTAAGAAAGCGACGAAGGCGAGTAAAATCTCTGCTTCTCTTGCTCAGCTTAAGACTGGTCGAAAAGCGGAGCAAGAGCAAGCAAAAGTTAAAAAAGATGCCAAGGCAGGATCCGCAAGTCCACAGCCCAAGTCCAGCCAGCCACCCACTCCGGAACCTCGAGGAAAGCCTAAGCCTTTCAGTAAAGCGCCGGAAAGTGCGACGAAAGTGCACGCTCAAAACCATGCAAAACCTAAAACGCAAGACATGAAGTCGCTGAGCGCGGCAAACGCCACTGATGCACAAGCACGCGTTCCGGTAGAAGCCCAGACTGAAAGCAAAGAAAAACAGCAAACTAATATTACTTCCTTGTCCAATCAGCGGGATAAGAAACCAGCATTCCAGCAGCAGGAGCCACCGATAAAAGTCGCATCCGAAGAGAAACCACGCGCTGTCGAGCCTCCGAAGACGACCGCAAAGGACGCTGCAACCACAGCGGTCCCACAGACGAAAGCCGTCCCAGCAAAGCCTGACAGTGTCGTTGACAAAGCAAAGAAAGATGCAGAGACCAGCAAGAAACCAGCCCTGGGAATGCTGGAGTTCCGTAAGAAGGAGCCGTTGGGCAGACTCGAGTTCAAGTCGAAAGAACCCCAAGGAAGGCTAGAGCTCAAAAAGCGACAGCCGATACCGCTGGGTGCTCCGCCGGAGCCCGTTGCGGCGACAAAGCCTCGAGAAACCACGCCACTTCCAAAGTCGCCTCAAGAAGCTGCGTCTACTCCTCCAGTCCCACCGAGGAAAGATGCAGCAGCAGCCGTAGCGGCACCCGCCAGTGTTGAGGCAGAAAAAGTTCCGCGCACCGGATCGAAACCTGCCGTTCCCACTTCCCTACCGCAGAAGAAGCGTCCTCCGGCGCTGCCAGAGAAGCCGTCGCCGCTGTCAGACAAGCCGCACCTGCCAACGCCACCACCACGTGCGGGCTCGGAAGAAGGCAAAGCGGACAAGCTCCTCAAGAAGATCAGGAGAAGCAAGGAATCTGAATCGAATCGATCCGCTCCAGTGAGCCCACTGTGTTCCACTGCACCCACTCCACTATCCTCTCCTAAAACCGAAACTTCCCTGCCGCAGTAGTCGGAACTCCTCCCTTGTCGCCGGCAACACCCGACGCGTCCAGCGGTGAACCGCCCTTGAAGGCTCCGCGGAAAGTCAAGAAGGTCAAGAAGGCCTCGAAGATAAAGGTCGCCAGCAGCTCTAGTAGCACTAGCAGCGGCGGTAGCGTTGGCTCGAAACGAAGCGCTAAGAAGGCATCCAAGGAACTTGAATCGGCGAGCGCCAAAGCCGAAGCAGCAGCAACGAGCACTGCAGACTCTCCAGATGGCGTCCCGGTAGCCGACGCTGTCGCGGTGGTCGAACCTAAAGGGTCGGTTAGTGAACCGCCGAATGTCGCGGCCGTTGAACTGACACCGGAGAATGCGGAGCAGACGCCGAGAGATGACGAGGCTGACGCGTCATGCGGTGAGTTCGGCGCCCTGGTTTTATTTCTTTCTTCTGTTTTCTCTCTCGCCCCGGTTCCTTCGTCAAGGCCGCTGGCGGTCCGAAAATACAGTCCGCTGCGTTGTTTGCGGTCAGCCTGCACGAGCCTTGTGGCGTGCAGACTGTCGCTACTAGCCACGTTTTGCTAGCGCTAAGCTGCTTTTTTCTGCAGTCACTCGGTAAAGGCGCGCAGTTATTTGAAGCTTTCTGACCCTGGACCTGTAAAAGCCAACGGGGGAAATCGTATTTGATGTCGCCGGCATGTCCCCGGTCCTTTTTTAAAGAAGCCAACCAATGACAGCCTTCACATCTGAATTTACCTTCAGGGCAACAAAACTTTCAAATTTATTGAGCTTCGTCAAATTTTCACTATTCATCCCGACGCGCGTACAGTTCTTGAAGAGCTGTCCATGATGGTCGGCAGACCCCTTATTACGTCTGTTAGTACAGTTGTGGCTTAAACTGGGCAATATTTATGAGCTAAGCTGCCAAACGCCGTCTTCAGCTGCACAATTTTCTTCGAGCAAATGCAATTTAAAATGCTCTCAGTTGAAGGAGAATGGCCACCACGTGCGGTGGTAATGTGAGCTAACAGCTTTCATAAATGTCACATCATATACCATGCCATACCAAAGCCATACTATATCATACCATACCGTACCGTACCGTGCCGTATCGTACAGGACAGCACCATACCATACCATACTCCCCCCGCATCGGTATTAAAACAAATTTTTGCAATTGCACGCTCCATTGCAATCTTTTCATGTAAATTTTGAGCTAACGAACTGCTCGTCTCTCGGGCACTTAAAATTGTAGGCTTAAGTTCTAGAGGACTTTTGTTCATGCCATGAATTCACGATGGTGTCCATGCACATGTTAATGTGTCTGCTCCTCTTGCGAGGAATTCAACAGAAATGCAGAGAGGGGCCAACGTGTGGCTCAGTGACCAGTGAAGCTCAGTGGCCAACCTGTTGATGAAACTCTGCTTTCTGTGAGCCGGTCTTAAGGAATTTCAGCTGTTACACGTGGACTTGCATGTGACCGTATATTGGTCATTTACGAGGCTAAATGCCCTCATTTTGTGTGTGCATAAATGGCGAAATATTACACAGTTAACCCGTTCATTATCACAATGTCAGCCCCTAGTGAAGCACTTTCGTAAGGACTGTAAGATCAGGCGATGTAAAAGGTCCTGCTGACTTTTATGTTCCTCAAGCACTGCAAGTGCTAAGCTTTTTGCATGTGTTTTTTTTTCTAGGGGGCAGGGGAATTATTTCGCTTATTTGCGTTTTACGTTCATTAGTCACGACAATCTTTTAAGCTGAACGACAGACATCAGTGGTGCGTTGTAAGGGCACAAGCGTTTCTCTAGCATTGGAACTATGCCAGTCGTTACATCAAAATGGATCCAGCAGTTAGAACATTAACGTAATTACATCCGCTTCAGCGTTATAATTAACCGCGGGATGTCTGTACAAGCCTCCCAGTGACTCGGAAGTATCTTGGAAGAACACGCTTTTGATACAAAACGAGTTTTGTACAGGTATATTAGAAACAAAATTGCGGCGCAAGTAAAATGTGGGATTCCGTAATGCCATTTGTTTAAGCCCGGCAACAGCATCGTTGGATATTCGTTAGGAATTAATCAAATGCTCCGGATTACATCTCATCTCAGCAAGTAGTTCACTACCTACAGAAGTCACACCTCTCTCCACTCTCTCCAGAAGTCGCCTGGAACGAAAGCCGACCGTCGTAGTTGGATATCACACCCGCGGCGGCGCTACAGTCGAACCTCGTTATAACGAAATGGTTTGCAACGAAACACTGGATATAACGAAGGAATGACGATTCCACTTGAAAGCTCGGTCAAGACTGGCTGTAACGAAGTAATCGCCGCGCACCTTCGACTTCGTTATAAAGAGGTTTAACTGTATAACCACTCACCCATCACTATGGTGCGAAAGCTCCGGTGCGACTCAGCAATAGGTGCGAGGATTATCGGAGAGCAGCTCAATCCCACCTAGCGCGAAAGGTCAAGTCTCGCGCTCTGTTCTTCCTGTCGTCCCCACGGCGCTGACTCAGCGCGTCTCCGGCAAAACAGCCAGTCGCGACTCTCGCGCTTTTGGACCGCATCTCGCACGAACGCGGGTTTCGTTCCAGGCTGTTGACACCGCTGTATCGGCGGCGTTGCTTTGAGACCGCGCACGGTAGACACAAACTGTCACGGGGGCCTTCAGGGCGTGACGTGCACCGCCGTCTGACGTACTTTCCGCGAATGTGTTTGTCTCGATCTAAAAATACGGTCGCGAGAGAAAACGGATCGGCCAGAGTTTGCGGGGCGAGGGAAAGGGGGCGGGGATGTGCCGCGAGGGGAGATGGGGAGACTGAAGAAAAAAAGTAGCCCTCCGGTCACTGCTTGCCCGGACGTCCAGGCTAATTCTGTGTGCGGGACTTCCGGACTTGCTATCCCGTACCCTGCTGTTGCGGGGCCTGTTTCAGTAAAGTGTTGCACATTTTAACCGAGGCCAGAGACGCTATATGCTGAGGTGTGTGAACGTTGACTGGCGCCCGTATTTCGTGTAAACAGACAGTAGTGTGAGTACGATGACCGCATGTTAAAGACGAGAAAAAAAGGCCGGCTTCGTCATCGTCTTTTATTTTTATTTTTTATTTCAAGGCATTTTTAACCAGACGAATAATTCACAGCTTAGAGCTTGGAAGCCTTTACAAGCAGTTAACAAGTGTCAGGTTGGTTCTCCTGCGTTTATGGAATCTGCTGATCGAATGAATGAATGAATGAATGAATGAATGAATGAATGAATGAATGAATGAATGAATGAATGAATGAATGAATGAATGAATGAATGAATGAATGAATGAATGAATGATAATGTTTTGAAGCTGCATTGTACACGCTACACCCTGTAGAAACTAAGTACGTTCAGCCCTAGTGCCCTGGCTCACGCTTTGGGCGTCCAACAGCCTGCTTCATATCTGCTGAATTATGATGCACATGCTGGACAATCGTTGGCAAAGGAAAAATCATTCCTCTTGTTTCCAAATGTCAAATTGCAGCGGTATACTTGTATGCTTCACAGTTGAGACATGTACGTATGCTCGACATGCAGATCGACTTTATTTTTTTAAGGAAGTTATGCATTTAGAAAGAGATCCGCACG
>JARKHS020029228.1:50000-100713 GCA_030143305.2 Amblyomma americanum | reverse complement strand
CGTAGCGCTCTAATAAAACCCCGGCATAAATGGCACCGAAATTTCTAACTTATGGATTCCGCGCGAGTGCTTCAAAACACTCATTTTTTGTTGCTGTACACTATCACCAGTCCCACACTGCATAGTCTTCGGCAATCATTTTGACAGGTTTTTAGTGAAGAACAAAGACGGCACGCGTTTAAAGCGCCTACTGTGCGACAAAGAAAAGGACGCAGGCCAGCCTGTTCACCACAGCCGAAGGAGACCCGTCAGCAGCGGTCGCCATGGCCAGTGGAAACGACCCAACCGAGCTTCGCCATTGCCGTGACATCTCAGCGTTGCTGGAAGCACTCGAGACTCGCCCCACCGACGACGACGTGAAGCAAGTGTTCTTCACACCCAGCACCGATAGGCTAGAGCTCATCCGTTGGGTAATCGTATCCGCAGACCCATCGGGCGGGGCTGCACAGTTCTTGTGCCCTTCCATCGACCATGAAGAACTCCGCGGGCGGCTTATCAGCGTGCTGACGAAGTTGGATGCTCTCGCACCATGTAATTTTGAGGATTTTGTCAACGGAACGGCCGACCATCCCGAGCAAGAGGCGCTGTGGGGTGTGCTCCTGAAGTCTGCCCAGTGGGCCCAGCATCAGTGAGTGCTCCGGCCCACGGAACATTGTCATCGTAAACTCAAGTGGACACGCCCAGGAAACGTTAACGTGCAAGAAAAAGAATTGCTTCGCCTAGTCTTGTGAAAACTGTAACGACACTGTCTGAAAAGAACAAACTGTGATCACAGCTTGCATGAATTCTCAAAACATGGCGCACAAAACTCTTACTGCTGTTAATTTCTACAATAAATAAACCTGAAGCGAAATTGTCCCTAGGGTTGCGTTGAGATCTAATCTTTTCATTTCAGAGCCCTCAAGTAACAAATGTGCTTCGCTGGCACACACACAAAGAAAGTTTAGCTAAATGACGCGCGAAGAATGTTTCATTTCAAAAAGGCTGCCGTATTCGGGTGCAATTTTTATTCACAGTAGAGTAGGCTGTGGGTCTGCAGAGGACCGAAAATCTACTGTGCTTTTTAAAAAATTTTGTGTTAACCATTTAGGTTTCTTGGTCACGCATAAGGTGGAAGGTGGCCGTCTGATTACTTCTCTCCCTGGATGGCTGTAGCAGTTTATTGAGTGGTGGTATTGATGAAAATTGCAATTCAATGAAAATAATAATAATAATAATAATTGGTTTTGGGGGGGAAAGGAAATGGCGCAGTATCTGTCTCATATATCGTTGGACACCTGAACCGCGCCGTAAGGGAAGGGTAAAGGAGGGAGTGAAAGAAGAAAGGAAGAGAGAGGTGCCGTAGTGGAGGGCTCCGGAATAATTTTGACCACCTGGGGATCTTTAACGTGCACTGACATCGCACAGTACACGGGCGCCTTAGCGTTTTTCCTCCAACAATGAAAATAATAATAATAATTGTTTTTTTGGGGGAAAGGAAATGGCGCAGTATCTGTCTCATATATCTTTGGACACCTGAACCGCGCCGTAAGAGAAGGGATAAAGGAGGGAGTGAAAGAAGAAAGGAAGAATAGGTGCCGTAGTGGAGGGCTCCGGAATAATTTCGACCACCTGGGGATCTTTAACGTGCACTGACATCGCACAGCACACGGGCGCCTTAGCGTTTTTCCTCCATAAAAACGCAGCCGCCGCGGTCGGGTTCGAACCCGGGAACTCCGGATCAGTAGTCGAGCGCCCTAACCACTGAGCCACCGCGGCGGGGCACAATGAAAATCTTGAATGTCATTTTGAATGTATTCCTTTCTTTTTGCACTCTCTCCGATATCCCTTCCTTTACGGCGCAGTTCAGGTGTCAGCCGATATGCGAGACATACACTGCTTCATTTCCTTTCCCCAAACATCATTTTTTTTAAATTTTCTGGCTTATCAACGGTCTGTTCTGAGTAACCATTACGCATTACCTATCACCCGACGCTAACCTATCAACGTAGCTTGAATAAGTACGCAACTGTAGTGTCCCTTTAAAGGAAGAATGCGCCCTAACCAGTTCTATGAGGAGTTTGGTGCTGAAACGCGGTGTCATTGCTCTTTGTGTTACACTTGACTGAAAAAGTGCGCCAAAAACAAGAGAATTCCGACACGGCAAGAAAGTATTTTGCAAAAGCACTGCGCTAGTGAGCACTGTTGCCAGACATACCACCTTGGACAGGCGAGGTGAGACTCTGTTGTCGCATCTTGAGAGAAGCTTAGAAATATGAGCGATATCGTGGCGGATGATTTTTACGAGATAAATTGGCTCGAAAACATTATTTTGGTACGTCGATGCCGTGTGAGACGGTCCAAATTGAATTAAATTGGATTTTGGGGAAAGCAAATGGCGCTGTATTTGCCTCACATCTCTGCTGACACCTGAACCACGCCGTAAGGGAAAGAGTAAGGGAGAGACTGAGAAAACAAACGAAGAAAGAGGTGTCGTAGTGAAGGGCTCCGGAATAATTTTCACCACCTAGGGACCTTTAACGTGAGTTCCCGGGTTCGAACCCGACCGCGGCGGCTGCGTTTTTATGGAGGAAAAACGCTAAGGCGCCCGTGTGCTGTGCGATGTCAGTGCACGTTAAAGATCCCCAGGTGGTCGAAATTATTCCGGAGCCCTCCACTACGGACCTATTCGTTCCTATCTTCTTTCACTCCCTCCTTTATCCCTGCCCTTACGGCGCGGTTCAGGTGTCCAACGATATATGAGACAGATACTGCGCCATTTCCTTTCCACCAAAAACCAATTATTACCTTTAACGTGCATTGACACTGCAGAGCATACGGGCGTCTTTGGGCATCGCCTCCATCGAAACGCGGCCGCCGCGGTCGGTTTCGAACCCGGGTACTCCGGATCAGTAGCCGAGCACCCTAACGACTGAGCCACCGCGGTGGGTAGAGGGCCTAATAATAATAATAATAATAATAATAATAATAATAATAATAATAATAATAATAATAATAATAATAATAATAATAATAAAAATAAAAATAATAATAATAATAATAATAATAATAATAATAATAATAATAATAATAATAATAATAATAATAATAGATTTTTGGGGAAAGGAAATGGCGCAGTATCTGTCTCTTATATCGTTGGACACCTGAACCACGTGATAAGGGAAGGGATAAAGGAGGGAGTGAAAGAAGAAAGGAAGAAAGAGGTACCGTAGGGGAGGGCTCCGGAACAATTTCGACCACCTGGGTATCTTTCACGCGCACTGAAATCGCACAGCACACGGCCGCCTTAGCGTTTTGCCTCCATAAAAACGCAGCAGCCGTGGTCGGGTTCGAAACCGGGGTCTCCGGATCAGTTGCCGAGTGCCCTAACAACTGAGCCACCGCAGAGGGTCAGGGCCCAAAAGAAAAACCTACTTCCAGGACGGAGCTCCTATAGTGTTCTATAGAAGGCTTCTGTCATAAGCGTTCTAGTTCAAATTTTGCTCATGCCCATCACTGTGCAAGTTTCAGCAATTTGTTGTGGCTTCTCTCACACTACACGGTGTCTTGTCAGCTTGTCCGCTGTCCGCAGCACCCTAACTGCGAATGACGGAGTAATAAAGGACTTCTTCATGAATACAGTTACTTGGTATTGGAACAAAATAACTTTGTGCAATCAAGCATTCCTTCATGGCATTCAGAATACGGTTCCACTGTTGGCGCACGCTTGTAATGGCCACTATGCTGCACAGCGGGATAGGATGAAAAAAAATTAAAATTAGTTTTTGAGGAATGGAAATCGAGCATTAATGGTCTCACATTTGTTGGTCGACGCTGGAACCGCACCGTATAGGAAGAGAGAAAGGTGGGAGTAAAAGAAGAAATGAAGAGGTGCCGTATTGGAGGTCTCTAGTATAATTTCGACCACCTGGGCATTTTTAACGTGCAATGACATCGCACAGTACACGGGCACCTATTGCGTTTAGCCTCCATCAAAAAAACCCACCGCGGTGGCTTAGTGGTGGTGATGAAATACTTTTATTGCCTCAGAAAAAAAAAAGGCGCAGGGAGATATGATTGGACCGACTTTTAAGGGGGCCGGCACTCACAAACACTAGGGGGAGGTCCCCAGTACGGGATCCCAGTGGCGTCGGCCGCTGACCGGGCGTGCTCATCCAGAGCTTTTTGGGCCTGTAGGTCAGAGCACCCGAGCAGGGTCGCCTCCTAGTCCTCCCGGGTGGGGTTGTGGTGAGGAGGGATAGCAGGGTTGGAGGGGCAGGCCCAAACCATGAGGCAGATGTCCGAAGACTTCCCCGCACAGTGCGGACAGCTGCCCGAAACAGGATTGTGACGTAGTTACTGCGGCTTTTCTCACCTCAAAACCAATTTTCCAATTTTTGGTGGTGGTAGTGGTTTTATTAAAAATAATAGTAAAAAGGAAGGAAAAGATTTTTGCTAGCCCCGGCATCTGCCATCGATACTGAAGCACCTGAGCTGGGGCAGAGGAAATAAAGGATAGCAGGCAGAATGGAGAAATGAAATGAAAGAGGTGAGGGGACAGGAAGAGAGGATAGAGGGAGAAGTAATATGTACAAACTATTTACACAATAAGAAATGTGTCCGGGGTGTGCGCGTGATTAGTTCATTTTAGAGGAACTAAATCACACTCACGCACAGCACTGTGATGGTTACAACTGGAGTGGGGCGTCCAGTTATTAATCGTTCAAGGTAGAACTCGCGGAGCGTTCGGTCACTGCGTTTAACTACCTGACGTAGAACAGACGGGACGTCAAGCCCGTGTGTTCGAGGAATGCACCGAGGCTCACAAAAGTTCGCTCACGAGTGCGCGCACTGCCCTGCGGCCACAATAGCGTCTTGATGGAGTCTGGTAGTATGCCTTGCGCCCTATAGGCCGCGAGCATATCGCGACGAGCATCGGCGAACGCGGCACAGTGAAGTAGCAGGTGTTCAAGTGTTTCCACTGCACCGCATCCGTCACACACATCACTCGTCGCGATTCCGTGACGCACCCGTCGTTCCCCGGGCCACACGCAGCCAATGCGCACGCGCAGGATCATTGCACGTTGTGACCGTGTAAGTGCGCGACAGCCGGTGGCACTGTCGATGCGCTCACCTCCCGCGATGCGTGGGTCGGGGTGCTGCTTTCGGAGATGGTCGTAGATGGCCGCACGCACGTCCTCCAGCGCAAGGGGCAGATCGCTGGCAGGTAGTTGGTGTGCAGCGGTCGCGAGGTCGTCAGCTTCTTCGTTGCCGGCGATGCCGCAGTGACCGGGCACCCACTGTGCACGCACGACCTCTTTGCGCGAGGCGCTCGATGCGCGAGCGAATTTCTCGCACTAGTGGGGTACCGCGGCCGTTAGATTGCATGCGGCTGAGGGCGGCGTGGGAGTCGCACAGCAGAGCACTCCGGGGCGGCGGAGGGCCGAGGGTGAGCAGCAGGTCCAGCCCGAGCAGGATCCCCATCAATTCCGCCGTGGTGGAGGAGCCCAGGAAGGTTCCGTGTTGCTGGCTGTGCAGTCGCAGGGCGTGGATGGTGGCCGCCGCAGCAAGGGAGCAGCTGTCGCGGGCCACTGAGCCGTCGGTGTACACGAGGAGATGGTCCTGGAGCTCCTCGTGTATGACGGCTCTGGCCAGCTGCTGCACAGCAAGAGGGATGTGCTCCGCTTTCGCGCAATGCCGACGATCTCTCGCTGTACCTCCGAGGCAGCAGGCCAGGGCGCGCAGGAGCCGTAGGGGGGGGGGGGGGGGGGGGGGGGGCTTGTGTCAATTGCTTATACTCGAGCAGCGCCGCGCCCATTCGTGAGCGCGGGTGCGAGCGCATACGCTGCAGCAGCGAGCCGCCGTCCGATGCGCGGTGAAGCCGGTCGATGTGATTCAATGCCCTGCGCGCTGCTTGGAGCTGAAGTGGCCACGCTCCTCCGAACCCGCCGCATTGGCTCAATGGTTAGAGTGCTCGGCCAGTGATCCGGAGTTCCCGGGTTGGAGCCTGACCGCGGCGGCTGCGTTTTTATGGAGGCAAAACGCTAAGGCGCCCATGTGCTATGCGATGTCAGTGTACGTTAAAGATGCCCAGGTGGTCGAAATTATTCCGGAGCCCTCCACTACCGCACTACCGAACTTCGTCATTGTCGTGAGATTTCCACTTTGCTTGAAGCTCTGGAGACACACCCCGACAACGAAAATGTGAAGCAAGCCTTCTTCACGCCCAGCGCTGAGCGGCTGGATGTGACCCACAGGGTTCTCGTCAAAATAGATTCCTCAGGTGCGACCAAGCAGTACCTTTCCTCTTCTGTCGATCACGAGGAACTGCGCGAGCGCATCGCCAGCGTGCTGAGGTAGCTGAACCAGCTGTGCGCTGGCAGTTTTGAGCCTTTTGTGGACGGAACTACTGGCTATCGCGAGCAACTCTCTCTGTGGGCGCTGCTTCTCAAGACAGCCGAGTGGGCGCAGCACCAGTGACATTTCTGGAGCTGGTATTCTGATCACCGGAAAGCGCAGTGACCATGAACTGTACGCGACAGCGACTGCTATAACTGCAGACGTTAGAAGGGAGAAAAAAAGAGCGGTATGTGCATGTGAAGTGATTGCGAAATGCTTTATTTTTGTTTTTTAATCGTACACGACCTGTTAGCTGTGACAGCAAATTTCAGGTTATAGTTAAAATGAAGAAATAAAGTGTCCCAGAAATGTTCTTCAATCAGTCGTCTAAGTGCATCTTCTTTATTTCCTTGATATATAAGCGCAGCAATGCGGCGGACGCGACTTTTTTGGTGGCGACGGTTCCCGTCTCTGGAAATCGCGAGGTCATCGCTGACGCAGCCTGGCAGTGTGAAGCCCAGAAGTCGACGGCGGTTTGCATAGCCCTTTTAAGTCAAAAGCTTTTCTTGACTCATGAGTGGCGTTGACGGCAGTTGTAGACAAATTGTAGCGGGAAGTTGCAGAGGGAAGTTGTAGACAGAAGTTGTCCGCACCAACTGTCAATCGTAAGTTGTGCGGTAAATGAAACAAAAATGTAAATGTTGAGTAGGCAACAGTTCTTAATCAACGTATATGTAATGATATAAACAGAAATTAAATAAAAACAAATTTCAAAGACATAAAATATGGACTCGGCTACTGATCCGGAGTTCCCGGGTTCGAACCAGACCGCGGCGGCTGCGTTTTTATGGAGGCAAAACGCTAAGGCGCCCATGTGCTGTACGATGTCAGTGCACGTTAAAGATCCCCAGGTGGTCGAAATTATTCCGTAGCCCTCCCTACGGCACCTCTTTCTTCTTTCACTCCCTTCTTTATCCCTTTCCTTACTGCGCGGTTCGGGTGTCCGCCGATATATGAGACAGATACTGCGCCATTTCCTTTCCCCAAAAAACAATGTTTATTATTATAAGAAAAAAAAAGTAAAATAAAGTATAAAACAAAAGAAAACAAAAATTCCAGAAAATGAAAAAACGAAAAATGAAGGGAGAAAGAGGACAGGGAAAGGCTTTTTCATTTGTGTTCTTCAGCAGACAAGTACAATCCTGTAACTTTTTTTCGTTAGCAGCTTCGAGCGCATAAAGTGCTTAACAACATTTGCGACCAACTGGACCGAAACATCGGGAAGGCGGTACGTGGTACTTGCTTCGGCATCTTCTAGATCCGGACAAGTCCAAACTGGAGGCCAGGCAACAACTTCACCTGCTAGTACATACATTTGACGGGACCACGGATACGCTCATATCCCAAGTCCGGGACCGGTACTTGAGCTGCGCGACGGGTACAGCTGAACCGCTACCAGATTACGGGGGGCAGGAAAACCCGGACTTAGATAAACCGATAACGGTTGCCGAAGTCCGGGCAGAAATAAACATATTGAGAACCAGGACTGCCGTGGGTCCGGACAAGGTCAGCAACCGAATTCTAAGAAATTTGGACGACACGTCGATCCGACATCTCGCTGCCTTTATGCAGGAGTGTTGGGAAGCCGGTCGACTGCCGACAGCACGGAAGGACGCGAACCTTGTGTTCCTCCGAAGCCGAGAAAACGGCCGGGTTTCGAGCACCTGCGTCCCATTTCGCTCACGTCGTGCGTGGGCAAACTGATGGAACATGTGATTCAGACCCGGCTGGACCGATTTTTTGAGGACAAGTGTTTATATCCAAATACCATGATTGGATTTAGACCGCATTTGTCGGCATGTGATGTCATGCTGCAGCTAAAAGAACAGATAATAGAAAATCCAAAGCTAGACACCAGGGTGATCGTTAATCTAGACGTGTCGAAAGCTTTCGACAACGTAAAGCACTCGGCCATTCTGGAGGGTCTGGCTGCGTTAGACGTGGGTGTTCGTACCTACAACTACATACGCGATTTCCTTACAAACAGAACGGCATCTATAAGCATGGGGGGTAACACAATGACGGGTATTCGACTGGGCAACAAGGGTACCCCGCAGGGATCGGTGTTGTCCCCGACCCTGTTTAATATCGCCATGCTTGGCCTCCCCGCACAACTGGACAAAATTCCGAGGCTGAACCATACGTTGTACGCAGATGACCTGACTCTGTGGATGTGCAGGGGCAGTGATAGCCAAATTGAACTGACGCTTCAAATAGCTATAGATGTAACAGAAAAATACTTAGAACCAATCGGTCTCAGGTGCTCGGCCGAGAAATCGAAAGCGCTATTTCTCGCGCCCATGCGGTCGCCGCAGCGTCGGCGCATAAAGCAGGACGGACCGTATAACGCGGGAATCACACTCAGGGTCAACGGTAATGTAATTCCAGCGGTGGAAAGCATTAGGGTTCTAGGATTACGAATTCAGGCGAACGGCAGGAACTCGGAAACGATTCAGAGACTAGAGGCTAGCACCAGTCAAACTTGCCGACTCCTAAAACGAATCGCTAACAAACATGCGGGTATGAAAGAAGCCAACCTCCTTAGGCTAGTGCAATCTTTTATAATCAGCAGGATAGTCTACGTGGCACCTTATTTGCGGCTTTACCAGGCGGAAAAGGACAAACTGGATGTTTTAATCCGTAAAGGAATAAAAACAGCACTAGGTTTACCACCCTGTGCGCCAACAAACAAGATTTTGAGTCTAGGGGTTTCGAATACCCTCGAAGAGCTCACTGAGGCTGCAAGGACCTCGCAGTATCAGAAACTTTTACGCAGTCGTACTGGTCACAGCATTCTGGAGAAGCTGGGGCACGAGCCTCGAGCGTGCTCGAGACGTACGGACCCGGTTCCTAGACAGGTTAGGGACAAATTAAAGATACCCCCACGCCCCAAAAACATGCATCCCATCTACCATGAGAGCCGGAGTAAGGAAAGAGCAGTAGCGTTACAAGCCCGCTTTCAGGGCAGACAGGATGTCTTGTATACGGATGCCACACAATGCACAAACAGTTCGGGGCACATTTCGGTAGCCACAAGGGAAAACGGAGGCCCGGTAGCGTGCTGCAGCACCAGGCACTCGACAGTAACGGAGGCGGAAGAGTTGGCCATTGCGCTGGCTCTAACTCAACAACAGGTTAAAATTATCGTGAGTGACTCAAAATCAGCGATTAGAAACTGACGCGGGCTGCATTTCAGCTACAGCAGCACGAATGTTGGCCGGTAGTCCACCACCGGCAGAACTGGTAGCGCTCATCTGGACACCTGCGCACCAAGGGTTGAGGGGAAACGAGAAAGCGCACGCACTGGCCCGAGGATTAGCTACTTTCCGGGATCCCAGTGGCGTCTTGTGCACAACCCCTTCCCCCTCGCGCGATGAGGAGCTCCTACAGTTCGAAGACGACCTTAACACGTATCAGGAAATCCTAATCCATTACAAATTAGGCCGAGCGGTACTTCCAAAAGCAAGTAAGCAGCTAACCAAAAACGAAGAGGTTGCGTGGCGCAAGCTCCAAACCGGAGTATTCCCTAACCCTCAGCTTTATAGCAAGTGGAACCCTGAGATTTTCAGCCCCAGGTGCAAACGTTGCAACGGCATAGCGGACATGATCCATACGGTATGGACATGTCCGAACTTTGGACAACTTGACCGAACAGATGGGTCCTGGGAGGCACTGCTTCTCAATCAGGAAGAAAAGGGACAACGTGAAGTCATCCGTCTCGCCCTTGCCGCTGCTGAGATCCAAGAGATCCCGGTCGACGGCTGAGGGGGAGGACATCGCTGGGACCGAGCGGCGCCTCGGATTCCCATCATCCTTTTGACGGGTGCTAATAAATGTTATTTCTCTCTCTCTCTCTGTCGGAACGTTGTTACCGCCTTATTGGGTAAACAGATAATGCTAAGTGGCTAAGCGTTAGCGCTATTCCGACGGGTTAACCCCGAGCAAAAGCTGCTATGTTAGCGATGTTTGCGTGTTTGTGCCATCAGTGTCGACGGTACCGCCATCCCACAAATCATCATCATCATCATGTATTGTCTCTTAAGGACCCTCGGTAAAGCTTTACATGGGCGTGGGGGGAGCAAGAAAGTATGTTCGTGGTGATATTTTGATACAATGAAAAGGAAAGAAAATGGTGTGGTAACGTTATGCAATACTATAGTACCATGCGAAATGAAAGTACAATGCCAAAAATTAGCTGCGGTTTAACTACTGCAGAATCTGGTTAGAGAGCGAAAGCTGTGGTGCATTGGGCAAGTAGACACGCGGATTAGTCTCGAACGTCGAGTGAGTTCCGCACACTGGATAAGCAGCACGTCCACCCTGCGACCCGGTCCGGTGGTTAATATTAATGGTTGATCGCGGGAGGTTGGTCACCCAGTGAACGCTGCGGCCTATTGCTGCAGTGCCGCGTGCCTGCCTCATCGTTGTCAGCGCTAATGCATGCAGCCCACATCTCTCAACACCGCCACGTACCTAAAAGCGCGATTGAGGCGTCCACTGACATATCTTATTGTTTAAATAGTTTGTGTATATTACCTCTCCCCCTATCCTCTCTTCCTTCCCCCCACCGCTTTCAGTTGATTTCTCCATTCTGCCAGCTATCCTTTATTTCCGCTGCCCCAGCTCAGGTGCTTTAGTATCGATGGCAGATGCCGGGGTTAGCAAAAATCTTTTCGTTCCTTTTTATTATTATTTTAATAAAACCACTTACTACTACTACTACGTCCACTGACACAGGGAGCCAGTTATGCACCCTTCCTTTCCTAAAAATCATCGGTGTCTAGAACGTCGTCAGCGCCAATAAACACAAAGAACTCCGACAGTTTTCGCTTTGTATATCCTGGATTAGCTGAGCTAATCTACATTCGCTTTTTGTATATTGCTCAAACTCAACTTAATAAAATATTCTGTAACAACAAATTTCTCCAGTTTCATTTCCTCAACTTCGATTTGCGTATAGGCAGCTTCGTTCCTTTTTTTATTTTCCCAGTGTATTGTCCCTGAATCTCGCTTTACGTTCAACGTACGTTTTTATTGATATTATTTGTCTAATTGAATTGAATTGAACTGAATTAGCTGTTGAGGAAAGGAAATGGCGTAGTATCTGTCTCACATCACGGCGGACACCTGAACAGCGCCGTAAGGGAAGGGAAAAAGGTCTAGGTTTATGGGGTTTAACATCCCAGAGCGACTCAGGCGATGAGGGACCTCGTAGGGAAGGGCTCCGGAAATTTCAACCACCTGTTGTTCTTTAACGTGTACTGACATCGCATAGTACACGGACCTCTAGAGGATAGAGGGAAGAGGTAATATACCCAAAAACTATTTACACAATAAGAGCTATGTACAGGAATGTGTCAGGTCTTCGAAGACAGCTTTCTGAAGCAGAGCTGTACTGAGCGCGGTGCGTGCGTCGCTGCTTTGATGCCGCTGCACAATGTGCGGCCAGCATATGTGCCTGATTTTTAAGAAGGCGAACCAACACGGCGCTTGTAATTAAACTACCGCCGCGGGTTAAAATATTAGTGGGCTTGAAACTGAGAAGCCGCGATATAAAAATATGTTCAGCGCGTGAAGTTACTGTAAATGCAGATGTAACAAATATCGCTGAATATTAAAAACTTTTACGACCGCGGTATACACGATACCGCTTGTATACGTTGACATAGGCTCAGCCGCTGCATTCGAAGATTGGCGGCGAAGCGCAGTCCACACTAATGTGGCCGCACATGTGGTTAAAGAAAACAAAGGGGCGGGGTGGGGGGCAGAAATTTGTTCCGGTTAGCGCACTGAGGACAGGGTCTTTTGCTTTTCCTCCATCCCCTTTTTTGTTTGTTGCGTAGTTGAGTAAGGACGTACACATAAACCTATGCGAAACGGTCGCTGCATGTCTGAAACGGCTATTTGTCCGACGACCGTTAGAAGTTGCCGCTGAGATTCAGAGACAGTCGAAGGCTCTCTGGGCAGTAGGCCTGCGCCGCCTGCCTGTAGGCGCTCCCGGGCTCTGCAGGCACCCTCGAACTCATCTTGTTGTAGACGTGCATCACGTAGCTAGCGGTGCACATAAGCCACGCCTCCTCACTTGTGTTGGCGGCGAAGAACACTTGCCACTGGTCATAGGGAACCGGTAGAAACGTCCAGTAAGGTACCACCTGCACGAAAGTATTAGCGGGGTGAGGAAAGCTGGTCCGTCTGGTGGTTGCGCGAAAGCTCTGAACAATGTCGCTGCACTGTTTTATGGCACCTGTGGAAGTAACAGCTCGCACCAGTGAATTACGGGCAGAGTTCTCTCACACACAGCTGTTCTCACAGCTATTGTCACGTTAAAACGGCACCTGATTGGACGACGCCTTAACTATGCCGATGACAAAGTATTGTAATGACACCAGCTCCTAAACTCAATCTAAATCCGGACATTACTTGCGACCAATTTCTGGAGGTTACCAGATGGTTGCGCGGCCTATGAGCGTAGCAGTCAGCTATTGGTGGCTTCTTCCAGCGTGTTTCTCCACCACAATGGGGCTAGGGGAAACTGTGAAGTTCGTCCGAAACCCGCAGGTGGCGTCACATTATGCTAAGATTTTTGCACTAACCGGAGCACCGCGGATTTCTAAAATTGGTATGATCTAAGAGGCCTCGTCACGGCTGCGTAACAGGCACGAGCCAATGGCAGACAGGTATTACGTGCGAGATGCTTTCATTGTACTGATATTGCTCAAGCTTTGCCGTCTACCTCAGCACCAGCAGACTGACAGAAAAGATACATCGTAACTATCAACAGAAAAAATGCAACCCTCGAAGCGTTCGACTCCAAATGGCGGCGGAGAAATTGAATTCTGCGTAAAGGAATGTTTGTCAGTGAGATGTGGTCTCACGTCTCCAGAAAAAAAAATAATGTGGATTAGCTCAGCTAATCCAGGAGATACAAAGCGGAAGATGTCGGCGTTCACTGTGTTCATTGGCGTTGGCCTTAGCAATGTTCTAGACGGCGATGGCTTTGAGGAAAGGAAGGGCGCATAACTGGCTTCCTGGATATGCGGACGCCTCATTCGTGCTTTGATACATGGGGTGGTGGTGAGAGAGATATGTGGTCTGAATGCATTAGCGCTGACAGCGTTGTGGCTGACATGCGGCACTGCTGCAATAGCAAAGTTGCCGCGTTCATTTGATCAATCTCTCGCGATCAACCATTAACTGCGTGTCACCCCACCAAGGTGGCAGGGAGGGCGCGCTGCATATCCAGTGTGCGCAACGCAATCAAAGCAGGCTTTTGCAGTTTGACACCAGCGCCAAATACATCAAAGCGAGACTGAGGTCTCCACTGACCGACGGAGCCGGTTGCGGGTCTTTCCTTTCGTGAAAACGAACGGCGTTTGCAAAGTTATCAACGCCAGAGAGCTCTATGCACGCCGTCGGCTCACTTGTTTTGTTTGGTTTTTGAGGAAAGGAAATGGCACAGTAACCGTCTCACAAATCTCGGTGGACACACGAACCGCGTCGTAAAGGAAAGGATAAAGGAGGGAGGGGAGGAAGAAAGAGTTGTGTTGAGTGTTGTGGCACATAGGCAACTAGGAAGGAAGAATAATAATAATAATTGGTTTTTTGGGGAAAGGAAATGGCGCAGTATCTGTCTCATATATCTTTGGACACCTGCCCCGCCGCGGTGGCTCAGTGGTTAGGGCGCTCGACTACTGATCCGGAGTTCCCGGGTTCGAACCCGACCGCGGCGGCTGCGTTTTTATGGAGGAAAAACGCTAAGGCGCCCGTGTGCTGTGCACCTATTCTTCCTTTCTTCTTTCACTCCCTCCTTTATCCCTTCCCTTACGGCGCGGTTCAGGAAGAAAGAGAAAACTGAAAACTGCAAGTTGGATTATGAGGAAAGCCGCGGCGCTGCGCAGCGGCGGAACACCTGTGGCTTGGTGCTACTAGTGGCGCATGCGCAATTGTAACTAGGGAGCGAGAGAGAGAAATATCAGCGGCGAGGCGCTTGTTGTGACGTCATGTGCCTCCTCGGAGCACCGCTACGGCGAAATCCAAGTTTGCGGCCAGTAAAGCTTTCGCTTTAAAACCGATTTGGCGTCTGACAAGAAACGCTGCAGGGTTTAAAGTTACTGAAAGAACATGAATTGGTTTTGGGGGAAAGGAAATGGCGCAATATCTGTCTCAATATCGTTAGACACCTGAACCGCGCCGTAAAGTAAGGGATAAAGGAGGGAGTGAACGAAGAAAGAGGTGCCGTAGTGGAGGGCTCCGGAATAATTTCAACCACCTGGGAATCTAACGCAAACGCGAGGTCTGTCATCACTACAGAGACAACGGGGGAAGCTTGTAAACCACCACTTCATTCACCATTCATCCACACTTTGAGAGGGGACGAAACGGAAAAATTCTTCTTGGGGAATTCCAAGGTCATTTCAATTCGTCGGGTGCCGTTGCAAGGCAAATGGTTTTCATTAATGCTGATAAAGCCCTTCCACTTGCACTTTTAAAAACTTGTGAAATCTTGGAGAATTGAGACCACCACATCTAGCCGCTCGGAAATGGACGCGAACAGGAGTAGCAAAATTTCGCTGTCATTATTCGCGCTTAGGTAACGAAAGCAAGTTTGGCTTCATATAGGCCGCCGCGGTGGCTCAGTGGTTAGGGCGCTCGACTACTGATCCGGAGTTCCCGGGTTCGAACCCGACCGCGGCGGCTGCGTCTTTATGGAGGAAAAACGCTAAGGCGCCCGTGTGCTGTGCGATGTCAGTGCACGTTAAAGATCCCCAGGTGGTCGAAATTATTCCGGAGCCCTCCACTACGGCACCTCTCTCTTCCTTTCTTCTTTCACTCCCTCCTTTATCCCTTCCCTTACGGCGCGGTTCAGGTTTCCAACGATATATGAGACAGATACTGTGCCATTTCCTTTCCCGCCCAAAAACCAATTATTACATATAGGCCGCACAAAGCGCACCGCCGCTCGTTTGCTCGCGCACTGGAACCCGCATTCCAGGCAGCAGTGGTACACTAGTCAGGGCCTATATAAAGAAAAGCGGCGCTAATAGCGGTTCAAAACGAGAAGAGGGGAGGGGATGCTTGACAAGGACATTAGAGTACGTTCGTCTGTCAGTAGTTATCACTCGCATTTTCCTCAAGTTCTTCATGACACTCTACATGAACTTGGATTACGAGGCAGAAGAGCTCACCGTGAAGCCGGCGTCGCCGCCACATCGACGTCCGACGAGCTCCTTGACGTGTAGTCTCCCACAGTGAGTCAGCGCCACTCGCCGCAGCAGGAGAGGACCGATGGAGGCCCATTCTTCTGGGCGGTAGACCGCAGCCGCACGCTTCATGAGCTTGACCAGGAACGGGTCGCCGCGGTGGAAGGCCATGAAGCCGTTGCTGACCATGTCCCCACCCTCCTGCCACGTGAGGAAATCAGTTCGTTCCTCAATTAAAAAATAGGCCACGTTGTCACCACACATATGCGAGGGAACACGTTAAAGAGTGCCGCTCCGTGCCGATGGAACCCTTGCGACTGCTTGGTGGCTTGGTTGAGTGATTGGGGTAACGGGTGCGGTATTTGGCTGCCCTAGAGAGCAGCCAAATACCGCACCCGTTACCCCAATCACTGCTCTTTAAATCCCGCGTTTTCACAGTCGCTTTGCGCATGCGCGCCTCTTCTCGTCCACCTCCATTGGTGGAAAACAAAATCGCCAGCTTCTACTGCGCGCGCGTAGTTCGTGTTAGTGACAGGCGCATGCGACAGATGGCGGCAGCTCTCAAGCATACGCCATTGAGCAGGCGCAGCTCGCTCCCCGTGGAACCAGATCGTAACAGTAGCTTGGTTTGGGCTAGTTGGTAACAGTTCTTAGAAAACATAGCGCAAAAAGGACACGGACGACACAGAAGTGGACAGGACAGTCCTGTCCTGTCCACTTCTGTGTCGTCCGTGTCCTTTTTGCGCTATGTTTTCTAAGAACCAGATCGCACCCACGTCTCCCAAGTGAGTTTGCTTTCAACCATTAGCGGAAAAATTTTCACAACTATACAGCGGGCACCACACTTTGTGAAAAAAGGCGGATTGTGCGTGCAATGCAGCAATCTGCATTAATAAATCTTTTTCAAAAGATGGCGCAATGCACCTATTTCTTCGCTTTGAAGGAGGAGCTCATTTATTTTTCGGCAGTACACCCCAAATGCACCCTTTTACGCAAATACATATCGTTTGGAGCCGCATAGTTTGTAATGATAAGTTGCCACCCGGTCTACTCCGTGCCTTCGAGATAACAGTGCAAACAAAAAAGCGAGAAACGGGGCTGACTCAGAGAGAGTAATATCCATGCTGTGACTCGCAACTGAACTGCTTTGTGTGCTTTTTTTTAATGCGATAGCATTAGAGTTCACGTCAGGAGCAATTAAAATTAGCCATCTGACATCACGAAGTGTGCTCATTGGTCAAGAGAGGCCACGTGTCCTTGTGACGTCATCAAAACCTGTTGCCCGTGGCGAGTGGCAACCTTACCAGCGAATTATGAGCACCTATCCATTGTGGCAGGTAAAGATTAAACTAATTAATTTAAACGACTTTATGGAACGGTTTAACCACACATTGGGCGACATGCTGTCCATATAGGTATGTGTCTTCAGACCATATTCCACTGTGACATGATCCTTCCCTCCATCTACGTCTACGACACCGCCACGCTGTCCACCACTATTTTCTCAGCGTTTTTTCCTTCTGTCGGTGGTGGGACCGAGTGGGTGGAACTGACGGATGAGCGCCCACCTTTGAACGTGCCAAATGTGACGAGAGGAGAAGGAAAGGCGTGAAGACGCTAAAATTAAAATTTTGCCTACAGATAGTTCAGCTTCTAACGAATGCATCCAGAAAATTATTGCAGAGGATATTCGTGAAGCGACCTCGTGTAACATCCCATGCACCAAAACTTTATTGAGAGCCCATTTCAGAGCCGCTTTAATAGACCCTATAGTTTTGTTCTATATCCTTCAAGCTGCATTTTCCTTCTCGCAGTTTGAATTTCGGTGCACAATATAACGAAGACCGCTTCCTCACATTCCCTCAATTGTCTACAAGCTTAATGGTGGGCTCTATGGTTTGACTTCACTGTTTTGGTTCTTGTGGACACATGTCCACCCGAAGAAATGTCCACGCCCCAGCTTGATTAATTCACGGGCAAGAAGCCTCGAGTGCACGCAGCCCAGGTAGGAAGCGGCTGGAGCAAGTGCCGACGGACTCACCACTGGCGACTGACAGACACAGGGGGGCAGAGAGTCCAGCGGCCGCATCATGATGATGTCGATGTCGATGTAGATGCCGCCACGCTTGTAGAGCACCGCCAGCCTCAGCGCGTCCGCCAAATGTTCGACGGGATGAGAGCTCTTGCCCAGGGCTCCCGACTCGTACCACGATTGCAAAGGCGTCCCCTCAAACTCCTCCTTGGGCTGCCAATGACAGGGTGCATAGAAGAGCATGGAATGGCGGATTCTCAAAGGGAAACGCTAGAAGTACTGCGCAGCGCTGAACAGTGCTTATGCTAAACATCACATTGGATCGAGTCCAGGTTTCCTGCATAGGCTGTATTTGCTTCCACATCTAACATATTTTCCTCGTACGTTGAACCAACTGTATGCTACACTACAACAAAAACGAATACACTGGACTCAAATTGTTCTTTTCGCTAGATTGCCATGCCAGTAGTAACTTAACGATACTTCAAGCCTAGTGTCCCGTTTTTTCGTCCTTGTCGATAATTTTGTCCGTTGTCTTTTTCCCTTAACGTCTTGTTCTCTTTAGCAACTCCTTTACCCTCGGTCCGCACACCGCGCGAAAAGGTGAATGTGCTTCCTTTGGTGATTGGCGTTGTGTTGGAAAGGCGCCAGCAGTATGGAGAGAAATTGGTTTAAGAATAATGGGTTTTTGGGGAAAGGAAATGGTCGCGGTATCTGTCTCATATATCGTTGGACACCTGAACCGCGCCGTAAGGGAAGGGATAAAGGAGGAAGTGGAAGAAAGGGGTGCCGTAGTGGAGTGCTCCGGAATAATTTAATAATAATAATTGGTTTTTGGGGGAAAGGAAATGGCGCAGTATCTGTCTCGCCTGGCGATCTTTAACGTCCGCTGACATCGCACAGCACACGGGCGACTTAGCGTTTTGCCTCCATAAAAACGCAGCCGCCGCGGTCGGGTTCGAACACGGGAACTGCGGATCAGTAGCCGAGCGCCCTAGCCACTGAGCCACCGCGGCGGGTAATGGAGAGAAACGCTCAATTCACATTCAGGAGCAATAATTATTTACAGCGTCGAAACAAACTTTAGTTAACTAAAGTATGTGCTGGCCTACTTGGTTCTTTATCTTCTTCGCACCAGGGGTGCCCACCGCCGGAGACGGCTGTATGATTTGGCTGGCTGAAGGCTTCTTCGCACCAGGGGTGCTCCGTCAGAGACGGTTTTGAGACGGATTAAGATGCAGGTATAAAGGTACAGAAAGGTACAGGTACAGGTAAAGGTACAGAAACTTACATTGCAGATAGGTTGATGCACAGGAGCATTTAATCGGAAAAAAGGGTAAACAACAAAAAGCTGGAACTGGCTAACACTAGGGGAGGCCCCTACTCGGCGTAGCAAAAGATGCATTACATCCGACCGTAGCGCAGAACCATTTTTGCCAGCTCCGGGGCCTAGTTTTAAAGACCTAAATGCCCGGCCCATATTCGGTAGCATCCAATCACGTCAAACTATTAACATGATTGGTTAAACTAGTGTTTGGCCGGCCCTCCAATTTCCGTAAGGTATATAGCCCTCTCCTTAAAGTACACAAGACAAAAATGGGCATTAAATTTTCTAAAAATAAACAGTTTTCTCAGAAGGCACCACAACCATTGGTCCACTGGTTTGCGTGGCCCGCCCGGCAGCTTTTTCAATATTACCAAAACACTCTCTCCCGTATCAAAAGAAAAATAAACACAATCGTATCAGCACTTGCAATCGGTTTCATTGAAGCCCATCAACCTTAACGCCATCCCGCAATTAGAGCTGTCATCGGGCTCCAGAAGGTCGCTCCCGCTGTGAGCAACTGCCAGCTCGGCCCCGAGTTTCCCAGGCGGATTAGTGTTCTTGTGGGCATATACAGGAACACCAAGGCAGCTTAGGATCCCCCGGGCTTACCGGCTAGCTAACGCCTCATCGATACCCGGTCGGTTGGGTTATCTCAAACCTGGCCGTCGCTGTCAATAATTCGTAATTTTTATTGCCCCTTTCCTTGACAAGACTGCCATTTTTCAAAATCTTCCAAACGAGACTTTCGTCGCAAGGTCGCTTCGCGTCTGGTGTCGATCAAGACGAGGGGGACGTCCGGTGCGAAACAGCCCTGGAGGGCGAGAACAAAGCGCGTGGCCGCCGCTGCCAGGGTGCTTGACCCTAAGAGGGGCGCTTCTTTTCAGCGCGCTCAATCGCCGCCTGTCACGCAGGGTGGGTTCAAAGGGAGGCTTCAGCGGCGAGATGCCAAGATCGGGCGACCGATCTTAATGACCTTGCGCCTCATCGATCTCTTACAAGTTGGTTTTACTGTCACAACGAATATTATTCGTCTAACAGAAAACGCTTAAAGAAAAGCAAAACGTATGCTTCACATTCTCAGAGCAATCGCCATTTACAGGCTAACGCAGTATTCCCTATCAAATTGCGTGTACTAATGTGCGGCGAGTTGATAGACTAAGTGAACCAGAAGGGTCAACGTTGACGGGCTTCAATGAGACCGATGGCACCGATAGACCATTTGAACTTGTGGGTTGGCAAAGTATAGAGTGAAAGCTAACGCAATGTCTGGCCATTGAATTACAGACCCTGGTACTATCTCTCGTGAGTACGACGAACTACACCATTCTCCAAACATTCACATGTTCTCAGGTATTACAGATGCTTACCTTGATGTCGCTGAGGACGACATTCGGGATGGACCGCAACACTTCGACGAAAGAGCCGGAAGTGATGCTATTCGTGCCACTACTGACTGCGGACAAGAGATGCACAGTCCAGCCTGGGTGCAGCCTCGCCGCCGACTCGACCGCGCAAGCGATGCGGGCCGTGAGCGCACCGCGACCTCCGGTTTCGAGGAAAAAGATTCGGGAGAATCCGGACTTCTCCCGAGGCGCAAGCACACCTGTACAGAAGCAATTCCGAGCTAGAGATCAAACAATACTCAACTAGCGGTCAAGCAATTCCTAACTAGCGATTCAGCAATTCCAATCTAGCGACGAAGCAATTCCTCACTAGCGATGGAGCTATTTCGAACTAGCGATCAGCCCAGACTTCCTTCATCAGCCGACGCGAATGAGAGGATTCAGTTTCGCTTTTTCGCATCCCCGCGCAGGAAAAGGGCGGAAATATTCGAAGATTTTTTAGGAAAATGATAGCGCAATATAGCCGTAAACTGAAACTATATGACAAATGCAATATATTTCATTGCTATGAATGTATATGGAAACCAGTGAAAAACATTTTTCCAAGTCATGCGACCCGATTAATGTCTGTCATATGCGGACAGACCATGCTAGCACCACAATGATACACCACGAATCCCGGTACTCAAAGTGTGTCCAAGATTTCCCTTATACTTTGCTATCATGAACACACCACTAGTATCTCAAATGTGACAATTATTATCGATGATACATGCTGAGTCTTATAGCACCGTTCAGCACATTCCCCTATTCAATGTGTTGGGACTCACAGCAAATCTCGAATGCTGTCGCGCCGCTGTTCGATTTATTCATAACGGTACGCGCTGACCAGCGGAGGATAAACTTGTTCACTGCGCCTGACTGTTAGCGACCTAAAACTGTCTTTCCTTTCCTCCTGCATGCTTACACTGTCATCAGCGATAAGACAATGCAGCGCTGTCGTGGGGCGATGAGACGCGTCGGTGCGGTCACTAAGGGCGCAATAAAATGTAGCACTAAAATTAATGCTATAGCATTACAAGCCTCATCGGGAAAAAATGCGTCGTCCGGCAAAACAATTCGCCCATTGGCTGGAAAGAAGTGATGCACCAGACCGCAGAATTCTCATTGGCTGGAGGTTAAGACGCAACCATACCGGAAGTGACAACTATACGTTTAGATGTATCTTCGATGCGTGCGTGTTGCCATCTCTTGACACCTTCGTAGAAACGTCTTACCATCAGGTAGATGACCCGATGTGATGTCTGGTTGTGTGCAGGCAGACGTGTTGGGATCCACAAACACAACTTCCCATGCTAACGCAGTTAACACACGTACTGTAATTAGGTGCCCCTATGAATTTTGGACATGGCTTGTACAGCGTATTTGCTGCTTTAAAAAAAAAGGTACTCTACATTGCTCCACATGGCTGCATACGCAGAGCAAATGTGGGTTTGTTAATGCTCGCTATTCTGATCTTCTGAATGGCTTAGCAAAGCTCAAACGCCGTGTTCCAGCGTCTGCAGCTCTGCATAATGTGAGTGACGACAGGCACGCAAAAACAGCTTTCTATCAGATGCAAACACTGAGAGAACGATGCGAAAACCTGTAGCTTTCTTCCTCTTTTTGTTTGTCTTCTCATTGCCCCTATGGTAAGTTCTCTCCGCTTTCAGATCTCCAATGTATTTTTGTATAGCTGTCCTGAACACATGTTGGTTGACCACTGAAGCGCTGAGCTGAGACCGAGAGAAAGCAACAGCAGCAAATAAGCTGAGCTGCAGAGAACTTGCCCGCAGTTTTCTCGGTGCGGGACGTCTCTGCTGTCCAATGGAGCCAGCCCACAGCCTGGTAGCACACGAGTAGGCCGAACACTAGCGTCAACCCAGCAATAAGCCTCACCAGCCTGCATGGAAAGAGCGAGATAAGGGGTCATACAGCGCAGGATAACGAAGCCGTCGATAAGTACATGGAATTTGGAGCGCGTCTGCTATGAGGTCGAACCCGAGTACTTCGAACTCCGTTAAATCGAATTAATCTTTATATCGAATAGTTTCTGAGCCCCGAACGGCTACAAAGTGAATGTACATACAGGAGAATGTACAGAAAAACAAGAAAAAACATCCTCTATGCTGCTTGCTTTCGATGGCTGTTGTCTTCCGTCATGTTTTTCGATAGGGTAGGCCGTGGGGAGGCGGGTTCATTCTGTCGCCTCCTTAATCACAAAGAGACGCGAGGGCCACCTTTGTGGTGGCGACAGTACTCCGTTAGTCTCCTTGGCTTTCTTTTCGACCGCCGCTAAGCAAATTGGCTGCTCCGGGTTACTGTGGTCAGTTTGAAATTGTTGACTCTGGCCCGCGCTTCGCATCGTCTGCGCAGAGCTCGGTTGCCCTTGCCGTTAATAAAGGACTCAGGGTTGCGTTCTCATACTACAAAATTTAATCTTTAAGTGCGCGCCCTCTGTCCCCTTGTCATAGTGGTCGATCGACATTGAAAAACTCAATTCGTTGCCGCTCTTCCCATTTTTTTCCTTGTGTTCCCCTCCCCACGTGTAGGGTAGCCTACTGAGCATCGCATGGTTAACCTCCCTGCCTTTCCATTCTTCTGTTTCTCTTTCTCTCTCTCTCTCTCTCACTCTCTCTCGCTCTCTCTCTCGCTCTCTCTCTCTCTCACGAGCAGGTTGCTCGAGGATTCAGCTTTTTGGCAAGCCCTTCTTTCCGTGGTTCCACACTGCCAAATCGGAGAAACACGACGTGCCACAGTGCCCCTTGGTAGTTTGGCTTGATAAAACTGGTTTCATTTTAGCTTGGTTCCATGGGGTTTTACTTCTCAAAAACGACTCAGACTAAGAGGGACGCCGCAGTGAAGGGCTCCGGAAATCTCGACCACTCGGGGTTCTTTAACGTGCAGTGACATCGCACAGAACACGGACCTCCAGAATATCGCCTCCATCGAAATTCTGACCGCTGCGTGGCCGGGATCGAACCCGCGTCTTTCGGGTCAGCAGCCGAGCGCCATAACCACTGAGCCACCGCGGCGGCGCACTTGGTGAAACTTCGCGCGTAATACGTGGCTGTGAAATGAAAATGAAAATTGGTTTTGGGGCAAGGGAAATGGCGCAGTATCTGCCTCACATATCGGCGGACACCTGAACCGCGCGGTAAGGGAAGGGATAAAGCGATGGAGGGAAAGAAGAAAGGAAGGAAAGAGGCGCCGCAGTGGAGGGCTCCGGAATAATTTCCGACCACCTGGGGATCATTTAACGTGCACTGACATCGCACAGCACACGGGCGCCTTTTGCGTTTCGCCTCCGGCGAAACGCGGCCGTCGTGGTCGGGTTCAAACCCGGGTATTCCGGCTCAGTAGACGAGCGGCCTAGCCACTGAGCCACAGCGGCGGCTGTGTAAAGTATAATTTCAGGTCCGCTTCGTCAACCATGTGCAGGCCGCATTTGTGTTCACTATCAAAGGTGATCTTCCTTGTCTTACTGACGATGGGATGCAATACAACTCTTACATTGGGTCGAACACCTGTAAAACTGTGGCTGAAGTCGCCGTTGCGCCGGGAGACGGTCAATCCGGGCCGACCACGAACCGGAAGAGCTACCGCACACGGTCACCAGCTTTCGGGACATCTTAAGGAGCGAAACAGCGCAACTAAAACGAAGGACCAGAAAAGGAGATACACGGACAAGCGCTGACTTACAACTGACTGTTTTGACTGGCTATTGGGAAGTCGTGCTTGCATGAGGTTGGTTCAAGCTTTAACTCACAATGGTCTCGTTGCAGAGCGGCAGGTTTTCCGGAAAATGTACTAGTGTCTACGTGCAACAGGCTACTCCTGAAAATGAAAACAAAGAAAGAAAAAATAGGAGCGGAAGATGGCACTGGCAGTAAGAAGAACAAAGGGGCGGTGGTCCCATATGTCCATCGGCTATCCCACAGATGGAAGAAGATAGCGCAGAAGTTTGGTGGCAAGGTTTTGTTTTCTGCGCCAAATAAATTGAGCAAGGTTCCGGCGTCAGTGAAACGAAAGAAAGAAAATGGTAACACCAAAGAAGGACGTGGAAGTTCTTAAAAAATTGCAGCGGCTTAACTTGGCTAACCCTAAAAATCAGCGAAAAGCAAGGACGCCTGCTAAGCTTCGGAGGCTCGTCCGTGGCAGCTCCGCTACACGCTTGCGACAGCCGTTCTATGTATACCCACCCGACCACGTGGCTATGACGTGGAATCACATGGTCTTACAACACCCCCATCGAATGTTCTTACGGTTAAAGGTCAGTCCGAAGGCCATTAAAAGGTCATTAAAACGTCAGAGGTCAAAGGTCGGCTAAAGGTCATGGGTCAAGGGTTTGACACCATACCTATACCACATACGGTTATAAACGGCTAGCGTGGTTGGGCTGAAGGTCGATTCAAGGTGATTATCCGGCCTACCCGACGACTGCTTCACCTAGCGCAGTGAAGCTGTTCGCTTCAAAAATTGGGAGGGCGTATATACCATACCTGCCACTTCTCGCTAGCCAATGCTAAGCGCGGTTAGAAGGCTGTGGCGCTCTCCGCTCCACCTGACGCAATACGCCATCCTACGCGGCGCCGAACAGACCAGCATCGCAAAGATCACAAACAAACCGCGGCTCTCACCGTTTGTGGCAGTCCTGCATGAGTCCTTTTCCAGGAACACAGCGCCGGAGAATGCCTCGCTTCTGCGTGGCCGCAGCTTCTCAGTCGCGCCTCGAGCGGCCGTGCGTCCGACCCTCGCTCTGTCGCAGATGGCTTCCTGCCGAATCGTAGCCGAGCATAGAAAGAGCAAGGGACAGAAATATGGAATGGGTTTACAGCGCAGGCAGACCAACGCGGGAAGGAACTGGAATGGCTTGTATACGGCAGCTGCTCATATCAAAGAAACGGAATGGCAGGATAACGTAGGAAGAAATCAAAATAACTGATATCAAGGAGGGGGGAGGGGGGGGGGGGTGATGAACAGATTCATTGATGACTTTCTTGTCTTGGTGGGGTGTGACAAGGAATCGTTTTCTGCATGTGTGACCAAGCATCTAAACACGTTTTCAGAGTGCCTAGCCCTATTAGAGCTGACGCACGAACTACCAGAAGAATACTGGACTTCATCAAATCAGCTAGCCTTTTTTTTCATTCATTTAATCACTACTACACCTTTCATCACACCTTCACCCATCATTGATGCCCTGGGGCATTAAATTTAGCTTAAAAAAACTACCGGAAGGAGATTTCATTAGGTTTTTAGGTCTAGGACTTCATTTTTCAAGTAGACGTGTCTGTTGGGTCTTCGAACCCAGGGGCAACAAACCTTTGCTCCCTTACAGCTCGGCACACTCCTAGGTTGGTAAAAAGAGGGATCGTAAAATCGTGGCTATCGAGGGCTCTGAACAAGTCCTGCCCCCATTCCGTAGGACGCAGCTTCAAGGGTCAGGTGCAGCGCCTCTTAAGCGCAGGCTACAAGCCATCCTTGTTGACGTCAGTTGCCGAAGACCTGCGGAACAAACGTGCAAGCAGTGTTGGCGGTAACGCGTTACAAGTAACGGCGTTACCGGTAACGCGTTACTTTTTTCGGTAACTTAGTAACGTACTGCGTTACCATTTCGGGACCTGTAACGGGTAACGTACTTGCGTTAACATTTTTCGGTAACGTGAGGTGTCACGTTACTAGTTACTTTTTGTTCCCGTTGTCACCCCCTCCGTTCCCTTTTCCTAAAAGAAAAAGCGCAGAACACGCAAAAGTGATGTTGCCAATAAATAAACAGGTACTGTCGACGACCTATTGTTGCGGCTCGCACGCATGCCATAAAACACCGGCCCTTCACGACGCACCCAACTAAAAAAAAATAGACACAATAGCCATAGAGCACGAAACACGTGCACGAACACGCATTCACACACTCGCCTTCGCCTACCTCCCCTTCCCAAAAAACTCAAACACACAATTCTCTAAAAAGTGGAAGCATGCCGAGCATTTTGGAACATCACATGTTTCAGAATTAGCTCAGCGATGTTTTCTTTGTGAAGTTAGAATTGATGATGAAGTGCCATTATGTGTTTAATGACACATTAAGAAGATGGCTTCACCATGTGCCACACAGTTAGAATCCAACACATGTAACTCTATAGCCAACTTTAGACCACTATAACATTACTAAGCTCCTGCAAATTTGAGCAAAATATCGCGCAAAATGGCTGTTTGGGCTGGAAGTTTTGTGTGAAATATAGGCTTTATAAAATTTTTATCTTGAGTTCTTGGAGCGAAGACGCACTAATTGAAATTTATAGCCATGAAGTGACGGCAAAGTAACGTGCGCTACTTTTTTTCGGTAACGGCAATGGTAACGCGTTACTTTTCCTTATAGGTAACGTAGGGCGGTAACGCGTTCCTTTTTTCTTAGCGTAACGAGTAACGTATTTAGTTAATTTTTTTCGGTAACGCCTACAACACTGCCTGTAAGCAGGCGGCCCGATCAAACGGATCAAATGAAGGTGGCAGTTATCTCGTATCTCCACGGGATTTCGCACAACCTTAAAAGATTGGGGCCAGGGCCGGCTCAAGGTGCTCTTTTCTGCACCTGAAAAACTGTACAGAATTTGCAGGAGGTGAATGCGGAAGACTTGTACGTACCCGGTTCAAAAAGCCACCGAAAGCGCTTCGTAGGATGTTCGAAGAACGTCGTATACTCCGCAACGCTGACCTGTGGTAAGCGCTCTATTGGTCAAACAGGGAGGGGCCTGAACGGGAGGTTATGAGAGCACGCAAAAGATGTCAGAAATAATTCTGGCAGTAAAATGATTGAACACATTAAGAAACGCAGTAATTGTGCTCCTAGGCCAGATAATACAGTGGTGCTGCGCAGATGCACCACGCAGCTAGGAAGAGAGATTATCGAAGCTGATGAGATTGCCAAGTCCGGTAGCTCGTGTTTCAGCAACCCCTCAACTTTGCTATCGGAAAAAAACAACCTAAATATATCGCGTTGTAAGAGAGTAAGTTGCATGCCTTCACTTTGTGCGATGACGGGATATCAGTTGTTTTGGTTTCTTCCTACGTTATCCTGCCATTCTGTTTTGTTGATATGAGCAGCTGCTGTATATAAGCGACTAATCAGTCAATAAAGTACCTGAGTTGTTAGTCAGCGCACTGTCCTGTCCCTTCGTTCGTTCCTGTGTTTGTCTGTCTGCGCTGTAAACCCATTTCGGTTATGCACCAACTATAGCCTGCAAAAACGTTCTCGCAGAAATATGGATCTCTTGTTTACACGCACATGCGAAATTTGCCCTGCACTCAAGCTTCCATTTAAAAAAACAGTAGTAGTAGTGGCGGTGGTGGTGGTGGTGGTGGTGGTGGGCGTGGTGGGGGTGGTGGTAGTAGTAGTAGTGGTGGTGGGAGTGGTTGCCTCGTCCCCCCCCCCGCCCGCGATACACCAAGAATACCGCCTACTAGCCGTTTCCGGATTATCACAGAGCTGCTCCCCCGAGATCTGTCTTCTCTTCAACAAGCGCGTCGTCTTCGTCATCGCCGCCGTAGAGAAAATATTTGCTGTAGCTTTGAGGCATACTCACAACATTTAAATTATGAGAGCAATCTGCTTCTCTGTTACGGAGGGCTAAAAATATTTATAGTGGGCTACGAACGGACGCAGAAGACATTCAAGGCTTCCAAACAGGGCCGAATTGAAACAGAAAGGGATGCCCCCACGGAAAACCTTTCAATAAGAAAAACTTGCTAAACCCCATTTTTCTTTCTCACAAAAATGTCCAGAAAGTGAATGGTTCTAATGGAACGGCCTCCTCCAAGAATGACCTATACATCCGTCCCTGTTTTCAAATGCCTTCTGAATGCGACCGTATGTATTCAGTTCATACGCACTGTCCTTATGCCATCATTAGGGCAACCAAAGTTTTTGAGTAAATATATGCTCAAAGTTCACAGATCGTAACGTCACTATATGGAATACTGTTCTGGCTACTGTTGCCTGTGTAGTTGCGAAACATGGCGACATTTACTCTCATCATTTACGTCGCTGACTTGGATTTTTATCTTTTTTTATTTTTTGCTGTCACAGTTTAGCAGTCCTGCCTTTCTCAAAGCAGCTCGAAAGCTTCCCACGCCGGCGCATCTTTTCGCAATAGTAAAATGGGAGGAATTAAAAACGCAAATCTAGCGAAACAACAGCACAAGAGCGACAAAACAAAATACTGCTGCCAGTAAATAGAAAAAAAAGAGACATGCCGAATCCACATTCAAGGCTTTTAAATATAACTCGCAGCTAACAAAAATAAAGAATAAACGCCAAACTGTGTCTTTAACAAAATGTTACGTCATATTTACTGTTAAGGCAGAAGAAGAGACCATATGAAAAGGGCCAACAGTTGTAGAAGCCAATGAAAACATGTTTGATAAGAAAAAGGTGCAACATAGACAAAACACGGGATGAGGCAGCGATCAAAATGTGTCGGCTTTTTTTTCGCTGTTCATGCACCAACAAGCCCGGCAGCATACTTTCATGAAGAAAACTAAACGGGCATATTTTGTTTTTGTTTTTTAAATATCTTAACATTACCACCCTAACTTTGGAAAAATCTGTCCGTCTGTTGCGTGATGCCACCGCCATCCAGGAGGCCCCCGCCTACTACCCATCTACCTTTGCCCACCACCCATCTTCATCGTCCAAAAGCTTCACCTATTCCCAACGAGCCACCCCAACCCTGCAGAAGGCCCCCGCCAGACTTGTGCGTACGCGTTACAATTGAATACTTGTAATAATTTACATTTCGTTCCAACTAGGTAATGGCGCGATTACTTTTTTGTAAGATACAACGCTCTCGACAATTCATTTATTTTTCCCGGCAACCAATTACTAGCAATCTGATATATTTGTTTTTTTTCTCAAAAACAAGTTGTAACCACTGGTACAGCTTCGAGAACCTAAAATGAGCATGGAATTACCTCGCGTTACAGCGTCCAAGGTCCAGCTGTGGAGGATGTACGCACATGCAAGATCGAGGAGCCTGCATTTGTCCGGGCCCGTGTTCAGCGCTCCGCATTTTGAATTTCACTACGGCGGCACAACGGAATGCCACGTTTAGTGAGCTTCGACTCTGTCCCACCAGAGCGCGAACATCAGCGATGCTCAGCCCTTTGCCTAACTTCGAGGGGATGCCCAACTTCTTCGTGTAGTTCATGGCCATGTCAAAGCAACTCATTTCTCTCTGGCGCGTGCATCCAGTTACCGTTCAATGTCGTACTGATATGCTCACAAGAAAACGCGAGAAAAATGTTGAAGAAAACTTGGAAAAACAACTGCAGGTGAAATTACCAACCTATGTACTGCAACATACTGTAGATTAAGCAGACTGCACCAGCTAGCTTATTCTTGTCCGTCGGAATATTTGTGTTCTGCTAATAAAACAGGATGACAAATAGCGTAAGAGTAATCGATTAGTTCTCTGTAATTGTTCAGTTACTTTACATGGGCTATAATTACCCATTGAAATCAGTTGCATTTCAGGGGAAGTGATTGCAATTTTAATCGGACACTTTTACTTCTCTGTAAAGTGTACAGAACTGGCATTGACCCACTACTCATTCATATCTGTCCTTCCTACCTTCACCATGCAGAAGCCACCACCGACAACCAACCAATCCACCTCTACCCAACAGAAGCTCATCAACCGCACACCTTTGCCCTCCAGATGGCCTTACCCATCCACTCATCTCCACCCCCGAAGCAATACTGCTAGAGGACATTTGTCGCATCATATTGTATGATCGCCTGTGAATTTTATAATGTAGTGCTGATCAGAGCGTGAAATTAAATGCTTAAGCATTTTAAATAGCAGATAATTTCACAGCGAATAGGACAGAATAAAACAGCTGTAGGATCTGAACCCGCGACGTGTGCACGTTAGCGTGCTGTGTTCTAAGAACTGAGTTACGGCGGAGCTTTATCTCCTCTTCTTTCGAGTGTATTAGGGAATAGTATCGTAGACAAATTCGAGAAGAGGAAATGGTCACGGGCCGGACATGCAAAACAGAGACCTATCTGCGCTGATGACGATGGAGAAGATGATGGTGATGTTTGTAACAGTATTTCACACGGTAGCCCTTTTCCTTACAAACTCCAGCTGTGTGCTTCTAATATTCAACTGAATCAAATCGAAACTTGACGACAGCTGCGTCCCTGCGATTCGTGGAGCACTGCGGTCGTGGAGTACTGCAGAAGCCCATTGAGTCTGAATGCCATTGCAAACCGGAAATGCCGCGTCAACTTGTCTCTGTATAGCACTGTCGTAAGTAGTCGGCTCCGGAATCGATCAACTACAAACAAGCAAAGGGATGACAACTGGCTACCACTGCACAAGAAAAGTGGATAAGCCGCCGTAAGTTGTACCCACCGGTATAAGTATATGGAATGTGATGTTGGAAATTAAATTTGATTTCTCAGCATCACAGGTGTATTGCTTAAGACTGAATGGCACACTTTTAGCTGGCCCAATTGCACTCAGGCAACACATATCCGGTTGCGGGCAGCGCCGGCGCCGAAAACAAATTAATGCGCCACACAAAGTTCTGACTACGAGCACGCGTGCAGTCAGGCCGGAATCAAGTGCGAAACTCGCCTGTGAAAAAAATAAAAAAATTACCTCTCTTCTTTCAGCTGCAGTGTGCAGCTAGACTGATTCATCTGACTCATATGAATCAGGCTAGATTTAAGTAGATAAAAGGTCTACCGAAATACATAGACGCAAACTGGTTACAGAGTAACGTCTCGCCGCAAAGTACGAAAGTATACGCCATATGCGTGTTCACATTGCTTTCTTGAATGACTGCACAGCCCGCCAGCTGCTTCAGCAGCAGGTTTTATGAACATGCTGTAATTCTCTCCAGCTTTTCGCTTTCCTGCGCCGTCCAACGCTGTTGTTAAAAAAATTGGAAGGCAATACAGTACGTGCGTGTGGGCCGCAAAAAGAGCACCGTCGATAGTGGGCCACCTGTTCTCTTGCGATCCAGCTGGGCCCTTAGCAGAAGGAGCGATGAATCCCGGCGATATCTGCAGCACTAGCTTAGTTGTTCCGGGTTCGGGATGCAGAGTGAATTTCCCCTCAGCCACGAATCAGTCCAATCAGGGCTCCTATAGGGCTTGATATGTAAGCGGGAGGGAATTGTGCCGAATAGCTTTCGTTGTTGACGCTGTAAACATGCACACGTGGCAAACAGTGGGCATGCACTTCATGTACGTATAATGCCGGGTGTGTCCGATAAAACTTGCGGTAAGATTTTAACACGACTTTTTCGAGATAAATGGCGGGTTTCCGCAGATTGTAACATCAGGGGAATTTCTCGAAGCTGTTTTAAGCATCGTGTCATGACCGATGTCCCCACTGCTGGTGGGCGCAAGCGCTGCCGCTGATGTGACCTTGTACGAGGATCACGCGGCACCACTCCGCCGCGGCGATAGCAGGCATGAACGGAATTGGAGCGTCGAATCACGTATTATCGACGATATCGTTTTCTTTTTACCCCAAGAAACGGGGTACCTATTCGTTCCTTTATACTTCTTGGCGAAATTATCACTAGAAAAAGCGGTGTTTCGAGCCTTCGAAATGCGTGATTTATATTCACTTATTTCAGGTACCCTAGATAGTGCTTGCGGGCATTATGTATACACGGCGGATTCATCACAAAATATTACCTGACACCTAGGTTTATGCCCAGCCTGGTTGGACGATATCACTATAGGATCTCGCCGGGCACGTCAAGCACGACCTGGCATGACCACACGTGCTCGCCATACGAATGGAAATTGATTAGTCATGATGTGTCATGTCTAGTCGTTTGAATTTGGAGCACACCTCTAGTTCACGGAGTGCCCACGAGGCCTCCGAGGGCGCCACCGCGCCTGCCACGTTTAGCGACGAAACTCTGGCGCAACTGTAGTACATGTTGCCAGACCAGAGGCACCGGCCCAAGCGTTACGGCGCATATCAACTTGCCGAGCCGACGAGGTCCTTAAGCTATCGCTTAAAAAGTTTAGCGCAACATATTCACATTGAAACGCGAAATGCTAGAAATAGTCGTAGCCAGGGGAAAAACCCGATCAAGTATGAGTAAAATGAAGAATAGCGGGAAACAAGCCAAGGAAATGAAATGCAGGCCATATTCGCTTGAAAATAGGTTTCCTGCGTACACTGTGAAATGATCGAACTGTGTACGGACAAGGTATGAAGAAAAGGCACAACTCAGCGCCGACTAACAAATGGTACTTTTATTCCGAGAGCCGCTCGTATAAATGCGTGAAACATTTTGCAAACAAAAAAAGGAAAAGAATCAAGAACCATTTTGGGCCACATCTATAGGTATCATGACTGCAAGCCAGTTGGGCCAACCTTTGGCGAGGGCTAAATACTTTTATTTTGTATCTTTTTCTTGCCCTTTCTAACATATGTGATGACTCCAGTTGCATACCAATGTTTGAAAATCGCAATGCTGCAAATAGGAGCAATGAAAATATCATAAGGGGAAGCTTCGAAGCAACCGAAATCAGTAAACCTTTAGCAATTGCGTTAGTGTGCCATTCGTTTTTATTGACGGCAAAGAATTTGTTTTGAGTTCTGTTCAAGTTTGTATGCGTGATTATCACTGAGGGAATGAACCTCGCAGTTGGTTTTTCTTCTGTTTCTTTGGAAATGATGTCATGTATTTTACGAGTGCAATTCGAATGAAACTAGCGGTAGTAAGTCAGCGATGCATGGTGTCTTTTCTTCGTTACTTGACCGTGTGCTGTTGAGCTGTTCCACCTCCTTGTTACACCAAATCGCCCAGCACTTCTGATTGATACGGTTATAACACTGCTTGTTTACACTGTGGAGAGAGCCCCTGTGCTATAATTCGCATGCCTTATCTTAGTTCTGTTAATGTAATTCCTGCTTTTTTTTCCCCACGAGCTCTCAGTTTTTTCTCCCTCATCTACTGTGAAAGTTCAAGAAACGAACTAAATGCTGTCTGTGTTCGTTTTTTTTTTTTCAAAATTCATCGTTGGAGCGCTTTTCAGCCATGCCCAGCAACTCTGGGCAAACACGTTTTTAAAATGGGAAACCACTTATGTACGCAATTTTTTCTCATAATGTAAGGTTTCACAATAACGATCAATATATCTGCAGATCACCGGACGGCAGTCTTGAATTTTCGCTATTAACGTTTTGCTATCGTCAAAAGCGTTCCTCATTGGTTTTTATGGAAGTCTTAACTCCTGCATGCGACCGATGGAAACACTTTAAAAGGAATATTTTGCTACTTATCAGAAGCATGGTTCATTAAATTCAATATTACCGTGAAAGTATCTTACAGTTTTGCAATTCTTAAAAGTTTTGTCCGAAACTGCTCGACTTGAGAAAAGAAAAACGCGCTCGATACCATTATCGGTGCGCACTGTGCAACGTAGCATACGCACAAAGCAGACCTTCTTCCTCGCATGGGAGGAATGAAGGCTCAATGTTCCCCACCCTTGTTATTTTTTTTCTTGCTCGCTAATCTTGATCATCTTAATCATTCAAGAAGATATAGACAAAAAATGCTTGTTCATAAACAACTTACGACGCCACAGTAAAGTCCTTGTACTGCTCGATGGCGTCGTTCACTACAACCATACCACAGCACACTGCACAGGAGCACGAACCATTCAACACACGGTTCTGTTTTGCTGCGGACCAGTCTAATGCTGAATGTTTGCTTGGAGCTCTCACTTGCTGCCTGACCTTCCTTTAGATTTGTTAATCACATAGCGGAAACGAAACACGTGTGCTGCTACGAACAGATGCAGACAACCGCTGTTTTCGTAATTGAGCTGCTCTCTTGCCAAGAACGTCGCTTGTAAAATGCGCGTTACTAACACAGAGCAGGCGGGGAATATGATATGGTATGTGGGGTTCGAGTAACGTTCCGAAACTCCGTGGGTGTTGTAGCTGGAGGGAGTTGTTATTAGGGAGGCATTGGGAGGCTCCGGAGTAATTTAGATCACTTGGGATTCACGAGATGCGACCGCCGCAATCGGGATTCGATCCGGTAACCTTGAGCGCAGCTGCCGATCGACAATTCCCTCGAGCCGGTACAGCGGGGGCTCGAAGTCCCTCTGCGCCGCCTTATTGGCTGGATTGTAGTGTGCACGTGTTCTCAACAGTACAGGAAGCCTGTGCTTTACATTTCCTGCAAACAATGCCAAGGTGTATACACGCGCTATTCGTCTTGCATGCCTGCATGAAAAAGTTCCAGTTTGCGGAACTTCGACTTCGACTCAAGTTAACTGCGTGCGCTGTGCTTTCTGATCAACTGTTTGGGAAATACAAGCCATTGGCTGAGAGTCGGCACTAAGGAAGAATATTGGACTCTTGATGGGACCATGCATGCTCCCTCTGGGCGCAGCGGAAGCAGTATTCAGTGAACGGAAGAATACATACGCCAAACACATACATTATCGTAACAAAGCCGCACAGAACATGTTTATGCAGTGCACAAGGGAAGGAAGAAGAAAAAAAGAAAGCGTACATTTTCATCAATAGTTTCTATACACTAAAAGGACCAAACATAAATAACACTAAAGCACACATCTGAGTCAGTCATATGTGTATTGGCCTCTGTGTTTGTTTGTTTTTTAAGCGGGACTAGATTTTGTGTTTGCAAATTCGGCCTTGCAGGGCACCTGAGTCACTCTGACGTCACGCTGCCGGCAACCCAGCATCATGACCTATTACGTCCCCCTTCTGTTTCTTTAACAACCGCCATTCTCATGTCCAACGGTCTTGGACAGAAGTCTTGAACATTGAAAAACTTTGTTGGAGGCAATGGCCCATTCTTCCGATACGTAGAAAAATCTTACGTTTATAGCGTTTCCATCGCTACCATCGGGCAATTAATAAGTTAATACTGCCATGCAAAATGAATGGGGAACGGTTTTGACGATAGCAAAAACGTTAAAAGCAAAAAAAAAATCTAAGCCTGCCGATAGGAGATTTGCTGATATATTGATTAAGGTAGTGAAATATTACAATACATTAAAAATGTCGCTCATGAGCTCTTTTACGCTCCGCTTTTTCCCAGAATTGTTGGGTGTGATCGTCAATAAAGTTGCTCGTCGCAAACAGGCGGCCTACGAACATGATGACAGCGGTAGGATACAGCGTTGTTTCTACACCGCTACAGTATTATTTTACTTAATCTCGAGATTTCGCGGGTGCCTAGAAAGTCCTTACAAAATTTTACAATTTCATAGCCAGCCATTCGTTTCCCAAAGTTTGCAACGCGAACAAATGCTTCATAATCCCTCGACACCTCGCAAAACATGCACTCGGATAGTTTGCGAGAGAGAGCTATATTCGTGGGATACTCAAGTTCCACCTTAAATGTATGGCGCGATAGCGTTAATGAATCCGTTCTACGGCTTGGGGCTTTACGTATTACTCCGCAGACAAGGACACCATTCTTTATTTTATTTTTGTTTATTATTTCATTAAGCACCTGGCGGCCACCTGTACCAGGACGAGGTGAACGACTCGGATACACCCACTTCAGAGGAAATGTAGGTTTTTCAAGGAACCCACTCAAGCAGACAGGGTGGGCAAGTGGGCTGTCGAGTTGCGAGAACCAGTTGCAGGAGCCGTGCGTGAACGAGGAGGCAAAAGAAAGCCTGGTTTTCTGCCGGCAGTAAAAGCAGACCATTGTCCGGGACCATCTTTACCACGTGACAACAGCGTCGGCAGTGCCCTGCTTTTTAAAGATAGGGCAGCAGCCCTCTAGGAGCTTTCTTATACCATCGCCGGTCCAACGAAACAATTGAATGCGCACTCTTTTTTCCTCCATGCTAATTCTCAGGGGGCGCTGCCATGTTAGAGAAGTAGCGTCATCTAGCTACAGCCACTATAATCTAGCTAATGATCCGCTCATCAACGCCATGCAGGCTTGGGCGCTCTGCCACAGCTGCGTTTGGCTAAGGTGGAGCCGTCGTTTTCTGCGCTGTGTAATTTTGAACGAGGGCGGGAGAGTGCTTGTGTATAGAAGAATGTTGATTTGACATGCTTCTGGAATCTACAAGAAATCTTCACCTGCCACGGCGTGCCTGCACAAACACAATTTGCGTCGACTAAGTAACTTGGAAAATTCAGCGCAACAAAGAGAGAGTACAAAGGAAGAAGACACAGACAAGCGCTACACATAGGAAATTTTCCTGATACTCCTCAGCTGACGGCATGTGGAGTTCGAATTCACGATGCCAATACGCATAATCACATGTTGTGCCCTCGAAAGGAATATTTACTGCACACAAGTGTCATGAAAACTGTCCTGGCACCTTTGTAAATTATGCGTACAGTATACGTCTTCGATAGAAAATAACCACACGTTGCCTGATGTACAATTTTTATTAATACGCAACTACTCGCTACTGTCTGAACAGACCAACTACATTGTGTTTATGCGCGCGTGTGTAGTGAACTTCCAAAATCAGACTAGTTAGACACATCATTAGCGAAGACTCATCAGGGGCGCATACTATCGAAGAGCCATGCTGTGGCGGGATTCAATAAAAGAGGAAGAAAAGTGGCTTTCAAGACCATCGCAGCTTAACAAGTTCACTGCGGCAGCGAGTTTCGGAGGCCTAATCCCCGTGGGCCACCCTTCAATTTTCTTGGGAGCGGCGTGACCCACCAGTGGACCGCAGGCGAAGCCAACTTCTTGGAACCGCCGGCAGGTGGCAATAGTGTCCAGGCATGAGAGTTTTTCTCGCAGGGCCCTTCGAAAAATCTGAGCTGTCCAACGGCTTCCTCGCGTGACTCAGCATCCGTGTCCGTACAGCATGAACACACCACGTGACCCACCGGCAACCGACAATGCACTGAACGTGTTAAGCAGCGCTCGTCGCTTGACCGCCCCAAAGCCAGCTAGAGAAGGAAAGGACTTTCACCTGACGAGCAGCTGCTCTCCACATCGCCCCGTGAAAAACGGCCGACACAGAGTTCCGGAGCAGGATAACATCCACGGCACGACACAGCCTTTACGCTGCGTACACTGTCTGTGGTAAATCATGCAACTAGAGTCCCATATGCGACGAAGTATGCGAGCCAACTAGAGGCCGCATTTACACGTTGCTGCATGCCCGCGCACACACCTGTGTTTTAGGAAATATATACACCAGATCCGCCGATGACGGAACCATGTCGCAATGAATAAAGTGCTGTATTTGTGGGGAGAACGTATGTGGTATGCATTGCAGCAGCTGAAGTTCGAGGCCGCACCCAGAGAAAGCCCCGGTGTCTGCAGTGCCAGGTGATTCAATGAAGCGGGTAGCTAATATGAAAAAAAAGGCTTTTTTAGGTAAAAGAGGTATGGCGGGGCCAACCACCGCCATACGACGGCAAAGGAAAGCTGCACAGCTTACACGGAAACTTTGTAGTTAAAGAAATATTCTTCCTGGTCAAGGCTTCGTAACAGGGACCACCACAAAGCGGCCCCGGGCAATCTACCATTTGAGCTAATCAGAATGTCTAGCGGGCCAAATACTAAGGCGATAGTGAATTGATCAGCAACTCGAAATGGCAATGGCGTTAGTCTAATGCTTAGGGGAACCCCCATGGTGATGTAAAGTAGTAAAAAAATTGCATCATGTTAACTAGCAAGCTGTTTAGATTCTATTGGTTAACTTCTTACGTATTATAGATAGGCGTCTGATTGCAATTACAGATTTGTAGATGGCCATTAGCAGCAGCCATATCTGTTTTTAGAATTTTGAAAACACGATTACCGTCAGTGCTGAGCCTTTACTAAATTTCACCACTTTACGTGTACCCGCCGCAATGGCTCAGTGACTGGCGTTCTGCTGTTGATACCAAGGTCGCGGGTTCGATCCCGGCCGCGGTGGCCGCATTTAGAAGCAGGCGAAATGCGAAAACATCCGTGCACTGTACGATGTCAGCGCACGTTATAGAACCGCAGGTAATCCAAATTTATGCGAAGCCTTCCCCTATTGCCTCACTCATAACTCACGTGTCACTTCGGAACGTTAAACCACAAACACAAAACACCATTTCACGCGCGACTCGAAAATCGCACGACTGCGGGGCACGCGGCGTCGCCCACGTTACTTCGCGGCGCACGTGTCACGTGAAATTCTCTGCGCCGCCTCGGCTGGGGCAGCGAGCAACGGCAGCTGGTTGGAACACAATGGGCACACTATTTTTAGAGTGTGTTCTTTAGCGTGGATGTGGCGATGCTGAATCGGAGCATCGCCATATTCGCTCTAAGGAAGGCTCTTCAAGGATTGTGTGCCCATTGTGTTCCAAGCAGCCTCCGGGCCGCTCTTGGAGAGTGGTTGACAGAGGCTCGCCCTGTCACGCCTGTCAAGCTTAGCCGACAAATTGCTGAGAGCAGCTCCAAAAGCCCCGTACTAATTGCTGTACCGGTAGGCCCTTGGCAACACCGGTGATTGCGTACTTCATGAAAGTTAGCAGTTACAGAATCAAGAAGGTTGCCGGAAAGGTCGGTGTCCGCATAACTTTTTCGGTGCCTAACAAATTAGGAAGCCCAGCATTTCTGCACTAAAATATGATCACGCCACTTTTTATGCATATTTGCTCATCGATCGTGCGGCAAACAGCGCAGGCATCAGCGCCAGCAATTCGCTCGCGCTATGTAGCGTTCTCGATATGACAGCCTTAGACGCGGTATACTTTTTGCGTGTGGTCCTAAGTTGAACTCACGGGTCGTTTTCAGATGCCAGTCACCCGTATTACGTGCAGAGCATCTATACGAGCAAAGAGGACAAAATAAATAGCCGCTGCCAGTCGCCTTCCGCCTTCACATCGAACCGCTAAGCGCGACTTTCGAAGTAACACCGCACTCGGGTAGTAGTATACAAAGCGAGTTTTGAAGCGAAAAGCTTCACTACGCTAGTCGACACCACGCTTCGCGCCAGCCGGCGTATGTCGGAGCACGAGTGACGTCACGCACGTTCTCTCTCTCTCTCGCTCTCTAGTCACTACTGCGCATGCGCCACTAGTAGCACCGAGCTACAGGTGGGCCCCCGCTGAGCAGCGCCACACCTTTCCTCAAAATGCAACTTTCAATTTTCAGTTTTCGCTTTCCTTTTTCCCTCCCACCTTTCGCCCTTCTTTTACGGCGCGGTTCGGGTGTCCACCGAGATATGTGAGACGGTTACTGTGCCATTTCCTTCCCTCAAAAACCACACAAAACAAGTCAGCCGACGGCGTTCATAGAGTTCATTGGCGTTGACAACTTTGCAAAGGCCATTCATTTTCACGAAAGGAAAGACGCACAACCGGCTCCGTGGGTCAGTGGAGACCTGAATCTCGCTTTCGCTTTGTATATCCTGGATTAGCTCGGCTAATCCACATTAATTTTTTTGTAGCGGGAGCTGCACTAGACTACCAGTCGAGCATTTGGAGGCACCCTCAGGAAGCCATTGTGTTAGCGACAACTCTGCAGCCTTTCGAAAAAATGAAATTTTCGATCTTCACAAAGTTTTTTATGAAGGCATGTACCGCTCGAGCTTTCTTCTTTCATGTCCAGCATTCTGTGTGTTTTGTTTGGTTGTTTGTTGTGGTGGGTTTTTGTTTTTTTTAGTTTCGTCGCTGCTTTTTCTTCGAATGTATAAGACTACTTTTGCTACGAATGCTAGACACTGCTTTTGCTGAGAAAATTCTCTACTTTGTCATTGAACACTGAGCCCTCGACTACTGATCCGGAGTTCCCGGGATCGAACCCGACCGCGGCGGCTGCGTTTTTATGGAGGAAAAACGCTAAGGCGCCCGTGTGCTGTGCGATGTCAGTGCACGTTAAAGAACCCCATGTGGTCGAAATTATTCCGGAGCCCTCCACTACGGCACCTCATTCTTCCTTTCTTCTTTCACTCCCTCCTTATCCCTTCCCTTACGGCGCGGTTCATGTGTCCAACGATATATGCGACAGATACTGCGCCATTTCCTTTCCCCCAAAACCAATTATTATTATTATTATTATTGAACACCATTTATCAGAAGCCATTCCTTTATGCTCAGGGGATAAGAAGGGTTCCGCGATGACATGTGCGCTGTCTTGCTTTCATGCTCATCTTCTGTCACCGGCTGAGTTCGGAGCCATAATACGCTTTGTCACATGCTTGAGCTGAGGATTATAAATACGTACCCTTTCTGTCTAATGATCAGTTGGTAGTGTGTGCATGTGTTGTCCTTTTCTTCTGCCGTTGTCGTTCCAGCACCGTTCATGTCATCATGCACCAACTCGCCCCACGGACCGTTTTCCTTCAAAGAACATGGGAAAAGTTCTATGAAGGATTCATAATCCGAACAGAGATGTTTATGTCCTACACGTGGCTTGCACGTGACGAAGCACGTCAGTCCTCGAATAGCTTACGATTGATCAATGTCATTTAATGAGCTTTGAGACATCGTGGCTGTACCGATACCGTTGGCGAACACGTCTCCGGCTACTAAGTGACCTTCCCAACCGTTCCTTTTTGTTTGCTTGTAGAAGGCCTGCCTAAATAATTATGACTTGACGTTCTTCTCCTTCTTTAGCTTCGTATCCTTGTTCGCCTTCTTCATTGTTTGCGGCCTGGTGAATATTACTATGTTCTAGCGAAGCTACGCCGAACATCAAAAATATTTATGGGTTGACCCATCACCGCACGTTTTGCCGTCCTCATGGTGTCTAGCATGGCGACCACTGCTACGTCGTGTAATACATCTGGAGCAGCGTAAAGGGGAAGCTTTCAGGTACTATTTAGGTGTGTTGTCTGTTCCCTTGCTTGCAGTTTTCTCGGCTCTGCGTCCGCACGGTGCCGACTGAGGTCAAAAGGAGGTCGGTACGCGCTGTTTCGGTTTATGCACTGGCGGTCCCTTGCGCAACTCTGGCAAGCATTTTCAGGCCAGGCTTCTGGCCTGTCGCTTTCATAATTAAGCACAACCGAGAAACAACGCGAAGTCGAACGCGAGCCGGCTGCATTTCTTTGTCTTTCGCATTTCTTTTTCTTCCAGAGAATGTCTTCTGCAATTAGACGCAAGGGAAACGCAAGAGCACCTTTTTTAGTTGTTGTGCTTGCCTTTGCTATAACCCAATTGTCTCCGTTCGCTTACGGGTGTGCCAGCTTCTGTTATCTCTTGAGGGCGGTTCGTTGTTCGCTTTCTTCGTTGCCAAAAGCCTCGCCGTGTTCTGTCGAATAAAATAATAACAAGAGCTGATATGGTTGCAACAGGAACCCGAAGGAAGCTTAGGTGAAGTGCGCAACACAAAATTTGGTATCTTTTCTATCCTGCCTGGCTGAGGTGTAAGCGGCGTGCGCCCAAACTCTCCCGTGACTTGCTTCGCTTGAGCGAATAATTATAATAATTGGTTTTGGGGGGAAAGGAAATAGCGCAGTATCTGTCTCATATATCGTTGGACACCTGAACCGCGCCGTAAGGGAAGGGATAAAGGAGGGAGTGAAAGAAGAAAGGAAGAAGAGGTGCCGTAGTGGAGGGCTCCGGAATAATTTCGACCACCTGGGGATCTTTAACGTGCACTGACATCGCACAGCACACGGGCGCCTTAGCGTTTTTCCTCCATAAAAACGCAGCCGCCGCGGTCGGGTTCGAACCCGGGAACTCCGTATCAGTAGTCGAGCGCCCTAACCACTGAGCCACCGCGGCGGGGTTGAGCGAATCGCAGAAGGCATATTGTTGCTGCGGAGGCCGGGGACATTGACTGCGTGCTGTATACGATGGTGCTACGAGCGCCTCCATCACTGCTGTGGCATTTAAGCTAACCACGTACCTCTCAACTCACGCTCTAAAAGTATGCGGCCCCGAGATTTCGGAATCCCACACATGTTAAGCTATATAATCTATAAATGAATGCAGTAAGGAATTTAACGTTCCTGGCTTCCTAAAACAAAACTGAGACATGCAACACCAGGTGGTAAGCTTCAAGCATATGAGAGTTAAGTCCGACCAAAGTTAGAACATGCAAGCATAATATGGGACCCACATTGTCAGTATCAGATCAATAAACTTGAAAAAGTGCAAACGTTACCTTTAAGATTTATATTCTTTGCGTACTGCAAAACACAGTCAGTGACTGTATTAAGCCTACAAGCTCAACTTCCAAAACTCACCACACGTAGAATGCTCGTCTCAAGTTTCTTTCTATGCTTCATGAAAATATGTTTAATTTAGACATTCTGTACATTCAACCCCCAGGCAGATTATCTTCCTGTACTAACCGCCTATTCGCCATTATGCCATACACAACTAGAGTTGACATATTTAAGTACTCATTCCTTCCAAAAACCATAGTAGCATTTAACGAACTGGATCAGCGCGTATTTCAGGACACAAATTCAGCTCATATTTTTCGGAAAAAGTTGCAGTTCTGCTTCTTGTAGCCATGCTCGTTTTTTGTGTTTTGTTTCCCTCCCACCCTGTAACAGCCCGTGAAGGGATTACAGTGTTGTAAAAAAAAAAAAAGAATGGGCTATGTGTAGCCAAGGCCAGCGCAAGCTAAGGCTGCGTCGTTGGTGTTACGCGACTCACTTATTTCGGTGATGTGAGGTTTCGAAGCGTACTCTTGCTCCTTAGAACAATGAAACCATCATGCTGACAGCGTCACCTCCTCCATCCGTTCCTTTAGTCGCTTAAGCAGACGACCAACTCAGGCATCAGGCAGTATACGTATATTTGTAAGAGTCTGCATTTTAGCATATTGTTTGTATATTGCCGACCAGAGCGCATGTTGCACATACTGGTGCGCAAGAAGATTTCCGTCACATAGAATAATACCTGTATTTCGTTCAAAATACGGAAATATTCACACCATGGCCCGTCACATGGGCTGGACTACACTTAACGTCAAGGGTCGCATTGATTTTGTTGGTCGTCGTACGGTGGTTGTGCAATATGCTGGCGTTGAACTTTTTGGCATGTCAAGATCCCCATAACTCTTACTGCATGTTGAGGAGCAAATGCACACAAATTTCTGCTTTCAGCCATTTAGAATTTTTGTTTAATTTTTTCTGCTATGATTTTGCAATAGCCCACTGGCTCTGAGCTGCTCATGCTGTTTGTATGCTCTTAGTTGCAGTACATTATTACAGCTGTACTACTCCACTGACGCGGGATTAAATAGTGCAGAATCTCTTGAATTGTCTGGCTGCTTTCAATCACACAACTGCTATCAGTGCCCTTTTGACCTAAGAGTGCATTTAACGTTCGCCCACGGGATGCATATTTCTGTGTTTAATCATTTTCGCATGCCATCTAGCGCTGAGTTTCCGCCTTAACAGTTGTGTAATCGCCATTTCATTTCGTTTTGTGTATGCGCTATGTTTGCAACTGTGTCAGATCTGACAGATCAGTCGGACACATACTAGTAAATAAGGCTTCACTGAGGCTCAAAAACATAGTTGCCAAAGGACAACATATCCACACATTAAGTGCAGCTAACCTTAACGTTAAAGAAGAGTAATCTCCACGCTACGCACATTGATGACCTGCACACAAGAAGTGTGATCTCAGAAGAATGACATGTATTATGTAAATAGGCTTGATAGATGAATAAAAATCAGTCACCAAAGCCCTGCGATGCATCAGAACCTTCTAGAAGAAAATCAAATTGTTTGAGAATTTTCATCGGCATCTGTGCGCTTAAAACCCAGCGCTGATTCTCAGGTCAACTGATGGCACGCCTTCTAAGCTAAAACCCACAACACTGTACCACTGAAAAAAATATCTTCTCCGAGCGTACTACAGCGCAGTATAAACTTATAAAAGCTTTTCTTCACTACACCTGCCTTTCCCATCAGGTAGTGTACATTTGCAGTGTAGCCCTAATATCAGCAGTAAAACCAGCACTCAATGTGCCATGGACAGTCAGGCCGGAATGAAACTCGAGCACGCATATTTCGTACTTTTGTACTTTGCAGCGAGATATTTATTTACAAACCATTTATAAAAAATTACTCTGGTGGACCCTTCACTCAGAAATATGAATCAGGCTAGCTCCGTACTGCAGTTGAAAGTACACCGGTAAATATTTTGTTTTGTTCAGAGGCACTGTTCGTGTTTCATTCCGGCCTGACTGTACCTTCACTGCCTTCTAGTAGCATAATGAGATTCATTTAAAGCATAATGAACTAACGAATCCACGACGATTCAACGCCTTCGAGCTTTGTTTCTATTTAATATGCGGCTTTAGCCGACTCGAAACAGCAATGCGGATCACGGTGACGAAATAAAGTTTCTTTTGTTCTCTCTCTAACAAGATCCACTTGCCATCGTCCAATTTGTTTTCCTTGTTGCTTTCTTTACTTTCAGTTCAAGCCATTGAACCCGTGCGCTTGCTACTGCACTCTACAGTGGGACTGCGGGCTTCTAATCGCCCACGCCCGAGTTGTCCTTCGCGGGCACACTCATTTAATTTCAGCGGTCGTGTACAAAACCAAGTTCATGGGCTGAAAGCAGTGTCAACAAAAGCAATTAGCGGAAGCGCTGCCTTCTTGCGTGTCAACCCTTTGTGCGTCCGCAGTGATATCCAGCGGTTTATTCTGCGTGCCCACGCACCATGGGTTGCTTTATGTGAGCGAAATGTATTTGCGGACTTCCACCACGGCGTGTGTTGAAAGCCACGCGTTTTACATTTCCTCGCCTCGAACTGATGGGGGCCAAAGAGAAAAAAGGAGTGAACGAATGAATAAGTTTAGTGCGAAGACAAGGACTGAAGCTTCAATTAGGAAAAGAGGTTAGAAAAAATCAAAAGTTAATTATTTTTTTCCACGGCACTCAGCAGTCTGGGCTGAATAACAGTAGCCGTAGGTAGCAAAGTTAGAAGGCTGTAAACAAAGTCGAGCGTAAAACTACCGTATTTTTTTTTCTTTACCAAAGTTACATCGAAGTCACCCAAATGCTTCTGACTGCCCTTAGCATAGTTTTCTTGCTTTGCATTGGCTGTGAGAAGCCAGCTGTTAATCGTGTTGTCCAGCTCGACACCATAAATTCCTATGGCGACTTCGTCAAGCTTTGAACCACTGTGCGGAATCGTGAGAGCCTTTGCATTATCAATAAAGCTGATAAATCTGAAAGAAAGACCTTATTGATTAACGATGAAAAAGAGGATTTCATTCGCACCAAAACGGCCGTTAAAAATGTGTTTTGCATTATTAACACAAACGCCTGGCTTTGGCCGGCAACGGTGCCATTTAAAAGGTATGCCTCGTATTCCTATTCCACAGATAAAGCATGAAAACCCAAGTAGACCAGGAACGCATGCACTCAAGTTCAGATGCTGCGGGCGTATCGGTAGTTTAGATTACGCATTAAAATGCCACAAACAATTCTCCTTGCGTTACTCGTAGTGCTTAACCATGATGGTCTGTGGCAGCACCACATTTTTTGTGTAATTCTTAGGAGAAAAAGAGAAGGGAATGATTAAAAAGAAGATAAAAGCAAAAGAATAGCCAGAAAGGTTCAGTCTGGTGCTAATGAGTTGGACTTAGGCGGGCTTAACTTCCCGGACTGTCAATCAGCAAATAATTAGGGCTATCCGTCCGTCGCTGCCCTGTCACCGCAGAGCATTTAAAGAGGGCAGAAGTAATGAGAAGCGGAAAGGCTCAGGAATCCAGGAAGGGCCTCATTCGCTTATTCTCTGTGGACACTTCAACAACGCCGCGATGGAAGGAATGAAAAAAATAAACTCAGGGGATATCAATCGGATTGATCGGAAGAAATGAGAGCATTCTTATTTGCCTCCTCTTGCTTTGTGCTATCGTTTTGCAGCCGTGAGCACGAACTCGATCACTACGATCACTACCGTACTAGTAACTTCACTTGGTCTCTATCGGCACTAAAACCGTATCCCTATCACCTTTCACTGAATTGTCCTTACCTAGTTACTATCGCAGGTGTCGCATTATAGCTGGCGCTTCATTACTGCCAGTGTTTCATTATAGTCGGTGTTTTGTTATAGCCGGCGTTTCGTTATCCCCGGTATTTAGCTCAAGCCGGTGTTGTAGCAGTTGGCAGGAGGAGCGGTGGCAGGCGGAGAGCGGGAGCTCCACCTAAACGCCTCTGTCACCTGCCATGTTTGGAAGGTGCAGGCTTCAGCGCCGACACCGACATTGAAACCGATGTCTACGCCGGAAAGTTTTTGCTGTCATGGCCCTCCTAAATATGCTGTTACATTAAATGGGAGGTAGAGAAGCACTCACTGTAGTGGACAGCTCCGGATTAATTTCGACCTCCTGTCATTTCTTACCGAAAGAAAACTGCGCGTGGAACAAGAAATAGACGTACATGAGCGCTGACGCTCAGCGCTTGTGTATGGCTGTTTCTGCCTGTGTCCTTGATGCATGCTCTGTTTTCTTTCAGTATGCAGTGCCAACTAGACCGGAACCTTGTTCTTGTGTGGCTCCTTAAAGTGGAATGACAACGCGGAGCAACCACGGCAGGGGTTCAACTGATTATTTGGTGTCCAAAACGCACCTTTACCTGGGTTCTACTGTGTAATGTGCCGGTTTATTTTGGTACATTGCTTGGTACATTGGTACATTGCAAGTAAGTATAGGCACATCCCATAAACGTACATGAAGAATGAAAATAAGCTCAGGACGCAGCTTCGAAAAGCAATAACAGATACGCAATAACGAATGCGGGTCCGCACGACGCTAAATGATGGAAGCCTGCGGGCACGTCCGCAAAACGTGATCTCAAGGAAACAACTAATGCTTCTTTTATTTTACCGTCCGTCGCATTTTGCAATCCTGTTAGCTACTCTGTTCGCGTGTTAAAATCGTGAGCTCGACGACCTGAGAATAATTTTTTTCTTCTGTTGATTTTCTGAAATGGGATTTCTTTTTCTGTCTCACTTGCCGTTCACTAGTGGTATGGTTTTAAAAAACTGCAAAAATTGCTGAACATAATATTTTATTCAAAATAGAACTTCTCTAGGCTAGTTAGTTTCCCTGATTATTGTCAAAGTACCTGCAACCAGTGAAAATTGGACAGTCTCTAAGTCGCAGTTACGTATAAACGGCCTCTGGATGCCTGCATCAGCTTTTCAAGGAAGATCCCAAAAGAGGTTTCAGTCGAGAACCTCAATGCTCTTTGGCGACCTGTCTTAAATACAATTTACCTGTTCTTAAAATGGGACCAGCAGCAATGACCAGTAGTAATGGATAACGGTGTTAATTGTTCTATATTGATGATCCCCAGTGCAGCCGGGTACCCATCGGTGATGCAATGGCTACAAGCTTCCCCTGGCCTGGTGCTCGGATTATGCAGGGTGAAATGCTTGGGAAATGAGTCTTTGACCCCACCTTGTGCAAACGTGCCATGGCGCTTTTTGGCCACAGTTGCCCTTGGGCCATAAATATTCACTATCATGATCATGTTCTACGTTGATGGAAAAGCTTTGTGATCCGAAAGTTTGAAATCAATCATGCAGTCTCATGTATCTCTGCAGTTTAAAGCTGTGCTCAGTCAAATCTGAATATTTAATTGTATAGAAGCCCGTTGGTGGTCAAGCGAAATTGATTGGGGACAGAATATTTTCACTATGCTGCTAAAATATCTAATGAAGGTTAAAGGGGTACAGACACAAAACTTCACAGCACCACCCGCCAACGGAGTGGAGCATGGCGAGACTGCGAGGAGGCAGCGCTTCGGTGCGCGTACTGAGTGGGGATACATTCCTCTTGCGCCATCCTTTTGCGGGGCCACTGCTTGCAGCGGGGGTGGGGGGAACAAAAGTCGGGAGTGGGGGGGTCGCAAGCGAAGCGCGCAGTGGACGTCAGCGCCGGTGCTGCAGATCCAGGATGCATGGTAGCTGCGTGGCTGCTCTCGCCTAGCCACCCCTCACCCCTTCTCCGCTCATGCAGTGATGGACAACGGCGCGCCCAACTCCGGCGCCATCTATGAGTGAGCGGCGGTACTCTCGTTCATTTGGTTACACCGACGGCTGCGCTGGCGACGCGTCTCAATCCAAGAACGGGAGCTTAATAGTTGCGCTTTGAAACGGACAACCAAACACTTTGTGCCCGTAGCACAGGAGCCAGCAAATTGGAAACACTTCTGACAACATTCTCGTCCAAAGTTTGCCAAAAATCTTCATTGCTACAATTTCCTCGTGCGATACCATCGTAGCTGAATGGAATTTTTAAAACATTTGTGCAATCCCTGTCATTTGTGCAAATCCTGACACATCGCTTGTCCTGTGTTTTTATTCTCTGGTTCCGCGTCTTTTGCGCTGTTTTACAATGAACCTATACCAACTATCTCAACTCAGCGTCCTGCCACTGAGGAGACATAATCGATCATTTAGGGTCTACGCTTCTTGATATTTTTTACATAAACTTTAGTCCAATGCGTTTGAGGGAAACCTCCAAGGTGAAGCAGATTTTAAATGTGGGGGTAAATGAAAAACTCTTCCCTAGACTAGGAAGGATTCGTCCTCAACTTCGAAGTGTCTGTAAAAGCTGCATAGCCTTCTTTTATGATCATATGGTGGCACTCAGTTAGATGTTAATAAGCAATTACTTCCATACTTAAACATCACCTCTCGATAAACGTTATAATCATCATTTCCAGACTTCTAGTAAGCTGCTAAAGTGGTTCGCGTCTTATTGGTTTAGAATTCTCACTTTTAACTAAACATAGAAGCAGCATTTCTTTTCCTGTTGATGTGTTCGCACTTAGTTCCGGTGTCACGCATTCGAATATAACTCGCCAAATCTCGATTGAAAGTGCCTCTGCTTCACTCAAGATAGCAAACGCCTTACGATCGTCGCCGGAAATTGAGTGAGCATCGCTGGAGCAGAGTAATGAAATTCAAGCCGTGTTCGACGTACACCACTACGGACATTTCTCAGCTCTTACGCGACTTGTAAGGCGTGCTCATATTACACTGGGCCACAACATAGCCCCCTTTTTTTTATCCTCTCCTTGCTACTTCACGAAGAAAAGTGCGATTGCAAACTCTAGATCTCAGTGCTTTCCCCGGCCAGTCGGAAGTTGCTTTCCCGCCTGCGAACTCAATTCCATTTGGCTAGACACCGCTTCGACGTGCGATTTAATTTTCACCCTGAAGAAGAAACACTGGTCTGCCCAGAAAGTGAACTTCACCTGAAGTTTGTATCCGCAAAACGGTTCGCGCGAAAGTGATTCTGAGGAAATGCGGGACAGTGTTCACGCAGAAGAGAAAGTGATTTAATCGGCCTAAGAAGTTTCCGCCTACCACCTACACTCAATATCCTTCGAGTGACAGGTAACTTTTTCCACGGCGACATGCGATACTGCTTTTTACGCGATTAAATTTGTGTCGGTTTTGTCATCCGATTCGCATTGCTATTCTTAGTTCTTCATCCCAAACGCACCAAGGCGCGTCACTCGAACTGCTTTCTTCATTTCATACCACCTGCTGTTCATTGAGCGCCACTGCTTCGCAGCCCTGCGTACCTTGGCAGTGCGTCAAGAAATTTTGAGTGCAGCTGTTTCTTTAGCGAGTTCTGCTAATATTTCAGCCGGATTAAAATAAATTGTAAGAATTTTTCTTTCCACGAACCATGAACCCGATTTCTGGAATGTCAGAAGGTAATATGGAAAGCGTTCAAGTATACACAGCCTGCTCATTTCTGCCTTGAACTCTGTACATCTCCAATGTTTGTTATATAGCGAAAACAAGGAATTCCGCACTGAAACGCTATAATACCTCCAGCTCGACATTTGCGGAGCAGAGCTTACGAGCGGCTAGGTTTCAGTTTTCCAACATGCAATAGAGGGTCGCTGAAAAGGGGCTGGAGAATTTGTAAAATAAGTCATATCAGTTAAGAGCAGAAGGTGAGAAGACTAAAACGCAAGACCGTCAACCTCAGAAGGATCGATTGCCCCTCGTCTTATGAAAAAAGACTTCCGCAACAGAAGCGCATTTCTACTCCAGAAGTTTGAATTGGTGTGTTCTTGATTTGGCGGTAACATTTTTCTCTTGGGGTTCGGGTTCAGGCTCAAGGTACATCCATTTTAAGGTAGGCACAGGGCTGACAACAGTATGTAGACAAATAAAAATACACAGAGAGGTTCCCCACAGCCTTGCCGGTGTCATGACGAGTGCTTTCACGAGTAGACGCAATGGCTGAACATGTCGTCCAAGAGCAAATGCAACGACCGCAGTGTATTTCCAGCATTGAGTACTGTAAGCATGGGGAGCTTCTGAAATTTCCTCGCTAGAACCGAGAACCCGCTAGAGGCATGTCGTCACTTTCAGTCGAAGGCTGAAAGATCACTTCCACATTATTGCTGGAATTCGGGGAAAAAATCAAGCTAGCTTCTTGGAAGAATTTCAAATC
>JARKHS020029228.1:0-47500 GCA_030143305.2 Amblyomma americanum | reverse complement strand
AAAACAGCAGTAAATTTACTTCGATGAGCATTCTTTGATGTGTAAGCAGCTTAGGAAATTCTATTATAACGCCAATAAATCTTCTGCCACTCGAAAAAAACATAATCTCCTGGAAACAGCCTTACCATGGCCACTCAGATAAACAATATTTCTACCTGGCCACGTCATCGTGTTGTGCTCGACAGCTGACCTCCCACAGAAGACTAGTTTGTTCTCTTTCATGAACAAACCCATCACAAACGTTCTGTGGGGACGCTGCAAGAGGCCGGCAGGTGCACAGTACTTCTACGAAAACCAAGTTAGAGTCGAAAATAGAAGACGAATAAAATAACTCTTTTTTTCTATTTCTTTTGGATAAGTTGAATTTCATCGTCGGTTATAACGAGCCTATGAACTAAGCATGGCAACATAAAAATACGTACAGAGAAACAAGAAAGAAGTATAATTGCTCAATCAGCAGTGGCGAGCTAGAGAGCTCCTCTGCACCCTGTGAACACTTCTCATTTTTCGTCTTATTTCTGGTTGATAATTTTAATACTTTCTTCAGATACCAACTTTAAATACTCTACTCGTATTTATCCTTTTTACAATGACTGTACATCTTTGCAAGCTGGGCAAAAAAGAACGAGTCCATACAGACGCCGCATACTCGATTGGGCTTTCTACTTTCACTAAACCCAAAAAACATATGTTATTGCCTGCAAGCATGCCTCGTGCTACGAGTGACCGCTGTTATGTTCCTGTGGCGTGTCTAGCAAGTTGCTAAAGCATGAAGGCAGTTTGTTATTCGGCCAAGTTTCCTGAATGATTGCTCTGCGTGGCGTGGCCTCTGCTCTTCCTTGTCACTCGGCGTTGTTCGCAGCTGCAGCAGTAATGACGCTGGTGTTGGCACCGCGAAACAGAAATCCTGGCTGTTCTCCCTGGCGCTAAAGGCTCTGACGAGCGCAGTCCGCCGGTGCCACCTGCGCCTAATGGCCGCTCTCCTTGCTGCGAACCTATTTCTTTGTTTTGTCACGCTTGTTCTGCAAACAAGTGGGAGCTTTTCTTACACACACACACGCACCGCTCCCCTTGCTCCTTCCCCCCCCCCCCCCCTCCTCTCAAGCCTTTTTCTTTCGCCTTTTCTGTTACATCTGGCTATTATGTTGCCAGCCACCGTAGGGGGTTAACTTCACTCTACCCAGCAAGCAAAACTAAACACGTGTGTTACGCTATGGTCCAACTTCGCAACAGCTGTAGCAAATGCCGATTCGGGTGCTTGCTAATAAAGCCTCCTCATGGGGTGCCTGAGCCCCCTCTTCGTTCTGTTTGCAGGGCGGAAAGCGAGGACAAAGCCCTCAGGCACATCCAGCTTACGCGAGAGCTATGCCCTGCTGGAAATCACAGTAAATATTAACCGGAGACCTTGAGTTTATCGTTGCTGGTAGAAAGTATGGCGCTTTCGAGAGAGCCATGATAGTACCTTGTGCGAGTGTAACAAGACTGTTAAAAAAGTTTAAAAAATGACATTAACATTCAAACAGTTTCGTCCTGGTCCGAAGAAAGGTGTGTGCAAAATCGCAAATGGTCACAAATATCGAATATTATGAAATATAATTGGTTAGAACTTGAGAGCAGATAATGATTCCTTATTTAGCAGAGCATTATAATCTCATCTGCACCTCATGAAGTGCCACGAATAGAGGGTAATGGGTGTGGAGCCAGCCAAGCTTAACACGTGCTGCGAACTGGAATGAGGAAATTTTGATGAATTTCGTATCGATCTCTCAAAGCAGAAAAAATTGTGGTATTTAAAAAAGATGCTTTGTGTTTGAAAAGAAACTCAATAACTGGTTAGAATTTACCAAGTAAGAGCTTTCTACGATTATGTGCTGCCGACAAAATTATTACCCTCGCTCGAAGAGATGAAGCTTAAATGCTTTGTCTTAATCATAAATTCTTAATCCTAAAAACTAGAAACTACTGCGTCGAGGTAAGTACGTAAACCTTAAAGCGGATTGCGCGCAGAATAGTTCCATTTCTTAGACACAAAGCCAGACCAAAGCATGCCGTTTTATTCCCTGTTAAAAGAAAATAATATTTTTTTATTTACAATAGTGTAAGGCACTTGCGGGTTGTTAGGATGTGAAGAAAAACACAAAAAAGTTGCCTTACACAGAATAAAGGCACATTATACGAAAAAAAGCAAATCAAAACAAGAAGCCCAATTCCTGTTTTTTGTTTCGCAAAACTCTCAGCTGAATTGGTGTCATGAAAAACGTGCAGATTCAGATTATTAAATTCAGCAGTGGTTTTCAGGAAGAACGAGTATTGAAGAGGCAGACTCTATATGTACACGGCGGCATAAATACACTGCGAAAAGCAGTCGTTATCAAGAGACTATGACAGGTATCGGAAAAACTGTGCATTACACTTACCTGCCTAAGCATAGATGCGCTTGTTGCGTTCAGCCCCTCTTATACTGAGATTATATATCATCTAAGGGAACAAAAATTAATTTCTAAGGGATCAAATAAAAATATTTTAATCATAGGTGCCTAAAACACCTATAACTCATTACATGCCTCAGTTTACTCCATAAAATGTAAGACGATCAAAAACTGAGTACTAAAATTTCCTAGCCTGTCACGGAGCGCGAAAAAGTGGCTTTCGGGATCATACTGGCTTGACAAGATCAGAACTCCCACCCTGCTGATGTGCTCTATTGTGCCTTCTGGCAGTTAATTTTTTCCGTAATAGAATTTCCTTCACACGCATGTTCATAACGCTTTAGTTCTTCCGGATTTCGAGCACTCAGTATATTCACAGAGCCGGCTCCAGGGTAAAATTTTAGTTAGCAAATGTGTCTTTAAAAAAAAACAGCAAGATACAATACGAGTGAGCAGACACCTCGAAAAAAATAGGGCTGGCACACTTTATCTTGATCATTACTTTTATCCCATTTTTTTTCCACGAAAGGAAGCTGCAGTTCATAAATTGATTTACCGACACGTGTGTCTGTGGTGTCTTGCCTGATCCACCTAAACATTAATGAGTCTAGACTCACTCAAGTGGCCACGCTATTCACAATCGTCTATTATTGGATGTCGTGTTAACAAATTTTTATACTACACAAAGAACCAAATTGTTCATCAAGAAACCGAGAAACATTCGCCACGACAACAGGCGTCCCTTGCATGCTCTTAAACACCCAATTGAGTAACTGGTGTCACCTTTCTTTTCACAATCCGCTTTGCACTGAACCGCTGACGTCATTGCTTTCGAATCCACAAAAGTTTATTGAAGTTCGTTCGCCTAAGGAACATTATTTCAGATTTATTAGCTTCGGACTTTTTTTTACAGCAAAAGAAGCTTGTCCTTGAGTTATCGAGCTGTAGCGCGTAGAGGGCAGGACAAAAATGTTCTTGTCGGCGAGTTTAAGCCTTGGTCTTATTTGAAGCAAAGTTCTTCCTAACCCGTACTTCAAGTCACGAAAACAGTGCAGAAAATGGAAAAATGCACGAAGAAACACGTTCACTCTAAGGGCTGACTTTAAACCAACTGCCTTGCGTGCGTGGCTTGCGTGGCTTGATTTGGCTTTCCCGCATTGCATACTAATAAAATGGCGTCTCTCGCAATTTTTTATGCATCGAATGCCTGCCCAGTCGGTGTATTTGATGATGCAGAAGAAGTGAACTTGATTTCGGCGACGGTATCACGCGCAGCGATGCCATGGCATAATTAAGTAATGCTCGAAAGTCAACTCAGCAAGCTTTCAGATGCGTATTTTTGATATTAAGAAAATTTCATAACAGTGCTCTCCTTCGATATTGAGGGCCATCAATTTGGCAATTTAGCCCTGCCCCTAAAATCAGAAATGAAAAGTTTATCACTTACTCTAATTTAATTACTTGTCTAATTATTGATCCATATGAAGTACAGAATGTCCGTCATTCTATGCAATCAAGCTCAACAGACCTCACCGACGTATCCCTCAAAGTTTTTGTAGCGAGAACTACACTGGGCTACCAGTCGAGCATTTCGCGGTACATGGGAGAGGCCAGTTGTGCGCATGCGCCGTTACCATGGCAACCGGAGAGGAGCAAGGTGCGGCGTGCGCTTCGCTGTCGGCGCGGCAGCGCGCCCGCTCCACCGTCGAAGCCGAGCGTTACGTCACGCGGATTAGTAGTGAGCGTGCGCCGATACCATGGTAACTAGAGAGACCCGATAGCTGCGCCGTGTTTTTCGTCGCCGCCTCGCCGTACGCCGCTCTACCACCCGAACCGCACTGCGCAGCATTGCGTATAAAAGGCGAAGATGTAATGGGCGTCTGTATCACAACGTTTGATATGCATGTAGAGAAGGAAAGTCCATCCGCCCCTAAACGGTGGTATAGACAAGAGAAGATTAACTCTTCCGATCCTGAGGTTGTCGCCTGGCAGTTGGCTAGCCAACTCAACAAAGAGAGAATGTGCATAAGAAGGCGAAGAGAGCAGCGGAGGCGCCCGAACAGAGAGAGAAACGCCTTGCCAAACGGATATTCCAGGCTGCCAAGCTTAATAGACGGTGCGTAGCCACCGAGATGAAGCCTATGGAAGGCGTCAGTCAATGGCAACCAACAGAAGAGGATGTGAAGGCCCGTAGTGTGACTGATCACACTATTCGAGTTTCCGAAAGACAAGCTCAGCCAGGGAAACGTACTTCTCGCTACGTATATCTTGGCATAGCCGAGCTAAGCCACTGCCAAGTTTTTAAAAATAAAACCTGCAGAGGTTAAATAAAAATCACCCTGTACCCCCCCCCCCCCCCCTCCCCTACGAATAGTCGGGCCGTACGCCTTCAGCTACCTGTTTTACGAGTGTCAAAGAGTTACCTAGGTAAATTATTTTTCACAACTCCACGCAGGGAGGAAGCCAGGTGCATGAAACATACGCGCACAGTTTTTTATACTTTTCTGACACAAAGGCAGGCACAGCTGCCTTCTGTATGTTTAGCTGATTTCCTGTTCACGAAGCGACCGCGACATAATGAGTGCTAGTAGATGACCCACATTTTGTTTTTCCACTGCAATTTGCGTTCGTTAAGGTCATGCACTGCATGGGTCGTGCGGAAGCAGCCAGTACAACAAATACTACGCTCGCTTTCACCACACAAAGCCACGTGTTTGTGTCTCTCTTGCCATCCAGGATCACATCTCCACCTTTTAATTACACGTCCAGCTTGATAAAGGGGGTGCCGAAATACGTGGCGACCTGTAATTCTAGACCGCAGCAACGCTCGGCAGGGGCGCTGATGGGCGTTAGAAGGCGAGGAGACATGTTTGTGGGAGAAAAGGACGCGAGGGAAAAGACAGCGAATAACGACCTCGAGGTGTGCAAGTGATCAATTAACGCGACGGCGTGGCCGCAAGTGGAGCACCGATATGGTGTGTCTCGAGGACTTTGGTGTACGCCACGTGCATGCCGGCTGTAGTAAAGCAAAGCCACAAAACTGCTTCATTTTTTGGAACTTTGAACACATATGTAGTGGCATACATGCATGCTTGAACATTTGTTACGTTGAGCTCTGGAAATAGAAGACTGAAGCTGTGCTGCTTGTTAGAGTCACTCCACAATGCGATACGTGTTAGAGTCACTGCGAGTAAACTCAGTATTTATTCTCTTGATGCCTCCGCGGAAGAGGTTGAAGAGAAGTAAACTGAAAAGTGCAAACCACCAAAAAGCTCAATTCCGCCAGAAGAGGCAAGTGAAGTTAGAATGAAGTATACACAAAATGAAACTTTCCTCGTAAAATTTGATAGTAAAATTTGGGTGAGTTGGTGCAAATAAATTGTGAGGATTTTCGGTGTGGCCACTGGAGACGACAGAGCGAAAATTTCCAGGCTTTATGTTCCTACGAAGGGCATGTTTTCTTCGCACTTTAGTAATCTTTCATTTTAACTTGCTGCGTGGAAATTTGAAGGAAAAATGTCTTTCAATCACGGGTGACATAAAGTACAAGGGCGGATAAAGCTACTTCTTCTCACACTAAGTGCTGCTATGACTGGAACTGTCTATTCTGTGTCCGTCCCATAAACATGGTGAAAGTTGGCCCTCCCATGCCGCAGTCTTCCTCGAAGGCACGCGGAATTCTTAGCCTCTCCCCTTTTATTCATGAATTTTTCAGCTGCATAAAAAACTAACCAAAAGTGTATTGTCGGTAGCGTTCGCTCCAGAAAAACAGTTTCTTCCTTATTGTGAACAATGTAATTCCAGAAAAGTTATCCACCGTTAATAGTATAATTGTAGCGGTCTATTACAAAAATTCTAAAGAGAATTCAAAGAAGTTGCCGGCCCCAGAAAGTGCTATTTAAATCCTAATCACCACTGCCGCTACCGGCGGAAGTTAAAGGTGCAGGGAGAGGATAGTGAGAGGTACAGAGGAGATAAGATGGTAAGGAAGGAGAGGGAATAGTTATGTACACTATTTACAAAATGCAATAAGTAAACACCTTTGCATCCCTCGCGCGCCAGGGTCCAGGTACTGCACAGAATACAGTTTCCCGGAGGCGACCACTGCAAATTTTTACAAATATGAGAACTAACTGTAAGACATAAGCACGCACGCGTAGTCTGTCACCAATTAATAGCGCGCGCGGCACACTGTTCAAGCTACCGCTGTGGGGCGCCCGGCCGCATACCGTCCAAGGTTAGCACATGCGAAGCGTTCACGCCACAGCGCGCATTACCTGGCGATGAGCAAGCGGGACGTCAAGCCCACCTGCTCGATGAACGCACAGAAGCTCACCATTGTTTTGGCGCGGGTGCGCGCACCTCCGCGCGGCCACAGGACCTCCGCTCGGTTGTCTGAGGTGAATCCGAGCACAAGGCATTCCACGACGCGGCTCTGCGAAAGCGGCATAGTGGAGAAGCGAGTGCTGCATTATCTCTACTGCACCGTAATCGCTGCACGCGTCGCTAAATGAAAGTCCGTAGCGCACCGTTGTTTCCCCGGACCAGACGCAGCCGACGCGCACTCGTATGGTCATCGTGCGTTGGAGGCGCGTTAATGAGAGCGCACCGTCGGCGGAGATGCGCTCTCCTTGCCCGACGCTTAAGCCCGGGTGTTGTTGACGGAAGTGGTCGTATATCACCACACGCACGTCCTCTGATGTGCGGCGGTGGCGAGATCCGCGGCCTGTTCATTGTCCCCGATGCCACAGCAGCCGGGCACCCAATGAGCGCGAATTCTGCCCTCGTGCTCAGCGAGACGCTCAATGCGTTCGCGTATCGCGCACAGTAGCGGGGTGCCACGGCCCGGAGTCTGCGGGCCGTTCAGGGTGGCACACTGGTCACACAGCTGGCTACACCTGGATGGCTGCGCCTCGAGACAGCTGTAGATCCGGACACAGGCGAATGCCCAGTAGCTCCGCCGTACCATTACCGCTAATGCGCATACTTTTGCTACAGTTGCTCACCCCTCACCGCAGCCTGCGATGTCTTTTGAGAGGCCTCGTCACTTACTGCAGTTTAATTCAGAAAGTGCTGTGGGCTTTTTTTTTACTTGGTAGGAGAGGTCTGTAGTGCAGTTTGAATCGTGTCCTCCATGATTTCTAGACTGAAGCGTGTGCGAAGGAGTCTAAGGACATATGTGCGTATGATCAAGTATATTACTTACGAAAAGGCTGTTCAAAGTGCGCGATGTAGGTCTATCAGCCGGTATAAGGGACAATGAGGATATCGCCACGCCACGCTATAAAAATAAAAATCGGTTTCATGGGTCCTTCTAGCCATGTCCTTGTTTTTCCGGCAGCAAAAACCGCATTGCCGAGAAAACTAGGTGTAAAATTAAGGTTGAGAACATTTTAAGACGTTTAATGTAATGTAATTGTAGCCAAGCCTCTAGGATCCATACGAAAAAAAAATCTTGACGCACCGCAGTTTCTTAGCGAAAAAGAATGCTAAAATGATTCAACTTAATCTGAGGACCACACAGAGCGCGCTATAGAAAGGAAAATGATAGGCGTAAAGTTAAGATTCATGAAGAGGGCAGGGTGGGTCCGGGAACAAACGCGTGTTAATGACATCCCAGTCGAAATCAAGAGGTAGAAATGGGCTTCGGCAGGGCAGGTAATGCGAAGGCTGGATAACCGGTGGTCGTTAAGGGTAATGGACTGAATTCCATGAGAAGGCAAGCGTAGCAAGGGACGGCAGAAAGTTAGTCGGTGGATGGGATGAAGAAAATTGGCGGTGGCCGCAGCTCGCACAAGATAGTGTCAGCTGGAGGGACATGGGACAGGCCTTTTTACTGGAGTGGGCTTAGTCAAGCTAATGATGATGATGATAATGATGAGCTGATAAACGCTCCATTTTCACTGAGATTTGCATTTTTTTCCCCAACGCTGTAACATATCGGTACAATTCAACGGGCTAACACCTTCTTTTGTCAACAGGCAAGAACTGGAGGTTCTGGTTACGACACAACACCGAAGCCGTTCAGCCTTGGAAAAGTATTTAATAGTTTTAAGACCGTAAAATATCAGTGGCAGAAAATTCCAAGAATTTTCTTTCATAGCAGGCGAGCATGTGGCTGAGATACCGATACGGCCATGTATACCACGTGGCCTGGCCGCATGGTACTAAGACCGAAAGCGGAGTCACTGATATCAGCGACCGAACAAAATAAGAGAAATAATAGAAGTACGTACAGAAGGAACCCGGATCAGTCAGTACACACGTACGCAAAGTAGTAGTGGCAGCACATTTCCAGCCTACGTTGCGGTGAACGATTGTTTACAATGTGGACGCTGAGGGCAACCGAAGCGGGTAAGGTTGATGGAACAATGGAATGCGGAAGAGTAGAAAAGAAAGTACAACCTTCTTGCTTTAGTCGTATCTTTTGCGCTGCCTTTGCTTTTTTAAGACAGCTTGCTATTGCAAAACTATCAGAGCTGCAAGCACTGGATAAATGTAAATTTTAGAGAAGAAGCGGCGTCCCGCTTGATGGGACACCTGAAAGACCCTGCTCTTAAGCCAATACAGAAAACCAAAAAATAATAATAATAAACCGCTAAATTATCATGCGTAATAGGTAAAACGAAAAACCGAAGCGGGCTAACCACCATGGGACAGCCAGGTAACCAGCGATCCTGCGATGCCTTGAGAAACAATCTGTCTGGGTAGCTCAGCCCCATTCGTGGGGGACGTCGTGAGGCTGCTTGCCCTCCACAGGCGTCGTCCGAAGACAAATGTATCCTTCCCGCTGCAGGATCGATGCGTCGAGAGAGAGAGAGCTGAGGAACGGACCAGGATGCGCTTGGTGGGACGGTAAACCCTAAAATTTGAGTGTTTGTGGGAAAAAAGGGTATAAATTGCGAAAAACGACAATGTTGAAAAAGAACTAAAAACAGAAAAAAATGACTAGAAGCAGTGATAAAATATGGTGAATAAAAGATCAACGCGTTTCGAATGTGGTGGCGTTTACACAAATAAAAATGTCTTTTAGGACGGGTCAGAAAGATATCATTTTCCGTCATACTCGCTGGTTGCCTGCGGAGTTTTAAACCTAATATTTACGTAGCCGTGAGGTCCACTGCTACACAGACCGCAGTCCTCTGCGACATCCCCCGGCAGCACAACTGCATATGACCCTATGAGTGGAGCTTATTGTGCGTTCTTCTATCAGGGCAGAGAGAGACGACGAAAGATAGGCCGTGAAGGACGAGTGTGCTGCGGAAAGAGAAATAGTCAGTAGGAAAGGACGAACCTAATGCATTTTCGACTATCCATATCGCTATACCCGCGCCGAATGTCAACATGGGGCCACTCTGGCCGCCACCGACGGAGTCTGGTCTTTGCTCCGTTTCTGTTTATTGTTGTCCCCTTTGCCTTTTCTATTTTATTTTTTGCGCGCGTATGCACTGGCTACGGAGTGAGAAGACAGGATCGTTCGTCATCCGCGTCTTCTCTTCCGGGTCCCACCCTGCTTCGCTGTTTGCGACAGATGTGGAAGGAAGGAAGAAATTGCCGATGGCAGTCACTCCGACCACGCCTGTGCGTCGCAACTCATCCGCATCCATTTAGGAACACATCATAATCGCAACATTAAGAGCGCAAGCTTGTAAGGCTAGTTATGCGGAAAGAAATAAAAAGGATCTCTCTAGTATGTACGAAAGCTATTCTGAGTGCCTAGAATTCATAGGACTCCGGGAGCAGAACCTATGAGTAAAGATCTAGGCTTGACATTAACGGAATACAAAATAGCATTATAAACACAGCTACTGGCATATTTTTATTTCACTGCTGCCTTCACTTAGTACAGCTCATGTTGTCATTATGTGTCGAATAATATTACTGCTGGGTGGTAACAATGATGATGATCCAGGCGATTCTCCTGAGTGCTCAGGCTTCCTCCTCCATTTCTTTCATGTCAGCTCTACCTTTCTTAATGACCGCTTTCTTAGCCTCGTGATGTTAGCAGTACACTCTCGCACTCGCAAAGCTAGGCCTTTTATATCTCATTTTTTGGTATACATGAGAGACAGCGACATGTTTTTGCTAGCCCGCGAGTGCTCCGCGTCTTGCCACTGTTCACGACGTAATAATCTCTATCGTAATAATAGTAATAGTGTATCAGGTCATCAATCAAATGCGAAAACAAATGTTTCTCGTCCTCTTTTTTCTTTATACTCTCTTTTTTCTCCTCTTCTTCCCTAAACGTGATTATCTTTATACGTACCGAGCTAACAAGAGAAATCAGAAACTGTCAATGCTGGCGCTATAAAAGCTAAACATTTTAAAAACCTTCGTTTTAAATGTCGAGACGCCGAACCTGACTATTGCGTATGCCCATTTCAGCCAAGGCTATGCCTCTGTTTATTTCTTTCTGCTCTCATTCGACTCCTTCTGGGTCTGTCTGTCTAACATTCTTTTGTTGAGGCTACAGCGTACATCGGAACGCATTGGTTAGCCTTATAAATGTGTGGACCGCCAAAATTTAAAAAAAAACTTCTGAATTTCCCTATGTCGTCGTAAGGTGGCTGTCTGAGGCTTGTGGCTCTACTAAAGGTTATGAGTGATGCGGGTGATTTTCACGAAATCGGCGCTACGCTGCGGCCGCGCCACGAACTAGTCCATATAGGATTCGTGCGCGCAGAAACACGCGGTTTGCTTCTTAGCGATCGTTTCGCCGGCATATTCACACCTTTCATAATTTTCCTTTAGTACACCGGCTGTTTCAGCGAACACTTTCGAAAATTTTCAAAGGTAGGCTTTTCGGGGTAAAATTATGAATTTTTGGGCATAGTATTACCAGTGTTGGCGCATACCAGAAAAACAGTGAATCGCCTTAAGTAGTAAGCTGGTTAACTAATATTTAATTACGAACTTTTTAACTAGTAGAGTTAGGCGCCTAGTTGCATTCAGAAATTTATAGCTGGTCGTTAGTAATAGCCATATCAGTTTTTAGAATTTCGAAAACGCGATTACCTTCGCCACTGTGACTCTACAAAATCTGGTTGCATCGGGCGAAACTACATGCGCTTCCGATAGCATGCGAGCAAAGCAACCCCTCCAGTGCATGTAACTAGTCGAAATAGCTAAATTTTGTCGAGCCGCAGCGCCAAGGGTAATCCCGTTTTCTAAATTCTAAAAATCGATATGGTTATTAGTAACGACTGGCTACAAATCTCCAATTGCAACTAGGTGCCTTACTCTAATAGTTAAAAAGCTGGTAATTAAATACTAGTTAACCAGCTTACTACTTAAGACGATTCACCGTTTTTCTGGTGTCCGCCAACACTGGTAATACTATGCCGAAAAATCCATAATTTTACCCCAAAAAGCCTACCTTTGAAAATTTTCGAAAGTGTTCGCTGAAACTGCCGGTGTACTAAAGGAAAACTATGAAAGGTGTGAATATGCCGGTGAAACGATCGCTAAGAAGCAAACCGCGTGATTCTGCGCGCGCGGATCCTATATAGACTAGTTCGTGGCGCCGCCGCAGCCTGGTGGTCTTGCCCGTGCAGTGGAGGTTGAGCTTCGGAGGATAAGGGTCGGGGTTGCCCTAACTCCAGCTGTGACACGCAAGTAGCCGCATTTCAAAGATTTATATCCCCGCCCCGGGTGTCCAGTCAGCAAGAACAGAGACTGTGAGGCGGATATCCACCGCCTGTTGAGGGACTGCCCGGCGCTGAAGCCGACGAGAATTCGGCACCTGGCGGCAGTGGGTCTCTCACCGGACAATCCGGATTCCTATATTGTCCGGACACAGGGTCCATATCATCGTTCACTACTTGATTTCAATAGATCAGCCCACCTTTTTTCATTTATTTGAGCATCCTCCTCATCTCTCATTTCATAACCTTTATGCCCTGAGGCAATAAACGTCGCTTGAAAAAAAAAACTAGGTGCTTAACTTTATTAGTTAAAAAGTTCATTATTAAAAATTATTTAACCAGCTCACTACTTAAGACGATTCACTGGTTTTCTACTGGTAATAGCATGCCGGTAACACCGTACCCCAAAAAGCCTAGTTTGAAAATTTTTGAAAGTGTTCGCTGAAATACCCGGTTTATTGTAGGAGTGCTGTTACATAAATATTTGCCCTCTAACGAGATAGATGAGTCGCTAAGTGTCATTGCATAATTTTTCTGGTGCCCACAATAAAGAGAAACAACAATGAAAGAGGAAGTTTTCCAGCTGTATTAGAACGTTTGCTGTGTTACGACGGCACAGTTCTTATCAGGCACAGCCTATATTTCCCAAAATATTACTTAGTATCTGAAACGGAGGGCCTATGTAAATACAGGGCGCTATTTGTTAACAAATATAGCACAGCACACACGACTAAAGGGCTGCTTCCAAGTAAGAAGAGTTTTGTGCCTGGCTGTTTCTGTAATGAGAATCCTTATTACGGAAAGCACGTATGGTGATAAGGTGCTTTGTTATCCACGGAAAAAAAAAGGTGGGGGAGGGGGGGTGTTATAACGGCTTCATTTGAATTCCATTTTATTCTTATTCGTTTTGCACTTTGTGATTGTCCTACTTCCTCGCTGTGACTGGAATTCGTAAGAAGGGCGGATGTTAAGAACTAAACGGCATCAAACAAAAATAATTGTGTCATAGCGGCTTTGCGTTCATTACACGTCTTCTGTCCAGATCTTACAAAACAATCAGCGGAAAGGATGACCTGATTGTTTTTTCTACCCATTTCACACACGCTTAGAAATATATATTCATATTTAAGGTGGCTTATCGTTAATAAATATCACGAGCACGGAGAAACGCAAAATGGCTCTCCTTTGCCCTTCAAACCTCGAACAATACTGACTAGCAAACTTTGCTGTTTCCTGCAAAAAAGCTACACAGATCCCTGAAAATCGCAAGGCATACCTGTAGTGATTAATGCAGAGAACTGCTCTTCTGGTATTGTCAATCACAGTTTAGTAGCACAAGAGACTTCATCACAATGTCAATGACCATAAATTCTCACCATAGCGCAAGTCGTCCGCCTACCACTCCTCTTTGACGCCATCCGTTTTTAAATGCCAAACGTGATTTCTTTATTGTCTGAAATTTATGCCTTTGCACTCACGAGACACAAAAGCCTGGCTCACACGAAGTTGCAACCATTGCAAACCAGCGGGAGCTTATCGTGAAGTTTTAAAACTAGTGCGATTCTAACTAGGCTGCCTACAGAAGTAGTCTCCCGTATCACTGCCACACTGGATTACTTGAGGCGCCCCCTATAAGTGGTGAAAGTGACCAAAAGGAGGTGAAAAGCAAACCCATCGCAACCCGCAGACAACGCCACTTCCTTCCCAGTGCGTTCCCTAGAAAGTTACAATAATTATATTCTTGGTGCTTTATTTTCTGATTTCACTGTCTAGAACTGGGTTATTGCACAAAAAGTCTTAGCTGATTTTTTTTCCTCATGTCATGGCACCAAGTAAGCGGTGACAAAAAACGAGAAATCCTTTAGTGGCTTGCACGTACCAAATCTGTGAGAGCAAATATTTACTTCACTGCTCTCGCTCTCGGCCATGCTAAAATATGCCCCTTTCTCATATCACTATCACGCTTTGTTCTCGCGCTTTGCTCTTTTGCGATGTGGCTGCACAGCTTGTAAGGGCTTACTGTCGGAACTTTAGCTGCACACTTCAAAAGTATTTACTGCACTTACCATCATTCTCTGTTTGTGATCAGTTGTCTAGTCTATGCCATACTCACCGCAAGTGCGAGTGAACAATTAACTTACGAAGGAAATGGACACTTTCCAGTTCCGTGGCCTTCGACGCTGATTCAAGAACTGCATTCATTTTTTAGAAAGTTATGCTAACCTATCACAATACGATGTACTTTCTCAAAAAACTAATGCTCTGGTTCTTAGGAAAATTACGGGACCAGACTTATTTCTGCAGAACATAGGACAGTCAAGCGTACAGTGCCGAGGGAGAGGAAAAATAAAGACTAGCACGAGCTGCTTGACGAAGGCTATGCTTCTGTGCTCTTTTTCGTTCCAGATAGGTTGAAATATAGTTGAAGAAAAATTTTCGGTTGCAAAAAACAGTGTAGCTTTTTTTTTTCAGAATCCCGCTATTCCGGTAGGTTTTCTAATTCTTGTTTTCTTCACTTCAAGTATACGTTCAGGCAGGATCAGTTCATGGGTCGCGTTTTCCCGATGACGATTATGTTTGAACGACAGAAACTAAGGAACTACTGCATACAACCCAAATAAATTTTGCACATTTTGCACACATAACACAATATGCCCGATGTTCACATATAAAATATGCTTGCTTTTTGTCAATTAGGCCAGATGCCATCGCCATTTTAATATGAGTACTTTTTGTCAATTTTTGTCTTGCTTAGAGCACTGGTTATAAATTACTAGCGACTGGAGTCAGAAACCTCATCTCAGGTCACGAGATTAACATCTTTAAATTCTGCAGAAGCAGCTCTCTTTGCAGCACTGTCATTTTTTTTCGAAACCGACAATAATGTTTTATTCACTCAGTATTTTGCTCACTACATATGTATCAGCATTAATTGCTGTTAACAACGCGTAACGTGAAAAGTAAGTGTATTGCTCTTTTCTGCTAAAACTTGCTTTGATAGTGCAAGCGGGAGTGCTACAGCGATTGCGCAAATATTCTGAAGAATGGCCAGTGGCCGCGGCCAGAGTGTCACCCCCACCTTAAAGCAAAAACATTAGTTGCCACAATCGATGTTTTGACATCTGGGATGTTTTATTGGCGTCGAATTCATAAACGCTACTGGTGCTATATCTTCCAACAGAATGGTAAGTATCGTGGCACATTCAAAGGCGTTATCTCAAGAATAGCGGAAGAATCCGCACCAGTATACGTTCATTGTTCGGGCGTTGACACTTGTTTCCACTTTTTTTATTTATGTAAAAGAGAGTAGTAGCTCCAGATACCGTGGAAGACGACCGGCGCCGTGTCATTTCCAGTTTGAGAAGTTGCACATGCAAATCGCAGTTTAATAGCGCAATATCGCGCCAAAATTCGGCAAAAGGATTGTGAGAGGAGATTCGTGCCGCCAAGGCTTAATAAAGCGCGTAACCCCTGCCTACACGAGCAGCAATTCCGGCTTTGCCGCATGCACTGAGGCCCTTGTTACCTCCTTAATGTATACTGGAAAAAGTAGCGATGATCCTAGAGTCCAGTAGAACTGCACATAAGAAAAACCCCGGTGAGTAAATGCTCCCCATTTTTTTAACGACGATCAGATTTTCATAAGCGTATCTGACATAGCTGTTTTTATGTTCGTGGCTTCTCTCAACACACCCAATGAAGCGTTCGTCCCAGAACTACTGCAGAGTGAACAAAGCCAAAAAGGAGCTGTGCACCGACAGAAGATTGATTGATTGATTGATTGATTGATTGATTAATTGATTGATTGATTGATTGATTAATTGATTGGTTGATTGATTGGTGGGTTGGTTGGTTGATTGCTTGATTGAATAATTCATTGATTGGACAGTATAATAATCTAATAGCTGATTCATTAATAATTAAGTTTTATTTGATTTTTATTACCTAATTAATCAACATGAGAGGAACATTTGTTTGAAGCGCGCCTCTAGGTTCATTCATTATCTACAAAAAGCTGTCTTCGGAGATCGAGAAGAACCGTATGTTGAGTGAGTGTACCGCGTATCTCTTTGCATGTCTGAAATAGTTCCCGAAGAAGCTCTCAGACAACCTTGGAGTGCTAGGAAAATTTGAGTATCTGACCTGAATGCCGGTGTTGTGTTCACCACGTGATGTCTTCTGGCTTTCACCACATCTGTCGGCCTTTAAGCACACCTACAACGAGTTCGTTCCGGAAATAAACCCAATTTGTCGCCTGCACCACTGTGGAATTTATTTTTTGCCCACTAAGAGCAAGATCGAAACGCAGTCCGCAACTGACCTGCAAGAAAAAGCAAAACTAGCTTGGCAAGTAACGATCCGGATGGCGATAAGCAAGTCTTACTGGTACTATTCTTTTTTTGTACTAGTTTAGCTGGATTCATTATTGAACAGCTGCAGATTTTTGTGTTGTATAGTGGGATTATCAAGTGTCAACTGACTAGAGTTAGGTTGCAGACTGGCCGAGCTTGTTCTTGGCCATATTGAAAGAAACAACCTTAAAGAAGGCAACGGACCGACAGGAAAACAAATAGAAAAGCGTTCCTGCTTGCCCTCTGTCCGCTGAGCTTTCTTTTTAATTTTTCTCGCAGTGTTTTTTTAACATATAAGTTCTTCTAAGATGCACAGGAATAATACATTTCATTTTCTGCATAACGCTATGGAAGTTACCGGCATGAACAGAAAAAAGTACAAAATGACGCATTCGTTAACTGAGGAAATAAAATCAAAATTTAGGAGCGCATGTATATGTTGCACTGCAGGCGCCTGAAGTGAAAGTAGAAGAACGCAGACTCCTGGCGGGGTACTAAGTTCTTCATTTGCTGATTCAAGAAAGCAAAACTTCCCGCTGAATTGATCTCGGCCAAAGTTGTGTTGCGACCGTTGCGCTCTCACAGACTCACAAATTAGTCTTTTTGTCCATTTTGTTGTCATCCTCTGGAAAGAAGTCAAAGTACTTGCGACCTACTGGACTTCTTTCTTACAGGCATGTAATCTTTTTTTGTGTGTGTGCTTTGTTTTCATGTATTAACCAGACGCGCGCTTTGACAAGGCCATGGAAAGCGAAAGGGGGAAATTCGAACCTGCGCTTGAAAGTCGACGCCCACATTTTATTATTTTTATGCGGCAGCCTAACACCCTACAGCCACCACTTGTAAGTCGATGAATTATTCATCGCCTGCGACGAAAGCCCTCCTGCTGACTCCACGCAGGGTGCCGAACTTGCACAAATGTCATGGCTTTAGTCTCGGCCCCCGACTTCCCCGTTTTGGGAATCTCTTTTTGCGTAAAAGAAAAAAGTTACAAATAAAGCTCGCGCCTAGCAAGTATTCCACCCCGCGAGAGAAATTGTACAACCTCTTGCCGCACGTGGAATAGGACAAAACTGCTGCATATCTGAGAGCAACGGTTCAAATACGTGGTAAAATAAGTTTAAAACTAAGCTCTCGGAGGCTCTTGTGTTTTCTTCGCTAACTCAGCGAGTCTCGTCGAAATACGGTCACTCGCTGGCAAAGCCTTCAGCGGCTCAAAGAAAACCCAGGTTCTCGACAGCGGCCTCCAAGTGCAATGCTTAAAAGTTGACTATAGGTAATAATAATATTATCAACAACAACAACAACAACAACAACAACAACAACAACAACAACAACAACAACAACAACAACAACAACAACAACAACAACAACAACAACAACAACAACAACAACAACAACAACAACAACAACAACAACAACAACAACAATAATAATAATCAAACTTCTAGCCAGATCCTGAATCGAACCGCCGTCGACCACTGTACTTATAACCAGCATGCTGCTAGTTAGTGGCGTAAGTTAATAATTGCCGACATGCTTTCTCAGGAACAGCTGGTGTGCCACTGCCATGGTGACGCAAGGCGCATTTGAAAGAAAGAAGAATTTTTCTAACGTCGCAGTGCGGATGAAAGAAATGAAAGCGGCAATCGCAATCATTACAGCGATATAGCTGTGGTACCATTAGAAACTACGTCCTTTCATGGCTTCGCTCGCAGTCACTGGTGCATGCTTCGACACAGAGGAAGAGAGAAAGGGGTGGCTTCCAGAGTAGAAATGTCTGCTTAAGGGATCACTGCAGAATTACATTGCTCTAGTTTGCAGTGCAGTCCGGAAAGCACAATACAATACTGCCACGCAAAACTTCGTTCCATGCGCTCAGATCGTTAGGTTCGGCTAAGCATACGTGTCGAGCATAAGTAAGATCCTTGGAACTTCGTTAGCAGCTGTTGACTAATACCACGGGGAAGTGTTTATAGTGCTTTTTCGAAAACGAATCAATTAAAATAGGCTACCTTGCCTACCGTATCGACTACGAACAGTACAGTTAAAAATTGAATCGAATGTGAATAAAATGTTTTTGTGATCATTCGATACTTGGGCAAACATGCGTAATAAACGGATATTCTTGAGAATCATAGAAATGAACAGCACTACAGATGCTGGCAAAAAATGAACGAGACAGGACGTGCGCCCTTCCTGTCTCGTCCTTTGAAACAATGAAACAATAACTCAGCATATTAACTTTATGATCGCGATGTTATACGCACAGGAACATTACCTTTTGCTACTGACGACGGCAGCGAACGAACTAGTGCCAAATTTCAGCTGATAAAATGGAAAAAGATTTGAGCTATGGCGCAGGAGGGCACGGCTTGCCACAACTGGCTAAACCCTGTCGCTCCATCCAATCTTGGAGGCCACATGTATGAGCATTATCAAAGCCGCCACATGAAAGGACCGCGTCGCGGCACTGAGTCCTCCTTTCCGCAGACAGATCGCAGTCGCATGCTGTTTTGTGTCGAAGGGGACTCTTTTTTTAAATAGTTTCCGAAATAAATTACGGCGTATCTTATTCGAACAACTTTCCAGTTATTCGAGAACTATTAAAATATTGAGCACAGATTCGATTTGTGTCGAATGATTTTGAACATGCATCCTTTCATTCGTTCGACAAATCGAATATCAGAATATTCGATTCGCTATTACAAAATTTCGGATATTCGCACATATCTAGATACCACCCACACATTTCATCTTCCATCCGGGTGAAGAATTTCCTGAAATTGCCGCAATCAATGAAATTCAAAGAGCTGAATATTATAGCACATAAGGGAGGAGAAAAAAATCGAAACGGTGATTTGCGTACCGCAAATGCTGTTACGTGTTCCCTTCTCGGCTTTGCAAATGCCAAGACGAGGGCGAGAGTGTTGCTCCAGATCTGCCAGCCGAGTTAGCTGATGCAGATTAGCGTCTTGCCAACTTAAGCACTGGCGCTGCGATTAAATAAGCACGTCAAGTCATCTCTGCAAGCAAGGATAGTATCTCGGGGCGTAAAGAAACGCATCAAATCACCAGCCTCACCTTATGGAGATGCTTGCGAGCCTAACGGGTCAGTTAGTCGAATGCATACTCGCTATTCTCCTATCCTGGCCCTGAATTGGAACGACAGTAATAAATAAATAATGAAATATGATAATACAAGAAAACATGATTAGGACAGATTATGCCAGAACTGAGAAGTTGATGGGATTCTGTAACCCAGTGCGAGTCGCTACAGTAGTGTGCCAGACTCGGTTAAGCTCAGCCAGAAACTGGCTGAAGCTTGCTGTGGTGCGTCCACGTGCTTTTAATTACCGCTGAAAAATTATGATTGGTCAAATGTTTAATCCCCTAAGATGCTGTAAATTTGTAATAAGTGAGAAATTGCTCATTGGCATTCACCCGAACGCAGCCGTACTGCTACAACGAAAAGCTATACAGCTTTCTCAGAAGCTTTGCAGTTAAAGAAAAATTCGTCCCGGTCAGGGGTTCGAACACGGGACCATCGCTTCGTCGGAGCTGTCGCTCTACCAAATGAGCTAACCGGGACGGCAAGGATAGCTCTATAGCTTTGCTATGAAGTTTTATGGCTGTGTTCGAGTAAATGTCAATGAGTAATTACTCCCTTATTACAAAAAAATGTGATTGCAGAACATTTATTGATCCATTCAAAACGATGTATTTCTTTCTCTTGCTTCTAATTTATACACTTATTCTTGTTATAGGATCCTTCAAGACAAAATAAAGAAATCTAGAAAAAAAAGACACAAGCGGTCATACGAGACGAACCAAGCAAGCCCTCAACCAAAACAAAAAGCGCGAATGATTGTTATATGAGGAACTGTGGACACTTGTGTGGGGAAAATGAGCCGCCGACGTACCGAATGTTTTTTTCTTCTTGTTTTGAAGAAATAGCGAACCAGAAGAGGAAAGCAACGATGCAGTCAGAGGAACGCGATGAAAGTAAACCATAACAAATGGTAAAAGTGAAATAAAAGCAGGGAAGAGCGTTTCGCGGGAAAATCCAGTGCAGTGTTCGGTAAAAGCACAAAATGCGTTTTGTGCATGATGGGAATCAACAGCTGCCTAGCAATGCATTGTTTGTTCTAGCCACGGCTATTTATTACCGCATAACTCACTAGCGCACCAAAAGCCCACAGAGATGCGGGACACCCGTGAGTGGCCCGTGGAGAACAGCAGTCGTGGGCTTCCTTTTGATTCAGACGTCTTCCAGGAGAATAAACCAATGCCTGCAAAGTACCCAATTTTTTGGTCGCTGCTGCGCTCCTACTTCTTTCAGATTCCGAATGGATTTCGGATACTAGCAGGGTACTTCTACTGAACAAAAACAGATAAACTTCGGAAATAAGCAGAACGCTGTGATGGCTGGACTGAATACCGAAATGTAGGTGCACTGCAAAAGCTGCGGGTTTACAATGGAGCGAATGGGAATGGCATGAGGACACGTGACCTAAGTGTAAACAAATCTCCTGCTCTCAGCCTCCTTTCATGTATGTGAGCGTGCATTTTCCACCCCTTGCTTTTGCTCAGACGCGTAAACGAGGACTTACTTTATTGAAAGTTTCGAGAGTATTTCTTGCGGTACATCTACAAGGGTACGATGATAGTGAGAATATTAAAGTAGCAAATATACACGTGCTGTGGAACCCTGAGTGAGCTCTTCGTTTGCAGCTCGGACAGCATGTGCTGCGAGTGCATCACACAACTAGCCCCCTGCACGAAATATGGTAAGGCTGGTTATGCGAGGCGCGCATAAGTGGCACTAAGCGAGGAGTAGGACCACGCGTCCAAGTGTCCCAGTTAAGTGTGATTGACCTTGTACAAAGTAGCCAGCTCTGACACCGAGTGCCAACATCTGTTGAAATCGCATTTAAATAAAACCTACGAACACGAACAGACACTTAAGGTCTCCAGTCACGAGAGGCGAAGTCCTGAATACAGAATAAAACGCACAAATGCATTCGTCATTCGTTTTTCTCAGGCAGCACTCTGCTAAGAATAAAGCACTATAGTCAGTTACAACTCAGTAATGCGGCGGAAAGCAACAATCCAAATGGGCCCCTCAGAAGAGGCTGGTTCAGTCAAATGCGTCGTCCAGTACTGACTTTGCAGCAGAGGCTAGGCATGCAGAAAAAGGACAGGTGCATTTGTCCTCAGCCCTACCTAACCCGTAGCCTTTCAACATCCCCCCTTAAATAGGGCGTCTCGATGCGCACGTCCTCCCCGCCAGCGTGCAGAGTGAGGACAGCCGCAGGGTCTGCTACGGCGTCCGCCATTTTCTGGCCCACTGTTAGGCAGCCAACGGGTCCCGCACAACCGGATGTAGAGTTCCTTGGACCGTCTTTGACGGTCATCTGCCACTGCATTCTTGAGTTGTTAGTGACTGCAGTCGTAAATCGAGGGCTCCGGAATAATTTCGACCACCTGGGGATCTTTAACGTGCACTGGCATCGCACAGCACACGGGCGCCTTAGCGTTTTTCCTCCATAAAAACGCAGCCGCCGCGGTCGGGTTCGAACCCGGGAACTCCGGATCAGTAGTCGAGCGCCTTAACCACTGAGCCACCGCGGCGGGTGCATTCATAGAGTTCGTTGGCGTTGACAACATTGCAAAGGCCGTTCATTTTCACGAAAGGAAAGGCGCGCAACCGGCTCCGTGGCCAGTGGAGACCTCAAGCTCGCTTTCATGTACGTGCCGTTGGTGTCCAACTGCAAAAGCCTGCTTTGATTGCGTTCCGCACACTAAATAGGCAGCGCGCCCTCTTGCCACCCTGGGAGGTGGCATGCAGTTAATGGTTGATCGCGAGAGATTACCAAATGAAGGCTGCAGCCTAGCTATTGCTGCAGTGCCGCATGTCAGCAAACACGCTGTCAGCGCTAATGCATTCAGGCAACACATCTCTCTCACCACCGCCACATGTATCAAAGCACGAATGAGGCGTCCGCATATCCAGGGAGCCAGTTATGCGCCCTTCCTTTCCTCAAAGCCATCGCCGTCTAGAACATTGTCAACGCCAACGCCAATGAACACAGTGAACGCCGACATATTTCGCTTCGTATATCCTGCATTAGCTGGGCTAATCCATATTTTTTTTTTTGTGCCAGAGAATCGCGTATGTTGGTTTAAGACTCGGACATGAAAAGATTAAATCTTAACGCAACCGTACGAGCAGTTTGACGTCAGGTTTCTTTATTGTAGAAATAAACAGCAGTAAGAATTTTGCGCAACATGTTTTGAAGATTCATGCAAGCTGTGATCACAGTTGTTTTGAGCCAGTGCAGTCACAGTTTACACAAGACTACGTCGAAGCAGTGCTTTTGCTTGCACGTTAACGTTTCCTGTGCGAGTCCACTTCCGTTTACGATGATAAAGTTCTCAGTGTCGGAGCACTCACTGATGCTGCGCCCACTGGGCAAACTTGAGAAGCGCCCACCACAGCACGTCTTGCTCGGGATGGTCGGCCGTTCCGTTGACAAAATCCTCAAAATTGCATGGTGCGAGAGCACCCAACATCGTCAGCACGCTGATAAGCCGACCGCGTAGTTCTTCATAGTCGATGGAAGGGCACAAGAACTGTGCAGTCTCGCCCGATGGGTCTGCGGATACGATTACCCAACGGATGAGCTCTAGCCTATCGGCGCTGGGTGTGAAGAACACTTGCTTGACGTCGTCGTCGGTGGGGCGAGTCTCGAGTGCTTCCAGCAACGCTGAGATGTCACGGCAATGGCGAAGCTCGGTTGGGTCGTTTCCACTGGCCATGGCGACTGCTGCTGACGGGTCTCCTTCGGCTGTGGTGAACAGGCTGGCCTGCGTCCTTTTCTTTGTCGCACAGTAGGCGCTTTAAACACGTGCCGTCTTTGTTCTTCACTAAAACCTGTCAAAATGATTGCCGAAGACTATGCAGTGTGGGACTGGTGATAGTGTACAGCAACAGAAAATGAGTGTTTTGAAGCACTCGCGCGGAAGCCATAAGTTAGAATATTCGGTGTCGTTTATGCCGGGGTTTTATTAGCGCACGTAAATAACTTTCAGTGTATCTCCTGTTGCACTGGACGAAATTGCGTTAGCTCATCATCATCATCAGCGGCAGCCTAACTACACCCAGTGCAGGGCAAAGGCCTCTCCCATTAACCCTGCTTTTTTCTTTTTGCCAGCTGCACCCACCCTATGCCTGCAAACATTTATTTCGTCTGTCCACCTAACCTTCTGCCGCCCCTTGCTAAGCTTGCCTTCTTTTGGAATCCACTGCGTTACTCTTAAGGACCAGCGGCTATCTTGCCTTCGTATTACATGCCCCGCCCAAGCCCATTTCTTCCGCTTGATTTCGGTTAGGATTTCATTAACCTGCCTTTGTTCCCTTATCCACTCTTCCCGCTTCCGGTCACTTAACGTTACACCTATCATTTTTTTTTCCATGGCTCGCTGCGTTGTCCTTAACTTAAGCGGAACCCTTTTCGTTAGCCTCCAGATTTCCGTCCCGTAGGTGAGTACCGGTAATATACAATTGTTGTATACTTCTCTCATGAGGGATATTGGTAAACTGCTATTCATGATGTGAGAGAACCTGCCATTTGCGCTCCACCCTATTCTTATCCTACCAGTTATTTCCCTCTCATGATCCGGATCAGCTGTCACTACCTGCCCTCCTTTATCGTTTCCAGCACTTCGCTGCCAATTGTGAGCCGCTGTTTCCTTGCTAGACTGTTGAACATTACTTTCGTTTTCTGCGTGTTAATTTTTAGACCCACCGTTCTGCCCTCCGCACCGTCAGCGTCTTGATGTATCGAGCTGCGGTCTTACCAGAATTAAGTGACCCCAGGGGGCCCCACCTCAAGGGCACCACGAGCGTAATGGTGTGCCTACCACTGCCCCTGCAGTGCACCTGCTACGGACAGAAATCTACCCGCAAAATTTTGGAAGCAAAATGTTCGACGCTTGTCGATGCCATAGCAATAAATCACCTCACTTCGCTGCAAATTTATCGCCGAGCGCTACTGCTAATGAAGTCAAAACATTGCGTTTCTTTATCATCATCATCACTACCACCACCGTAATCATGATCATCCGTCTGGCTATGCCCACTGCAGGACAAATTCCTCTCCCATTTTGCTCCAGTTATCTCTGTTCTGTGCCACTTCGGGCCTTTATCCCCTTACACGTCTTAATCTCATCTGTTCGGCTGACTTTCCACCGCCCCCTGCTACGCCTTCTCTTGGAATCCGTTTCGTTACCCTTAAGGACCTCCGGTTATCTTGCCTTCGGAATAGAATCTCCGCCCACGCCATCTTTTTCTTCTTGATTTTGGCAACAATATTGTTAACTCGCGCTTGTACCCTGAACCAGTCTGCTCTCTTCCTCTATTTTAACGTTACACTAGAGCGTATTGTGGAAAAATATAGACGCAGATTATACCTTAATGCATTCATTGACCACATTTAGCAGTGCCCTACCGGCACAATTACCGCTACAAACCCCAAACAGCCCTTTATGTAATTGCAAAACAAATGCCTGTTTTGCGCAAAGTGTGGATAGTAACCGAAATGGAAACTAAAGTCGGTTTTTACAAAAGAAAGGTGCAGCCACTGTGTGCTCACACGATAGACACTTGAACAGTCCTTTTTGGGGAAGGGATGAAGGAGCCAACGAAATAGAAAAAGGGCGGCCGCAGTGCAGGGTTCTGGAAGAATTTCTACCGCCTCGGGATATTTATATAAGCAGACACAAAAATGTCACCACTAGGCGAAGCCTGTAGTGATGTTCCTGGAAATGCAAACTTAACTTCCACCAAGTTCAAATTATGGATGAAGCGAAAAAGTTGTTAAAAGCTGAACGTTAAGGTTTGACAAAGCCAGTACACTCGTTACACTTCATCAGCCGCAATCGACAACATCGTGATACAGACTGTTAGCCTCAAAATCTGGTTCCGTATAAAAATATTCCTGAAGGCTAGGAACGCTGACGTCATGAAAAAAGGCGCTGTTGTTGTTTTTTTATTCTCGCAGTTTACATACTCCGAATCAAAAAGGCCAGAACCATAAGTTCTCTAAACTGGAAGATGACTGCGCCGCCTGCAGACGAAAGAATGTACTTTTTCCAGCCATAAAAATGCTTTTAAATCTTGGGGCAGTACTGCTATTGTAATGTTTAGCGTCTTCAGTAGTCAAATAGTAATAGGAAGGAAGACGAAGTGTCCTTGTTAAGGTGCCTTCACATCGCTCTTGTGAAAATCTCGCCTGCCGCGTAACCTCGTTCCCTATAGAAAACCAACTGGATTCACGCCATCCCAGGAGGCTTCGGACGCCCAGTCACCGCCTGGTTGCGACTCATACAGCAAATGTCACGAAGTTATTCCTGGACCTGAACTGCGCACCACGGCTAGGCCTAGCGCCTCCGGTGACGTGCTGGCGGGGGTAGCTCGGCCTGTGCCGCTTGCCTCAGTGGCATTCCCGACAGTACAACAGCCCACTGAGCATGGGCCGGACCTCCAAAATCATGTCTTTGTTTCATCAGATACGGCGCCTGCCTTGCCTTCTCCAGGTGTACAACAACTCGTGAGTGCTTTACCCTCTGGACGGAACACAGATACGGCTACTCAGCCTGTACTTCTGGATCAAACTCTACCGATACCACATGGCACGTTGAGCACTCGAATAGACCTGTCATCAGCCCCACCAATCGGGCCGCCGGCCCTCCGCTCTCCTCAAAAGCGCCCTTCGGGAGACGCTGCAACGGGTCCCTCTTCGGCCAGCGGCGGCTCACAAGGCAAACGTTCCTGCCTAACCACAGACCGCCCAGTTGTGTCTACCCACGGCTCAGTGAGTTACAAAGTCACTATCAAATCTCTGGCAACGAAAAGCCTTACAGAAATGCCGACCAGAATGTGTGGCTCCCGACCTTAGCTGCCGTGGAACGTCTGCAAACGCTACAGTGCATTACAGTTAGCAGCGAGGTCTCGGTACTGGTGCAGGTGTTCCTGGTTGATGGATCCGACTTGCAACGTTGCGTTGTCTACAACGTCGATGTTAATGAGGACCAGGCCGCCCTTCACCGAGTGATCCAGGCACGTTACATGGGAAAAGGGCGCTCATGCATCATCACTCTGCAAGGCCCATCAACACGGCCGACCTGCTTGTACTATTATGGCTGCATTTTACGGCCTCGGCCATACAAACCAACCGCCGTCTACTGCTACATTTGCTTCAGACCTGGCCATATGCGTAGATCCTGCCCTTTCACAACTGAAGTGGAACCTGCGTCAGAAGGCGCAGCGGCGTACAGATGTGGCCTTTGCAAAACTGACGACCACGACATCACATCACCCACTTGCCCCACAAAGCAGAAGGCAACAGAAAAGATTCGTCGTGGGTATTCTAAGCAAATGACTGAGCATGTGAATACGCCCCTTGCGCAGACATCCAACCGGTTTGCACCTCTCCAGTCGGACGATGACGAGTGGCCCGAACTTCCCGTGCGGCACACGCATGAAACTGCTACCCAGCAGACTTATAGCGATAAAGGGCGTAAGGACGGCCGACATCAGCAGGCTACAAAACAGCGTAGCATCCCGGAGCCTCTCAACGATGGCGTGGTAGCAGTTGATGACCGAATTCCACGCCTTTTGGCAGAGGTCCCAGGGCTCCGACAACACCGTGAACTGCTTGCCCGCCGTAGACATGGAGAGGGATCTGGCACCGCCAGTAGAAATGATGAATCAGCAACGAGCATGTCCCGTCCACCAGCTTCTTTCACCGCTCCTCCCAGAGTACCTGCTACATTGCCAGATAACTCTACGGCGTCCCTGCTCCGCTTCATAGTTACCCAGTTATCCAACCTGACATCTGTTCTCTTGCAACGCTTGGACTGCTAACCGAAGATGGCGCGTTCCAGCTTTTCTGGTGTGCTCCAGTGGAACTGCAGAGGCCTCTCCACTAAAGTGGGAGAGATCAAAACTCATCTTCGTGTGCACAAGCTCCAGGTGTGGGCCATGCTACTGCAGGAGACCAATGCCTTGCCAGCAATTCCGGGCTTCAATGGTTATGCGTCGCCTTCAATGAACGACCATCGTGTGCGCACTGCTTCGCCTCCGGGAAAGGCGGCGGTGTACGTTAACATGCGTTTCCCTCACGTATGCCGCTGTCTGGAAACTTGGTGCACCTTGTACCAGGAGGTAGTTGCAGTTGCTGTAAAATTACCGAAGGCAACTGTTGTGGTGGTATCCTACTACGTAAGACCAGCGGGTGGCACTCCCTCCCGTATTAATCTGGGCTGGTTATTGACTGTGTGTAGGAAATACCCCGGGTGTCCGATTTTAGTCGGAGGTGACTTCAACGCCCCACACCCAGACTGGGTGTACCCTACTTCGAGCCCCCGCGGCAGGCGTGTGCGGGATGCCTTCGCGGATGCGTTGTTTATTCTTCTAAATCACCCCAGTTCAGCAACGCTGGCTATGCGTTACAGTCACAGTACCACCTATGCTCCTGATCTGACTTGGTGGTATGGCCCTGGCACTTCCTGTGGTGGCAGCTTGAGCCTGACTGTTGGGACAGTGACCACCACCCTATAATCATTGGTGTCCATCCATCACGTTCTCGCCAATTACGCCGCAAGTGCACGGTGGTCAACTGGGATTGTTTCCGTGCTATTCTCCAGGATCTCCCTGCAGAGTCGTCACCATCGCTTGTTGATCGCATACAATGCGCGTTAAACGGGGCTACCACCTGCACCTGGGCAGACATCGATCGACCGGTTCCAGATAGCGGTCTGCTATACTTGTGGGATGCTCGCCGACAGGCCGAGCTGTCAGCCTCACGTGATCCCACATCTGCACAAGCACGTATAAGACTGAACTATATTACTGCTAAGGCTCGCAAATACGAACGCGATCTATCACGAAGGCAGTTGCATGCGTGGTGCGAGCAGTTTTCTGCGAAGTCGTCGAATCCATCTCTCTGGCGAACTGTCCGTGCAAGGGAACACGGCCACCGTCGCCCCGACGCAGCTAGCACCGCATGCTTCGCAGCTAACTTGTCTCCGGATGATTTCGCGAGAGAAGCGGCACGGGAATTCTTTCCAAAATATGATGCGTTGCCACCCTCAGCTACCCAGTCTAACTTGGCAGGGATTCCAGCTCACGTAGATAAACTGCCATCAGCACCAGATGCCTAGGGTATTGCGTCTCCTTTTATTATGCCTGAGTTGCTTGCAGCAACTCAGGCTTGCAGGCTAAACGAAAGACATCGCTCGGTCCGGATGCCATTCCATACCAGGTGTACAAGAACATGAGTTGTGCTGTCCTCCCTGAACTTCTCGACACCATTAACACAGTATGGCTAAACGGTTCTGTGCCTGAGACCTAGAAATTGGCCACTGTGATTCCAATTCCAAAAGCAGGGAAGTCATCGACGGATCTTGGCAACTTCGGGCCTATTTCTCTAACATCCGCACTGTGCAAGCTGACAGAGAAAATGTTAGCCACACGAATGTTGTGGTGGCTGGAGCCCCACGGTTTCTACGACCCCGCCCAAATTGGCTTCCGTCCATTCATTGGCACTGAAGATGGTTCGGCTGTCTTGGCGTCGCAAGTTCTCTCATCAACTCGCAGTCACAGTGTACGTACCGTCCTCGCCATGGATATCGAAAGGCTTACGATAATATGTCATGCTGCCATTTTTCATTCTATTGGCATGCTGCATTTCCCTCTTCGAGTATGAAATTTTATCCTTATGTGCTGAGCTGCTTGCTATACAAGATGCGCTTCGCTCTGTAGTCGCAGTTACCTTGCTCGCTACAGCCCACATTATCATCCGTACTGACGCCCTTCAAGCAACTCGTCTACTCTGACGCGTCAGCCGCAGCCCAGAAGTGTGCCAGAATATATACATCGCCTGGCGGCTCGCATCCCGCAAGCCATTCGAATTGAGAGGGTCCCACGTGACCTACTCAATTCACAAAGATCTGCAGATTCTGCAACCCGCTTGCAAACCCTACCCACGTCAATGCCTCAATTCCTCAGTATGGATGATGCTACCCTCCTTCTCACAAGAAAGGAACACCTCCGGCGCCGCGCACGTGCTCTCGTCCCTCCGTGTGCGATAACCCTCCCCCGCGGTCTTACCCGTGCAGAGGAGGTTGTGCTCCGGAGGATCCGTGTCGGAGTTGCCCGCTCTCCTGCCGTAACTCGGACGTGGCCTCAATTTCGCCACTTATATCCCCGCCTAGGATGTCCAGTCTGCAACTCACAAGACACTGAGGCTGACATTCACCACTTGTGGGATTGCCCGGCACTGAAGCCAACTAGAATTCGCTACCCGGCAGCAGCGGGTCTGCACCCAGACAACCCGTCCTCATATATTGATTAGACGCAGGGGCCACATCATCGCTCCCTCATCGCCTTCATTAGATCGGCACATCTGTCCTGCTTTATGTAACACCCACCCACTCTTTTCTTTTTTTCTTTTTACTCTTTTCTTCCTAACTCCCCTTATGCCCTGAGGCAATAAACAACGCTATCAAAAAGAAATTGTAAATAGTCTCGTATAGTGTCTCGATGCGGCACGTGGGCTATGAGGGACGCAATAGTGGAGGGCTCCGGATTGATTTAGACGATATGATGTTGTTGACGGGCGCTGCTATAGTAGATCATAAGGGCGCCTTTACAACTTTTTTTATGCAAGCATAATGGCCTTACCAGACACAAGAACCTGGAAACCCGAAGCCCGAAACCTTCTTCGGTGTCATTTCGCCACATGGTGTGATGAATTATGACGGCTTTAAACTCGATCGGTGTAAAAAATTGTGTCTTGAAGATAGGGAATATAAAGATATATTATACGGGAGTGCATAGACAATCAAATACAGCTACCTTTAGTTGAAATTAGTGGTTAGTTATTTGGAGAAAAGGGAGGCCACCAAACTGTCTCAATCCTCGGTGGAATTCTCAATTGCGCCGTGAGGGAATCGGGGAAGGAGGGATTGATAGACGAAACAGAGAAATAGTTGTCGTAGTGGAGGGTTACGGTAAAACTACAAATAATGTTTACTGCATTCGAATCAGCGCGAAAGCACAGATTTGTGCTACGCAGAAGACGATGAGCGGCAGTTCCACGGAACGGAGCGTTCGCGCTAGGTCAGCCGCGAACAGACAGGGGAACAGACAACGGACGACTTTGCTCGTGGCACTGTTTTGTGAGTGCACACGACTTTTGGCTGTTGACGCTATGCTTACGTCACAACCCACGAGACCGAAACCGAAGGTGAAGGCGCAAACCAGTGGCTGAGTGAATTATTTTAATGTCCTTAGTATATCTCTCGTGGTTTTATCCTTCATGAAGATCAGAGCACCATTAGAGATAAAGAAAATGAAACCAGAAATACAGGTCCGTCTACTTCTTACAAAGACACTGAGAACAACTCCATGCAATTAAAATTTTCTGCAAAAATTTATAATCTGTCTCGTTTTAGATATGTTGATGTTTTCTCGTCAGAAAAACACATAATTATCAGCGAGAAGACTGTACTTAAAATTATGTTTACCTGAGATGCAAGCGGATTACCGCTTGCATCTCACACGAGCAGAAATTCAAGCCTCACCGCCTGATCTCTTCACGCCCATCAAAATATTCGCTTGTTATCCCTCAGCAGCTTACATTACTTTTTCTCCAACCTTCCTCTCCGGTGCTCTATCAGCGAACTGTACAAGGTGCTAACAAGGCCTGCACGGTGTATTGCCAAGGATTACAAGTGTCTGTGAAACTGCGCGCTAAGCTGCACGAAAGTTCTGCTGACATGGCGGCAGAACATAACGCTAATGCGGATTGCGCGCGCAAACAGAGAAAATTCAACGGGTGCACGACGTTCGCAAGAAACGTGGTTGGGCATTTCGAAGGCGAAATTAATTAGGACGCAGAGCAACTGAAAGCTACCTATGCGCTACATCGATTCGTTCGAATAATATCCTCCTTTTTGCTGCTCCGGCGTGCGGCTCATTATAATCAAATTTAGCACCAAAGCGTAAAGCAGCTTTACCCACGCATTGCGACTGAGGTTTCCCGCATTAACAAACACCGAAGAAAAATATACCCGACTTTTCTTTTTATAAAGATGAATTCAGTGAAACTTTCTGGGTAAGGTGACATTTAACCGGCTCCAAGAAAAACATTTATTGCTGATTAAATTTATGTTTAAAACTTTCATGCAGTTAGATTCAAACTAATGGCGGTCACACTGAAGAGGACTCTGTTCTCTTTTTTGTCTTCTTTTAGCTTCTTTTGGTGCAGAGACACCGCATACGCCCACTGGCTTTCTATGAACTTTTTATGCTTCTCAACGAGGTCTATGAGTATGTGTCGTTCTCCTGCAGCGAAATTGATTTTCTTGCTTTCAGCTGTCACGAAAATATAGAAATCAACTAAACACGCGGGCTACAAATTACAAAAACAAAGATGACAGCTACGAACTATTTGTCATCGCAAAAAGACTAAAGAGATGTTCCAAATAATATACCGGTGCGAAAAATCAAGAGCAGAAAAAAGCGACAGCAAATGAACGGAACGGCATATCGGCAAATGCGACTGTACGAAAGACGAGGAATCGCTGAAAGTAGCAATCGAGCATCCGAACTTTGTGCCAAATTTGGGGTAACCAAAGAATCAAAACGACTGTTACTGTTTACAGTCAACTAGAGCTGTTAATTTTGCAATAAACATGTAATTTAGTGTGAAAATAGCTTCTAGTCTCGTGCAAACGCTTTTTTCTTATCACGATAAGAAAAACTTTCGTAACGCTTTCTCGTGGTCGTGGCTAGGTCGTTTGCTGGAATATGGTAGCCGTGGACGGTGCTCGACAGGAATATATACATAGAGAGCAGTAGAAGAGAATTTTGTCCTACATTGCAGGTAATTCCTATGATGATGATGATGATGATGATGATGATGATGATGATGATGATGATGATGAATTGGGCAATCAGATGATTAAAGATCTAGTCCTCTCCGGCACTTGTAGATCTCTGTGCGTTACTCTAAGTAGCACGTGCTGCAGAAGTTACTACTCCGCCAAGTCCCCGTGTTAAGCCCAGTGGCACAGGTTCGTTGAAGAAGCAGCTTAGTTGGTTTGTTCGCACGAGCGCTGACTATCCGGAATCTTTAATAGCAGTGCGAGCAAGTGGCAGCGACCACGGCTTCCTCCTAAAACCACGCACTATATGGTCATTGGCACGCTGACCCGGAAACTTCCACAATGGCTGGTACACCCGCCTCATTTGCATTAGGTGAACAACAAAGCACAGTTTTCTTATTAATGCTTTTTTATACTTTCGAAGTAATATGGAAGGCTTGTATTAGCTCTAAGGATGACGGTGAAGGACCTTTCAGCATTTGCTTTTTCTTGCAACAAAAAGCACTGTTCTATTTCCGGCATAAGTCACATTATTACCCACCAAGAACTGAAAAAAAAAAAACAGATACGGGGAAGGCAGTCTTGTAGAAATTTCCTACTGAGCAAAATGTACTCCACAAAATAACAAAGTCTAAAGCGTAGGAGACGGGAAAAAAATGTATTTGGCGGCAGCTCCGCCTCGAAAAAAAAATCTTCCTAAAATTCCTGCCCGAGTTAAAAACGGATACAAGTGAAAGCGTGCGGAGAGATGGGATCATTTTAGAAAGCAAGAACAGCTCCTGAAAAGCGATAAATTAAATTTCCGAAGTCTGTGCGCGCAGCCTTTCGACGTCGGCGCAGCTCTTGATGAATTTCCGGTTGGCTGGTCAGGATGGCTATCTTACCACAGAGCACGCTTCGCTCGGGTTGTCCGCGGCGAATTCCGGGGAGCGGAACGGGAGTTAAGAAAGAGATCGAGAGAGAGAGAAAGAAAGAGAGGGAGATGGGGTGAGAGCAGCCGCTGTTTGCTCATTGATTTCGAGCAGATCATTCGATGAAATGTGAAAAAAAAAAGAATGCAAATGCGAATGAATGTGAATTAAATAAAGAAAGGTGCAATAGCAGTCACTTGTAAGGATTATTGCTGTTTTGGAAATGCGTGCCTTCCAGTCTGTGCATTTGTGTGTTGAAATAAGCAGGCTTTGCGTTGAAAACCGTTCTTTCCACTAGGATTAAGAAGAAGGCTTGGGATGTAGTGTATGATCAATTTCCAAAGGCTGTTTCCGCTTTTTTTTTAAGGCACACTCAGCAAATTTTCTGTATTTGGGAAGTAGGAAAATCAGGGCCCAATATTACAACAGTTTGGAATACACGTGCAGCGGACGATATCTCATTCTTATGCTGGTAAAATTCTTGCGTCATTTCTTGTCAGAAACTTGCCTTAAAATAACTCAGATTGAACGGTCCTACTTAAGGCCGAGAAAGTCATTGTTTTCGTTTTTTGATCTGGCTGTTAATAATGCGTACTGAGCGGAATTGTCTGAGTGGTTAGGAATTTTTATTTTTTACTTTAGATAAACGCCGAGCAATATAGTGGTGTGGCTCGTAGTTTGCGCAGTGAGCGTCAGATAATTAAAAGCACGAGGTTGTTGTTTATTTGTTTCGCCTCTAATACATGTCTGGGGCTGTGAGCAGCGAGGATCAGTAACAAAAACATCAGATGATTTTTCCTTTTGATCGTTATAAAAGCACACACAAACAAAAACTGCGCATGTTTTTACAGAACACAGCTGTGCTATTTATGCATGCGCGTTGTAAACAACCCTTAAAATGCGTTTTTGTGCAATATACTGGCAACGGGACACTATTGCTTTCTTTTCTGCAGGCAAAAATAAAGTTCGCCATCATTGATAGCCAAGTTGCAGTCGCCAAGCCTGCGTCGTTGGCACCTACCTCGTCCGTGCTGTGTGATTATTTATAATTGAATTCACTGGTGGGGCTCCATTAAAAAAATTTTCGCTTCTTTCAGAAATTTCTCTAGTAAAATATGCTGAAAATGAAATAAAAAATTTTTAGGAAATTTGAAGAACAGAATTTTCTCATTCCTTTTAAGATCAGCAACTTTAGAACTTGTTCACGGAAAAGGGGCCCGCAACCACCATTTTTGGGTACAAGTAAAGCATAAAGCAGTTTCGCTTACAGCATAGCACACCACTGTGCAGCTCTGTTTCGAGCAGCACTGCAGTTTAAGCTCTCTCTCTCTCTCCCTTGGCAAGCAATGTCCAATCTCAGAAAATAACGAAAACAGCGTTAGCCGCACACGCACCAGAAATGTCTGGATTAAAGTCAAGCTATCTCCTCTTTGAAAACTGAACTTATTCCTAGGCACCATATCTTATATATTATTCCGTTATTTCTCAAACTTTACATTGAAAATTCCATAAGCATTTTTGCCGACCAAATCTTGGAACTTGTCTCATGACTTATCCTTAAGCGCCGAAACCTTTTTTTGCAATCTGCTCCGGCCCATTTTCATTCGCATATACGCTTTTTCCTAATGCTCCTAATGCTGATAGCATCCACTATTCTCATCGAAAATGTATTTTCTGGTCAGTTTGGAGTCACGAAGGTAAGAAAGAAAAAAAACTGCGGGGAGTAGGTACATATACTTCATGTTTACATTTTTTGCTGTTTCAAGAATAATTTTGTGTATTCTTTTTTTAAGAAGTTCGAACCCTGGAGGAATCTCATTCTTATACAAATGTAAATCTTTTAGGTTATATTGTCGCTTTAACGCACTCAGCACGCCAAAATAGAACAGGAAACATTTCACACACTCGTTCCGACATTTATGTGTACGCTGCACCATTCGTACATTGATTCAAAGCATTAAGCCCCTTCCGGAATAATCTCTTCCCACCGTTCTTGCCCATACGCGACTCCGTACCATCAGACAGATCATTCTTGATCCTACCAAACCATTGTGCAGGCTTCTTCCTTCGATTCGGTCATTCGTGCTGCCCCTAGTGATCGATGGCCGCACCATTGCCTTGTCGCCATCTGGTCCGGGTTCCTCGAGCAGGAGGAATCCACTGTGGATGGTTCGGGGCGGTTCCTGCCGCTTCTGAAAAGTAACGTGCTTTGCTTGTCAGTTTCTGCAGGATCTCGACCACGGCTCATCTTGGATCACGTAACAAAAAGAAAACTATCCTCGATGGCTTTCTTCGTCGCAGCAGCTGAATCGGAAGGAACGCGATGCGGGGATTACTTAAAGGCACGGCTTGCAAACGCAGTCAGCCGTTGCTCATCCAGACCAAGGAAATGTTCTTTTGGCTTCTTTCGCCCGATTGCGTCACTGTGAGCCAAAGCCTTGTGTTTTGGAAGGCACGCTGCTTGGACTGGGTTGTGACAACACTGAAAGGGACAGTGTATATAAATATTAATGATAATAATAATTGGTTTTTGGGGAAAGGAAATGGCGCAGTATCTGTCTCATATATCGTTGGACACCTGAACCGCGCCGTATGGGAAGGGATAAGGGAGGGAGTGAAAGAAGAAAGGAAGAAATATGTGCCGTAGTGGAGGGCTCCGGAATAATTTCGACCACCTGGGGATCTTTAACGTGCACTGACATTGCACAGCACACGGGCGCCTTAGCGTTTTTCCTCCATAAAAACGCAGCCGCCGCGGTCGGGTTCGAACCCGGGAACTCAGGCTCAGTAGTCGAGCGCCCTAACTACTGAGCCACCGCGGCGGGTATATAAATATTGCATGTCCCGAATAAATATTGCATGTCCCGAATTTTCAGTTTGTAGACCGCGGCGGCTGCGTTTTTATGGAGGAAAAACGCTAAGGCGCCCATGTGCTGTGCGATGTCAGTGCACGTTAAAGATCCCCAGGTGGTCGAAATTATTCCGGAGCCCTCCACTACGCACCTCATTCTTCCTTTCTTCTTTCACCCCCTCCCTTATCCCTTCCCTTACGGCGCGGTTCAGGTGTCCAACGATATATGAGACATACTGCGCCATTTCCTTTCCCCCCAGAAAAATTAATTATTATTAGCAACTGAAGTTCGTTAATAACAGTAACAGTAACAGTAACAACGTTACAAATTTCTAGAAGAGGGCTTAGTCTTGCTGCTTGGTGCATGTTGATGGAACGACTGAATAATGCTAAATGACACGACAGCGCTATCAGCGCTAACAGACCTTCCTGTCTGTTAGCGATGTCCAGTCGTTTCCATCGACCTTACAGGTACTCAAGGCATATAAAGAAATACTGATTACAGCCCCACCAAATTTTTGATTGTACCAAAAATCTATGATATGGCTCTTTCCGGCTATGTTGACGCTTGCATTTAAAAATTCTCACTGCGCACAATTCCAACTAGTAATGTCTAGCCCGAAAATGAGTCCATGATTACTGCTTCGAAGTGAATACCTGGTTAGTCTAGCCTCTGGGGTTCGTGAACTATAATCAGTGTCGATGCACCACTGTTTAATTAGGAAATGTGCTGGTAATGGTGACGCCAGTATTTCAGTTTTTGTACTTTTCTAGCTTGTAAAATATTTTTTTTATTTTTGCTGTCTTTACCGTCAGTAGGCGATAATAAATCGATGCAGTCAAAATTTATTGTATCCTGAATCTCTCTATAAAAGCATTGAGGAGATACTCCAGCTGTATACAGAAAACTTCGGGAAACGTCAAATGGTCAAATTATCTTCACGTTCAAGGACTAAGTGATCTGTCTTAATGGGGGTTTCCACCCTGCAGCTGTTCATTCATGGATACCTTTGTCAGTCGAGGCTCGGAGAGGTCCGAGTATTCAGCTACGCACGACAACGCCGTCATAATAATCGGCAGGGATTCTTTATACATACTTATATTCCCGCAAGAGTCGGAATACTGCTCTGAAAAAGCTGTGTGTGCCTATCACTCTCGTCACGTTCTCGGTGCAATCAGGTATGTACAAGGACGTTCCTTTTCAACTTCCTCTATTTCCAAAAATGTTTGAGCCAGGAATAGGCTTCTTCGTTTTCAGCTTGAAATCGGCTACAAGTTTGGCTTCTTCAAAACCTGTCTAATAATTCGTACTTTTTAGTCCCATAAAATTAAACAATATTTCGCTATTTTTGCCAATGAAAATAATTCCGAGAAGCAGATGTTTCATCTCGCGCTGTGATTTTTCTTTTATTCGCAAAGGAGACCTAGATGCAGTGATGCAGGCAGAAAAGTATTTATTGAACCATTATTTTTTTCTTCGATGCATCACCAATTTTTTCATTAACGTTTGACCGTGCCCTTTGTCAGCGTTCCAAGCACGTTCTCGCTGTGAAAGTATTCTTCGAACGCTTGAAGAGCCATTTAATGAGCTTCGTCCAGAAAGGAACGACGAGTGTTCCAGCAGACATTTAGCAGACTTGTGCTCGGCCTAGAGCAAAGCAGTGCACCATTGAGTGCAAATAAAATTCGAACGGGACGATTCAAGCCTGAACGGATAAACCCAAATAAAAAGACCGAAGGTGCTGAAATACAAACGGTGTTCGCTTTTGAAGAGCGGTCACGCATTTTTGAGCTTATAATACACCAGGTAAATATTTCGTCTGCATGAAATGAAATTTTATTCCGCTGCATGCGTTCCATTTGTACCTGCTAGTGCGTGCTTTTCGGGGGTAAGCGCTGCGAATACTGGCTTGTTTGCAAACACGGGTGTCGTTTTTACATTCATTCCTGCCCTTCTGTGCTCACAGTGGAGACAAACAGAGAGGCCGCTCTGTGATCTACGCTGCCCGCCAAGAAATTCAAGCACCAGATGCTTACCTCCGTCTCAAATCTGCGTAAAATTTGATTTCTTAGCCCCTTCTTTTTCTGTTTGGTCACGTTCACAAATTCACTCATTTTCATTAGGGACTACATTTCAATATTGATTGGCAGCGTCACTCCTAAATCGACAGCCGACGATTACCGCTGTAAAAGCAATAGCGGATTCAAGTTGAGAGAAGCCGTATGTATGAGTGGCTGTCATGCACTGAAAAAAAAATATGAATATCAGGACAGAAAGATGGGAAGGTGAAAGAGGAGACAGGGCTATAGACAAAACGCGTGTACATAGATGTGCATAATCTAATATACACTGACGTCGGCGGAACGCAGGTGCTGCTGCAGAAGTCAAATGACATTGTGAGGCATCGTATCACGGCAAGGATGAGCAAGGATCCAGGCGCAGCGCTGCATTTGAAATAGCATCGCGAGCGGCTGTGGTTTTTCTGCGGATGAAAAAGTAACAAAACACCTTTTTTTTGAGTAAGTCTTGGCGAGGACCCAAGAAACAGAAACAGTTTGCCCGTTTTATTCAAGCTACGCTTTACTTTAGAAGGTGGCAGTTAGGGCCACGGTGTTGTTTTCTGCTTTGCGTCCACAAGTGAAGATCAGGACGGATGAGTCCGTATACGGACGAAAGCACCGTGTTTACAAGGAAGCGCAGGAACTGTGTCGAGAACGAACTATTTTGGACTTAATTCTGCTCGAGCTCTCTTCGGCGTTACTTAATAGTCACCATAAGATAACACCTGCAAAGCAAGAGCTGCAAAGTGAAGTCCAACGTGACCTCTTTGTTCATGTTATGACAGCTCTATTTCAGACTGAACGGAGTAACTGGTGAGAAAGGAGACAAGTGAGAAAATCATAGCGTTTCGGTGGTGTAAACTGGCTTTAAAAGGTTGGCAGACTAGGGCGACCGCCAGTTTGGAAGCATACAATGAGCCGCATGAACCACGCAGGGAAGTGAAAAAAAAATGATTACAGCGAAAAATGCATTCAGACGAAGAAGCAGCAGCAGAGAAATGTATTATCATTTAAAGCGGACAGAAAAAACAGGCATCAATTAAATGCGCCAAATCGAAAGGACCTATTTGTGCATAAAGGAAATATACAACTAAACAGACAAATAACAAGCGGGTCTTGCAATAATATGGCCAACATTGATGCTTTGAAAAATAAAACTGCTCAGAACGGAAGTAGACACGAGATTTATGTTTCTTGTGACTACGCAACAGAGTAGTAGCGACAATATTTCAGCTGATTACTCGAATGACATCACCTGAATTTCAACGATGGAACTGCTCAACAAATCTGTAGTGTCTTTTCCTTCATTGCTGGAGCCGTCCAATAGCACCGGTCCGTTGCACTATGATCAACAGCAACAGCCGTTAGCCCCGCGTACCGATGAAACACAGAATCAGGTATCCCCAATACAATCTCCTTGGGACGCGTCACCCCTTGAAAGAAAAAGAAACAAAGTTTATTTTCGGAGGGTACGGCAACAGGAGACGGTTGAAGTACAAACATCCATCCCTCAACCCTTCTTGCTATTTTACTTTGTGGTCAGGAGCAAGGTTCTTCACCGCTCAAAGAACACTCGTCGCACGAGATATGATGGAGATCAAGGAGTCAAGGATATGAGACAGCCAGCAGGCGGAAGCTAGACTGATGGCGGAAGCGAAAGCATTGCGTAGTTCAGACCCAAGGACGATTCCGCCCAGCGGCGCCACGTACTCGATGCTGTCACCGGTGTCACCCGGAAATTCTGGGCACGCAAACAATGAAGGCAAATATGCGGGTCCTTGGCACAGTGTCATTCGTAGTTGCTCTCATTGATAAGGTTCTTCTGTTTATATCCATCTTCCTTCCTCTACTTGTCTTCTTGGCCACTTGGCCAGAGGCAATCACAGGGCGGATGTGTTACGCACGGCAGAAGGTTATTGGCACTCCACTCGCACATACTGATCGCTTACAACTTGCTTCATGTCAGATTCTTCATGTAGGCGCTATATTTTCCGACGAAAAGCTCGAGCACTGAGAGCTAACACCGCAGCTTCTTGGATAGGAATCGTCAAGTCACGGAGAAGATTTCTTAGAGGTGGTGGCCTGAGTATAGCCTTTCATTTTAAGAGGTTCGCTCTGTAGTCGAATAGGATACCCTGCGGGTCGTTTCTTTAGGAACCAGCGAATAGAAAGAAAAAATTCTACGAAGCACAAGGCCTCGAACAGAGCATAATAGAACTTGCAAAAAAAAAAGAAAAACTTACCATGTACAGCAGGTTTTATACGAAATAGAAGGTTACCGATGTTATCTATTCAGTAGTCGTTTCAAGTGCTGCTGCACTTTCAATATTGCTTTATTAACAGCGCTATGCTTCTATGCGGCGAGGTTCCACATGAAACTACCTCTCGAACAATTATTATCTGGTTGTAAAACGCAAAAAGGTGTACCCGGTAGTTCTGTGACACAACATGATCACAAGACATTGTGCTTTCCATTTTCGGAAAACTACATCTCTTTGTCACCATGGTGTTTCGCATATGCGAGGTACACCCCCATTGCATTTGTCACAGATATACGAAATAGTCTTCTGAGGGCTACTCGCGTGACGACACTTTCACAAAATTATTTTCCATCCTAATTGTACAGCACTAATTACTTGTGTACGAAGCGAACGATGCCTTACGCTATTTTGTTCCTGTTATATTATGTTATCAAGCATGCCATCTTTCTTCCATCTCATCATCGTGGACATTGCGCCATGGTAAGGGTAGTCGTGTAGAGTAGTGACAAAACATCCTGCACACACATAGCCATATTCTAAACGAGTTCAAAAATGCACGCCATATTTCTATGCGCAGCGCATACCAGCTCTCAAAGCTCAACAGATGTGTTCTTAAGGCATGCTTGCGAACGCTTGAAAGTGCCTAACCAGTCAAACCGTTGTGCATAAAATATCACCCAATTTCAAGGAGCAGGCTTTATATATCTGACAGCTTCACGAGGATTGATAGAGGGCGATGTTGCCTAGGCGATTAAATTTTGCAAGTCGTTGACGGCGTCACCGCTCAAAATCGAATTCATCTCTTCGATCCACTTTGTCAGCCTCTGAAACATTATAAATTCAACTCTAAGCATGGCTTCTAGTCCCGGAATTTATTTCTTTTATCTTTAAAAATAGGGGGTTCATTGCGAATTCTTTATGCGGCTCTTCCGGTTAGCCTGCGTGAGTGCGCAAACACAGTTTCGTTTGCATAGGCAGCAGAGAAGTAAAAAAAAGTGAAGGAAAAAAAGAAGTAAGAATAGCAGTAATGTTGTTGCGGCAACTAGGCAGGGAATCTCTTCGTGTCGACAGGGCTTCGGCCGGGCTTAACGTAAATGCGGATCAAAGAACTTTACCTTTAAATTTCTTCTTTTGTATCTTCAATCGTTGTCGGAGTGCAGTGCAGTGTAGAAACAGATAACGAAGAAATATCCGAAATTTAAACAACGAAATATTTAATAGTTCATTCCACACTGGATAGTTAAGTACAAAGGCCCACTTTTTCTACGACTCCGCTGCCAACGAGGTCGTTGGAAGTCTTTTTTTTCGTATTCTTGCCTCCTGTTACTTCGGAAGAGATTTTTCGATTGATCCCTAAATTATGCGGTGTCCACATTCATATTTGATTTCTGTGGCGTTCTCTTTCAAAAAAGCTTATTAGCAAATTTTGCAATTATTCACCTTTTCAAAAGTGAAAGATAACTTCAAATTAGTGTCCGGAGTGTCTATATGTGCGCACCACAGCTAAAACGTCCAAGGGTTACGATCGACATATAATGTCAGCACATCAATTCAAATTGGTCTTCTGACCTCTTGTTTTAGCGACTATAATTTGTGGCCAGTTCCATCTCTCACCACCACACATTAATCCGTAGCTAAATCTATTCTTGTGTTTTCTCGTTGAGAGTACACCTTGCGGTGCAAACACGAGGAGATAGGGGCAAGCAATTGGTGACAACTTCGTCGTAAGTGAGTACAAACGTGGCAGTTGAAGGAAGCAGTTGCTGGCATCTCTATGAAAGAATACAGTTCCCCTTAAAGAACAAGACGCGGTCTTCCTCGAAACTGAGTTGAAAACGCACTGAAATCAAATACTGAAAAACGTAAAGTGTACCTTGTTCGCGCACTTCAGCGTTTCGTCGTTGCAGGGAGGAGGGCGGCAGTCGACAGATGAAATGCCGCAGTCAGACGTCAGAAGCACGTTCGCACAAGAGCACGTTCACATGGGAACTTAGCCGAGCGTAGTTCAGCTAACTAAGAAGCCTGATAAACATCCTTTAGAGTGGGTGAAAAAAAAGAAACAAATATAAAGACGCCCTGCCAAGAGGAAATAAGCAAATAAAACAAAGGCCACCTTGAGTAAGCCTACAAAGCCTACCTACACTTCGCAACACTCTGAAACGAATGAGCCAATGTGGGAGTAAAAGGGGTAAACTTTCCCCTGGCGCACTCTAGCGCATGAGTGTATATGGGTTCCAAAGTCCAGCCTACGGTTTTGTTTCCCTTTCTCACTAAAGTTGAGCTCGAATTTTTTTCTCTATACCGGCCTATTACGTCCTCGTGAAGTCGTTCCGCAATGCTGTTTCGCTGTGCTGTTTTATTGCAGTCCTGCGCTGTCCCTGTGCTTTCCTGTCACTGCGCTCTTCTCCAGTCTGCTGTTTTTAAGCGTGTTATTTTTCTGGGCGCTGTTTTCACACAGTGCTGTTTTCACACAGTGCTGTTTTCACACAGTGCTGTTTTTTCACTGTGCTGTTTTCTTGTGCCGTTTTTTGAGGAACTTTTTATGTGTGCGGTTTTTCCATGGCACTCTTTCCCCAACCACATCAATGAGAACACCCACTTCCTAGGCCACGTGGATAAAGTTATTATAGCTGATGCATTCTCAACAGAGCTAGCGATCGACCCATTTTTCTCTCACAGCTTAGGCTCACAAGATACCAGCCTCTTTCGCTAGCAGATGAACGCTGAAGCTCTCGGTTACAATACACTATTCTACAAAGTAGACTTCTGCATCGGCACCTGTTAACCTCTGAGCATGCCTCACACATTGCAGTTATTGTAAAATAAAGCTTATTTTGTTCAACAGATTTCTCAATCAATATGTAAACCAAGTTTTGTGGAAACCTCTATACAAAATAAGTTTTTCTGAAAAATTGCAGCCAAGCTATCTCCAGCCTCCTGCAAGCTATCGAAGTGCACATCTATAAGGCTGCGCAGGGTAATTTACATTCGTTATGGCGAGTGTGGAACAGGAATGAAGAAACACTAGGCCCTGTCCGGCCAGGGCAGTCAGGGCAAGCCAGTCACCTCTTACAGATGGAAATATGAAGTTGTCTGCTTCAGCATACCTTAGTATTTTGGAAGCTTAAATTGAGAATCTTCCACTCGCCGTCATCACTCTTTATCCAAATTGTTCGTATCGTGCTCATTATAAGTGCACGTACTATAATGCGCTGACTACCAAGAATCGATGTCCCTCCCTGTTTTATTGCCATCTGCCTGGTTTCCCTTCACAAACCTCTTCTCTTTCGATGTCACTACTGGCCCAGCGTTGTCCTTTGCAAGCACGTAAACTACAAATGGGGATAGAAAATGGTACTATCCGTGCGCGCGCTCAGGCCCGACCGACATCCCCTATTTCTTGCTCTTTCTCACGCTTCGCTTGGGTTGGCGCGCACGGCGAACCTTTTTTTTTTTTGAAAAGTGGCTCGAACTGTTTGATCTCAAATTTTCATTCCTAATTTTTTGTTGCTGTTGCTTTATTAATACTTTGCTTCCTCTCTGAGCACCCGAACGCATAAGTGAGTGGAACAAAAGGCTACCACTCTAAATATTTCGGAGACTGCCTGCCGAAGTACAAGACCCTCTCCGAGACTTTGTATGTGATGCATGTGCATTGATGCAGTGTTGTAGGCGTAGAAAGCTTGTCCTTAGAGGTTTCGGCAAGGCGGAAATTTGGGCGAGTTGGTAAGTGCTCATTTTCGTGTTCGTTTGTGCTAGTCCTTCGTCTTGTGTCCCGTTCGTGTTGCGCTGAGAGCGAAAATGAACACTGAGAGGTTTCGTAGGTCTACACACTTCACATTACAACAATTTATTGTATTAAGACCCTCAATTTCTGGTGTAATAATTAACTTGGCTCGCGAACTTGGCTCAAGACAATTTTTCTCTTAAATACGACAGCGGAGCGCGACGATCTTTTTTTTTTCGGTGGAGCACAGCTGACAACGCCCTTTAAATACCATGTGCAATGTGCGCTACGTCTGTTCAAGCAAAACAAAACCTCTCTAAATATGGGGTGAGGACTGGCTGGAGTTTCGAGTGCGAAGCAGTGGGAGAGCCGGCTCACCAGCTGCGAGCTCGCCGCCCAAAGGGCAATGGTGCAGCACGCAAGCGAAGCAGCGCGACTCAGTGGAGCCCTGGACTAGGGGCCCAACCCTGCTTTGAAAGTCAAGAGTCTGCAGCGATGCAGACGAAGACCGAACGCTAAACACTTCATGGACCAAATAAAGTTTTTTTTCTCTCTCTCTCTCTCGCCGGAAAATTCTAGTGTAGCGCATTCACAACTTTGCTTTCCCAAAAGCACAGTGCGTGCTCTAGCATTGCCCTACCATCTCCTGCCTTCACTGAGCATAGAACTACGGGACTGCATAAGTAGCTTCCTTCTCTCGTAGCTTCTTCAGCGAGGGCGGGACCCTTTAAAGACGCTTTGCACCCTGCGCACGCAGAGCGCTCAAGCGGCTGCGAGTTTGTACACTCCGTTAAGCCAATACCACAAAAACGCAGCCCTTCCGACGTACACTCGAGAAATCAGGACGCTGCAAGGGAACGTTGGTTGCGCTTTCCTCCTTCTTGCTGTTGTGCGCACGTACGTTAAGTTGCAAGGAGCAGAGGAAGCAGCAAACAAGGAAGGAAAGCGATAAGCTTCCAGTTCACGTCTTGGTTCACTCCAGCTCCAAGCAGTGAGGATTCCACGTATTACAGATTCGAGGGGCATCGAAACAAACTCCCATGTCCCGCGTAGTTTTAGCCGGAACTGGCATGCCTTTGCATGCGGCCCAAGAGAAAGCAGTAATCAGATAACAAGGAAACGAAGGAAACGCATAGCAGAGAGTAACCAATTTGCCGTCTTGTCGTCGAGATCACATAGTCAGGTCTGATGCACTGTGCAAGACATATCACAGTAGCTTTAGCGATTGTACAGTTCCGCTGCTGCTGTGATCCTTTTCTTGGAAGTCGAGACCGTTAGCAATCCTCAGGAAGCGTGGTGCAATCTTCCAGCTAAAAACGAAAAACGTTTTACTGCGGTTCACAGTAAGTGGAGATGAAATTACTAGTTGCACAATGCTCTGACTTAGAAGATCGCTCGTGAGCCGCCTAGCTTCGCGAGGTAAAAAATGTAGAGCAAACCAAGCGCACTCTAACCCACCGGCATTAACCTTACGATCTGTGGCGAATTTATTCTCAAATTATTTTATGACGGTGCTCCGAAATAAAAAAGACAACAGAAAATTTTGTCGTTACATTTGAAATTGTTCTAGCGTTCTGTGGCATGGACATGAAGCAACGACATGAATCTGGCGCAGACACCACTTTTTGTGTTCTTTTATTTTTGTGCAATGTATACGGTCTTTTTGTCACGTTTCGTTTGGTCAGTTTTCCAGCGATGACAGCATCCTCTAGCAATTCTTGCAACAATAGCTACGCCCGTCACTGCAGACGACATAAATGAATTTTCTCTCGGCTTTTAGAACACATCGCCGCGTTGTTGTCGGCACTACTGCATATTATTTAACATTTTCATGACTCCAAATAATTAGTAAGAAACCTACCTCACATCTAGGGTATGCTTATAACGCACCTGTTTTATACTTTGCACCTTTAGTGGGAGTCACATCCCTTGCATCGCAGTGGGACCCATTGTTCATTTCTCTTCGTTTATCATAGCAGGTGGGAACATTGTGTTAATATACAGAATTACAAACAAAACAGAATTGCACATAGAAATTCAACAAGCAAATACAGCGACAAGGTCAATTAACAACAATCAATGCAAATGCTCTTGAAATGAATGTAATGATGTCTGCCTGACAACATCATCTGTGAGGTTATTCCAATCAGTGTTGGTTTACTTGCCGCGATGTGGCTTCCTTTACGCGGAGGTTGGCCTTCTGGCATGACCCCCCAATGGCCGGGTCGCTTGCCACCGACGCTTGAAAGCCACGGGTATATCTGCGTGACCACTGACGGAGCACCAAATGGACGCAAAATGGACAATGCAAAATGGACTGCTTATAGATTACGGCCCCTGATCGACAGTATAAAATTAGGTGGCCGCGACAGCAAATACGCAACGTGTTCCTGCATCAGAGGAAACAGGAGAGTGTTCTTTTATGTAGACCTCTCCGTACTGATCCTAAAGAAATGATGTGATACTTTTAAATGAATAATTTTATTAACGAAACTTTGTTTTTCAATATCATGTTCTTGGCATTTCCCAATCACCAAAATCTACACTACATTTTGACGGAGGCGGAAGACAAAAAACTCTTTGCACTGAGATTTCTTAGCGCGTTAAGCAACCCCGTGGGGCTAAAATTAATCCGGAGCCTTCCATTACTGCATGGCTACATGAAATCTTCGCTCTAGTCTAAACTGTAATATACCACGACCACGTCGCGAGACCCGGTGCTATACATCACTTCCGTCCGTGAAGATCCCCTACTGTGTGATTAGCCAACGCTGAGCACCAGCGCTAAGTGATCACCTTGTTGGCCGTTGTGCTAACTGTGATTTTCCTTTGCTTCTTTTTCTCCGCACTTTTCGGCATCTTGCCAAGAGAATCACCCAACTCTTGGCTCTGCCAGCTCATACCCCAGACACCCCTTACAAAAATTTCTTTTGACAGTCTATAGACTTTCCATAGACTTCTGTCTATAAAGTTTACAGACTCTCTATAGACGAGCACTAGAGAACAGTCCATAGGCAATACAATTCCTATAGACGGTCTATGCACAATCTATAGATTTATGGTCATATACTTTTAGTAGATTTTTGTCTCTAGGCAGTCCATACACTGCGAATAGACAAAAAGGAATATTTGTAGGAAAGCAATAGAGGCTGTAAAGAGTTTATAGACTGTCTATAGACCATTTTTGTAAGGGTGAGTGCCGTATTGAATGGCCTGTGAATATTCTGCACAGACTAATCGCTGACGACGTTCGTACAGGCTACACTTGAGCCTATATAGATCGCACCGTGTCAATTCTGGCAAGTGT
>JARKHS020029227.1:0-81100 GCA_030143305.2 Amblyomma americanum | reverse complement strand
CGATTAGCTTGAAATCGGCTACAACTACAAGTTTGGCTTCTTCAAAACCTGTTTCATAATTCGTACTTTTTTAGTCCCATGAAATTAATCAATATTTCGCTATTTTTGCCAATGAAAATAATTCCGAGAAGCAGATGTTTCATCTCGCGCTGTGGTTTTTCTTTTATTCGCAAAGGAGACCTAGATGCAGTGATGCAGCAAGAAAAGTATTTACTGAACCATTATTTTTTTCTTCGATGCATCACCATTTTATTCTTTAACATTTGGCCGTCCCCTTTGTAAGCGTTCCAAGCACGTTCTCTCTGTGAAAGTATTCCTCGAACGCTTTGAGAGCCATTTAAAGGGCTTCGTCCAGAAAGGAACGACGAGGGTTCTAGCAGACATTTAGCAGACTTGTGCTCGGCCTAGAGCAAAGCAGTGCACCATTGAGTGCAAATAAAATTCGAACGGGACGATTCAAGCCTGAACGGATAAACCCAAATAAAAAGACCGAAGGTGCCGAAATACAAACGGTGTTCGCTTTTGAAGAGCGGTCACGCATTTTTGAGCTTATAATACACCAGGTAAATATTTCGTCTGCATGAAATGAAATTTTATTCCGCTGCATACGTGCCATTTGTACCTGCTAGTGCGTGCTTTTCGGGGGTAAGCGCTGTGAATACTGGCTTGTTTGCAAACATGGGCGTCGTTTTTACATTCTTTCCTGCCCTTCTGTGCACACAGTGGAGACAAACAGAGAGGCCGCTTTGTGATCTACGCTGCCCGCCAAGAATTTCAAGCACCAAATCTGCGTAAAATCTGCGTAAAATTTGATTTCTTAGCCTCTTAGTTTTCTGTTTGGTCACGTTCACTAATTCAATCATTTTCATTAGCGGCTACATTTCAATATTGATTGGCAGCGTCACTCCTAAATCGACAGCCGACGATTACCGCTGTAAAAGCTATAGCGGATTCAAGTTGAGAGAAGCCGTATGTATGAGTGGCTGTCCTGCACTGAAAAAAAATATGAATATCAGGACAGAAAGATGGGAAGGTGAAAGAGGAGACAGGGCTATAGACAAAACCCGTGTACATAGATATGCATAATCTAATATACACTGACGTCGGCGGAACGCAGGTGCTGCTCCAGCAGTCAAATGACATCGTGAGGCATCGTATACGGCAAGGATGAGCAAGGATCCAGGCGCAGCGCTGCATTTGAAATAGCATCGCGTGCGGCAGTGGTTTTTCTGCGGATGAAAAAATAACAAAACACCTTTTTCTGAGTAAGTCTTGGCGGGGGCCCAAGAAACAGAAACAGTTTGCCCCTTTTATTCAAGCTACGTTTACTTTAGAAGGTGGCAGTAAGGGCTACGGTGTTGTTTTCTGCTTTGGGTCCAAAAGTGAAGAGCGGGACGGATGAGTCCGTATACGGACGAGAGCGCCGTGTTTACAAGGAAGCGCAGGAACTGTGTCGAGAACGAACTATTTTCGACTTAATTCTGCTCGAGCTCTCTTCGGCATTACTTAATAGTCACCATAAGATAACACCTGCAAAGCAAGAGCTGCAAAGTGAAGTCTAACGTGACCTCTTTGTTCATGTTATGACAGCTCTATTTCAGATTGAACGGAGTAACTGGTGAGAAAGGAGAAAATTGAGAAAATCATAGCGTTTCGGTGGTGTAAACTGGCTTTAAAAGGTTGGCAGACTAGGGCGACCGCCAGTTTGGAAGCATACAATGAGCCGCATGAACCACGAAGGGAAGTGAAAAAAAAATGATTACAGTGAAAAATGTACTCAGACAAAGAAGCAGTAGCAGAGAAATGTATTATCATTTAAAGCGGACAAAAAAACAGTCATCAATTAAACGCGCCAAATCAAAAGACATATTTGTGCATAAAGGATATATACAACTAAACAGACAAATAACAAGCGGGTCTTGCAATAATATGGCCAAAATTGATGCTTTGAAAAATAAAACTGCTCAGAACGGAAGTAGACACGAGATTTATGTTTCTTATGACAACGCAACAGAGTAGTAGCGACAATATTTCAGCTGATTACTCGAATGACATCACCTGAATTTCAGCGATGGAACTGCTCAACAAATCTGTAGTGCCTTTTCCTTCTTTGCTGGAGCCGTCCAATAGCACCGGTCCGTTGCACTATGATCAACAGCAACAGCCGTTAGCACCGCGTACCGATGAATCACAGAATCAGGTATCCCCAATACAATCTCCTTGGGACGAGTCACCTCTTGAAAGAAAAAGAAACGAAGTTTATTTTCGGAGGGTACGGCAACAGGAGACGGTTGAAGTACAAACATCCATTCCTCAACCCTTCTTGCTATTTTACTTTGTGGTCAGGTGCAAGGTTCTTCACCGCTCAAAGAACACTCGTCGCACGAGATATGATGGAGATCAAGGAGTCAAGGATATGAGACAGCCAGCAGGCGGAAGCTAGACTGATGGCGGAAGCGAAAGCATTGCGTAGTTTAGACCCAAGGACGATTCCGCCCAGCGGCGCCACGTACTCGATGCTGTCACCGGTGTCACCCGGAAATTCTGGGCACGCAAACAATGAAGGCAAATAAGCGGGTCCTTGGCACAGTGTCATTCGTGGTTGCTCTCATTGATAAGGTTCTTCTGTTTATATCCATCTTCCTTCCTCTACTTGTCTTCTTGGCCACTTGGCCAGAGGCAATCACAGGGCGGATGTGTTACGCACGGCAGAAGGTTATTGGCACTCCACTCGCACATACTGATCGCTTACAACTTGCTTCATGTCAGATTCTTCATGTAGGCGCTATATTTTCCGACGAAAAGCTCGAGCACTGAGAGCTAACACCGCAGCTTCTTGGATAGGAATCGCCAAGTCACGGAGAAGATTTCTTAGAGGTGGTGGCCTGAGTATAGCCTATCATTTTAAGAGGTTCGCTCTGTAGTCGAATAGGATACCCTGCGGGTCGTTTCTTTAGGAACCAGCGAATAGAAAGAAGAAATTCTACGAAGCACAAGGCTTCGAACAGAGCATGATAGAACTTGCAAAAAAAAGAAAAACATACCATGTACAACAGGTTTTATACGAAATAGAAGGTTATCGATGTTATCTATTCAGTGGTCGTTTCAAGTGCTGCTGCACTTTCAATATTGCTTTATTAACAGCGCCATGGTTCTATGCGGCGAGGTTCCACATGAAACTACCTCTCGAACAATTATTATCTGGTTGTAAAACACAAAAAGGTGTACCCGGTAATTCTTTGACTCAACATGATTACAAGGCCATGTGCTTTTCATTTTCGGAAAACTACAACATCTCTCTGTCACCATGGTGTTTCGCATATGCGAGGTACACCCCCATTGAATTTGTCACAGATATACGAAATAGTCTTCTGAGGGCTACTCGCGTGACGACACTTTCACAAAATTATTTTCCATCTTAATTGTACAGCACTAATTACTTGTGTACGAAGCGAACGAAGCCTTGCGCTATTTTGTTCCTGTTATATTATGTTGTCAAGCATGCAATCTTTCTTCCATCTCATCATCGTGGACATTGCGCCATGGTAAGGGTAGTCGTGTAGAGTAGTGACAAAACATCCTGCACACACATAGCCATATTCTAAACGAGTTCAAAAATGCACGCCATATTTCTATGCGCAGCGCATACCAGCTCTCAAACCTCAACAGATGTGTTCTTAAGGCATGCTTGCGAACGCTTGAAAGTGCATAACCGGTCAAACCGTTGTGCATAAAATATCACCCAATTTCAAGGAGCAGGCTTTATATATCTGACAGCTTCACGAGGATTGATAGAGGGCGATGTTGCCTAGGCGATTAAATTTTGCAAGTCGTTGACGGCGTCACCGTTCAAAATCGAATTCATCTCTTCGATCCACTTTGTCAGCCTCTGAAACATTATAAATTCAACTCTAAGCATGGCTTCTAGTCCCGGAATGTATTTCTTTTATCTTTAAAAATAGCGAGTTCATTGCGAATTCTTTATGCGGCTCTTCCGGTTAGCCTGCGTGAGTGCGCAAATACAGTTTCGTTTGCATAGGCAGCAGAGAAGTAAAAAAAAATGAAGGAAAAAAAGAAGTAAGAATAGCAGTAATGTTGTTGCGGCAACTAGGCAGGGAATCTCATCGTGTCGACAGGGCTTCGGCCGGGCTTAACGTAAATGCGGATCAAAGAACTTTACCTTTAAATTTCTTCTCCTGTATCTTCAATCGTTGTCGGAGCGCAGTGCAGTGTAGAAACAGATAACAAAGAAATATCCGAAATTTAAACAACGAAATATTTAATAGTTCATTCCACACTGAATAGTTAAGTACAAAGGCAAACTTTTTCTACGACTCCGCTGCCAACGAGGTCGTTGGAAGTCTTTTTTTTCGTATTCTTGCCTCCTGTTACTTCGGAAGAGATTTTTCAATTGATCCCTAAATTATGCGGTGTCCACATTCATATTTGATTTCTGTGGCGTTCTCTTTCAAAAAAGCTTATTAGCAAATTTTTAACTTAATCACATTTTCAAAAGTGAAATATAACTTCAAATTAGTGTCCGGAGTGTCTATATGTGCGCACCACAGCTAAAACGTCCAAGGGTTACGACCGACATAGAATGTCAGCACAACGATTCCAATTGGTCTTCTAACCTCTTGTTTTAGCGACTATAATTTGTGGCCAGTTCTATTTCCCACCACCACACATTAATCTGTAGCTAAATCTATTCTTGTGTTTTCTCGTTGAGAGTACACCTTGTGGTGCAAACACAAGGAGATAGGGGCAAGCAATAGGTGACAACTTCGTCGTAAGTGAGTACAAATATGGCAGTTGAAGGAAGCAGTTGCTGGCATCTCTACGAAAGGATACAGTTCCCCTTAAAGAACAAGGCGCGGTCTTCCTTGCAACTGAGTTGAATAACGCACTGAAATCAAGTACTGAAAAACGTAAGGCGTACCTTGTTCGCGCACTTCAGCGTTTCGTCGTTGCAGGGAGGAGGACAGCAGTCGACAGATGATGAAACGCCGCAGTGTGACGTCAAAAGCACGTTCGCACAAGAGCACGTTCACATGGGAACTTAGCCGAGCGTAGTTCCGCTAACGAAGAAGCCTGAGAAACATCCTTTAGAGTGGGTGAAAAAAAAGAAACAAATATAAAGACGCCCTGCCAAGAGGAAATAAGCAAATAAAACAAAGCCACCTTGAGTAGGCCTACAAAGCCTACCTACACTTCGCAACACTCTGAAACGAATGAGCCAATGTGAGAGTAAGAGGGGTAAACTTTCCCCTGGCGCACTCTAGCGCATGAGTGTATATGGGTTCCAAAGTCCAGCCTACTGTTTTGTTTCCCTTTCTCACTAAAGTTGAGCTCGATTTTTTTTCTCTATACCGGCCTATTACGTCCTCGTGAAGTCGTTCCGCAATGCTGTTTCGCTATGCTGTTTTATTGCAGTCCTGCGCTGTCCCTGTGCTTTCCTGTCACTGCGCTCTTCTCCAGTCTGCTGTTTTTACGCGTGTTATTTTTCTGGGCGCTATTTTCACACAGTGCTGTTTTCACACAGTGCTGTTTTTTCACTGTGCTGTTTTCTTGTTGTGCCGTTTTTTGTGGAACTTTTTATGTGTGCGGTTTTTCCATGGCACTCTTTCCCCAACCACATCAATGAGAACACCCACTTCCTAGGCCACGTGGATAAAGTTATTATAGCTGATGCATTCTCAACAGAGCTAGCGATTGACCCATTTTTCTCTCACAGCTTAGGCTCACAAGATAGCAGCCTCTTTCGCTAGCAGATGAACGCTGAAGCTCTCGGTTACAATACACTATTCTACAAAGTAGACTTCTGCATCGGCACCTGTTAACCTCTGAGCATGCCTCACACATTGCAGTTATTGTAAAATAAAGCTTATTTTGTTCAACAGATTTCTCAATCAATATGTAAACCAAGTTTTGTGGAAACCTCTATACAAAATAAGTTTTTCTGAAAAATTGCAGCCAAGCTATCTCCAGCCTCCTGCAAGCTATCGAAGTGCACATCTATTAGGCGGCGCAGGGTAATTTAGATTCGTTATGGCGAGTGTGGAATAGGAATGAAGAAACACTAGGCCCTGCCCGGCCAGGGCAGTCAGGGCAATCCAGTCACCTCTTACAGATGGAAATATGAAGTTCTCTGCTTCAGCATACCTTAGTGTTTTGGAAGCTTAAATTGAGAATCTGCCACTCGCCGTCATCACTCTTTCTTCATATTGTTCCTATCGTGCTCATAACTGCACGCGCTATAATGCGCTGACTACCAAGAATCAATGTCCCTCCCTGTTTTATTGCCATCTGCCTGGTTTCCCTTCACAAACCTCTTCTCTTTCGATGTCTCTACTGGCACAGCGTTGACCTTTGCAAGCACGTAAACTACAAATGGGGATAGGAAATGGTACTATTCCGGGCGCACGCTCAGGCCCGACCTACGTCCCCAATTACTTGCTCTTTCTCACGCTTCGCTTGGGTTGGCACGCACGCCGAACCTTTTTTCTTGAAAAGTGGCTCGAACTATTTGATCTCGAATTTTTAATCTTAATTTTTTTGTTGCTGCTGCTTTATTAATACTTTGCTTCCTCTCTGAGCACCCGACCGCATAAGTGAGTGGAACAAAAGGCTGGCACTCTACATATTCCGGTGACTGCCTGCCGAAGTACAAGACCCTATTCGAGACTTTGTATGTAATGCATGTGCATTGATGCAGTGTTGTAGGCGTAGAAAGCTTGTCCTTAGAGGTTTCATAGGTCTACACACTTCACACAACAACATTTTATTGTATTAAGACCCTCAATTTCGGGTAAATTAAATAACTTGGCTCGCGAACTTGGCTCAAGACAATTTTTCTCTTAAATACGACAGCGGAGTGTGACAATCTTTTTTTTTTCGGTAGAGCACAGCTGACAACGCCCTCTAAATACCATGTGCAATGTGCGCTACGTCTGTTCAAACAAAACAAAACCTCTCTAAATATGGGGTGAGAAGGACTGACTGGAGTTTCGAGTGCGGAGCAGTGGGAGAGCCGGTTCACCAGCTGCGAGCTCGCCGCCCAAAGGGCAATGGTGCAGCACGCAAGCGAAGCAGCGCGACTCAGTGGAGCCCTGGACTAGGGGCCCAACCCTGCTTTGAAAGTCAAGAGTCTGCAGCGATGCAGACGAAAACAGAACGCTAAACCCTTAATGGACCAAATAAAGTCTCTCTCTCTCTCTCGCCGGCAGATTCTAGTGTAGCGCATTCACAACTTCCCTTTCCCAAAAGCACAGTGCGCGCTCTAGCATTGCCCTACCATCTCCTGCCTTCACTGGGCATAGAACTACGGGACTGCAAAAGCAGCCTCCTTCTCTCGTAGCTTCTTCAGCGGGGGCGGGACCCTTTAAAGACGCTCTACACCCTGCGCACGCAGAGCGCTCAAGCGGCTGCGAGTTTGTACACTCCGTTAAGCCAATACCACGAAAACGCAGCCCTTCCGACGTACACTCGAGAAACCAGGACGCTGCAAGGGAACGTTGGTTGTGCTTTCCTCCTTCTTGCTGGTGTGCGCACGTACGTTAAGTTGCAAGGAGCAGAGGAAGCAGCAAACAAGGAAGGAAAGCGATAAGCTTCCAGTTCACGTCCTGGTTCACCCCAGCTCAAAGCAGTGACGATTCCAAGTATTACAGATTCGAGGGGCATCGAAACAAACTCCCATGTCCCGCGTAGTTTTAGCCGGAACCGGCATGCCTTTGCATGCGGCCCAAGAGAAAGCAGTAATCAGATAACAAGCACAAGTAAACCGCAACGTAAAACGAAGGAAACGCATAGCAGAGAGGAACCAATTTGCCGTCTTGTCGTCGAGATCACATAGTCAGGTCTGATGCACTGTGCAATACATATCACAGTAGCTTTAGTGATTGTACAGTTCCGCTACTGCTGTGATCCTTTTCTTGGAAGTCGAGACCGTTAGCAATGCTCAGGAAGCGTGGTGCAATCTTCCAGCTAAAAACGAAGAAAGTTTTACTGCGTTTCACAGGAAGTGGAGATGAAATTATTAGTTACACAATGCTCTGGCTTAGAAGATCGCTCGTGAACCGCCTCGCTTCGCGAGGCAAGAAATGTAGAGCAAACCAAGCGCACTCTAACCCACCGGCATTAAACTTACGATCTGTGGCGAATTTATTCTCAACTGATTTTATAACAGCGCTCCGAAATAAAAAAAACAACAGAAAGTTTTGTCATTACAGTAGAAATTGTTCAAGCGTTCTGTGGCTTGGACACGAAGCAACGAGATGAATCTGGCGCAAATACCACTTTTTGTGTTCTTTTATTTTTGTGCAATGTATACGGTCTTTTTGTCACGTTTCGTTTGGTCAGTTTTCCAGCGATGACAGCATCCTCTAGCAATTCTTGCAACAATAGCTACGCCCGTCACTGCAGACGACATAAATGAATTTTCTCTCGGCTTTTAGAACACATCGCCGCGTTGTTGTCGGCACTACTGCATATTATTTAACATTTTCATGACTCCAAATAATTAGTAAGAAACCTACCTCACATCTAGGGTATGCTTATAACGCACCTGTTTTATACTTTGCACCTTTAGTGGGAGTCACATCCCTTGCGTCGCAGTGGGACCCATTGTGCATTCCTCTTCGTTTATCATAGCAGGTGGGAACATTGTGTTAATATACAGAATTACAAACAAAACAGAATTACACATAGAAATTCAACAAGCAAATACAGCGACAAGGTCAATTAACAACAATCAATGCAAATGCTCTTGAAATGAATGTAATGATGTCTGCCTGACAACAACATCTGTGAGGTTATTCGAATCAGTGTTGGTTTACTTGCCGCGATGTGGCTTCCTTTACGCGGAGGTTGGCCTTCTGGCATGACCCCCCAATGGCCGGGTCGCTTGCCATCGACGCTTGAAAGCCACGGGTATATCTGCGTGACCACTGACGGAGCACCAAATGAACGCAAAATGGACAATGCAAAATGGACTGCTTATAGATTACGGCCCCTGATCGACAGTATAAAATTAGGTGGCCGCGACAGCAAATACGCAACGTGTTCCTGCATCAGAGGAAACAGGAGAGTGTTCTTTTATGTAGACCTCTCCGTACTGATCCTAAAGAAATGATGTGATACTTTTAAATGAATAATTTTATTAGCGAAACTTTGTTTTTCAATATCATATTCTTGGCATTTCCCAATCACCAAAATCTACACTACATTTTGACGGAGGCGGAAGACAAAAAACTCTTTGCACTGAGATTTCTTAGCGCGTTAAGCAACCCCGTGGGGCTAAAATTAATCCGGAGCCTTCCATTACTGCATGGCTGCATGAAATCTTCGCTCTAGTCTAAACTGTAATATACCACGACCACGTTGCGAGACCCGGTGCTACACACCACTTCCGTCCCTGAAGATCCCCTACTGTGTGATTAGCCAACGCTGAGCACCAGCGCTAAGTGATCACCTTGTTGGCCGTTGTGCTAACAGTGATTTTCCTTTGCTCCCTTTTTTCCACACTTTTCGGAATCTTGCCAAGAGAATCACCCAACTCTTGGCTCTGCCAGCTCATACCCCAGACACTCCTTCGAAAAAATTTTTTTGACAGTATATAGAATTTTCATAGACTTCTGTCTATAAAGTTTACAGACTCTCTATAGACGAACACTAGAGAACAGTCCATAGGCAATACAAATCCTATAGACAGTCTATGCACAATCTTTAGATTTATGGCCATATACTTTTAGTACATTTTTGTCTCTAGGCAGACCATACACTGCGAATCATCATCATCATCATCATCATCATCATCAGCCTTACTACACCCACTGCAGAGCAAAGGCCTCTCCCATGTCTCTCCAATTAACCCTATCCTTTGCCAGCTGCATCCACCCTTTGCCTGCAAACTTCTTAATCTCATCCGCCCACCTAACCTTCTGCCGCCCCCTGCTCCGCTTACTTTCTCTTCGAATCCACTCCGTTACCCTTAAGGACCAGCGGTTATCTTGCCTTCGCATTACATGCCCTGCCCAAGCCCATTATTTCTCTTGATTTCGACTAGGATGTCATTAACCCGTGTTTGTTCCCTCACCCACTCTGCCCGCTTCCGATCTCTTAACGTTACACCTATCATTACACTGCGAATAGACCAAAAGAAATATTTATAGGAAAGCAATAGAGGCTGTAAATAGTCTATAGACTGTCTATAGACCATTTTTGTAAGGGTGAGTGCCGTATTGAGTGGCCTGTGAATATTCTGCACAGACTAATCGCTGAAGACGTTCGTACAGGCTACACTCGAGCCTATATAGATCGCACCATGTCAATTCTGGCAAGTGTGTTCCGTAGCGCGTTAGAAAGATGTTTTAAATTGCGACTACGGCAAAAGAGCGAAAAGCAAAACGAAGCAATTTTACGAGCATTATGGACCAGACACAAAGATTGTTTTTTTTTTTTTTCATCTCAGTGAGGAAGAGCTAAGGCTCCGCCTGTCTATGTGGGTATCTTTTCTTTTAAACAGTTTTGCGCTGCGCGGTGCGTTCTGATTAAGCGTTTATTTCGGGCTGAGTTCGCATTTTGAAACTGAACGTTCCGAACTCTTTTAGAGCAGACTGGATATATGGCTGGGCCAATGTATAAAAGGGAGAGGGGGGTTCAATTCACTACACTGACCATCCTGTACACTCCGCGGTAGCTTAGGAGTCGCGGAATCCTCGCTAGCTCGCTGCCTGATGAACCCAGTCAACTGGTGCAGCCGCGTCAGTGTTTCCAGAAAGTAATACTTTTTTTCTCTTAAAATGCTTTTTTGTTCATTCTTTTCTCCGTTCTCCTGATATTGATTTTGTTAGAACGCTACACTTTATAAATCATATCGTGTCTATAACAGAGCTCGCGTCACATCGAGTGGAGGCGACAGGATATTAAAATTCTAACATTAAATTTGTTTGTATTTTTCATCTTCTCATTTAGTCTATATATAAATCCTCATTTAATAACGCGTCTCTCATGGCCTTAGTCGCTTTGGGACGTTAAACCCGCATAAACTAAACTCATTTAATAACCGTGCCATATAAGATTCGAAGCTTGAGACTTCCGAGTGCTTCAAGTTTTAGAGAAAGCGTGGTGGCTGGAAAGCGTAAGGCAGAAAAGCATAAGTGCACCTGCTCTGTAGCCGCGTGCGCAAGCTCTTCTAAGCCAAGTGTGCAACTCGGTCGCGAAGAGCAAGGCGGCGTATTTCTTGGAGCCAATAAGGACAGTAATCCCCAAGAGACCGTGGCCGCACGGATTTAGTATCAGGTCTTTAGAGGCGAGGCTGCGGAAGCGGATAGCTTTGCCCTTACGCGCAGTTTCCTTTTTCAGTATTTTTATTCCTGAAAAACTAGAGTTCCAGATGAAGTTTAAAAAAAGACGCATATCAGAGTGAAAAAAAGAAATGTGCACCGAGCAGCGGATCACGCCTTTCTAGGAACTAGAGAGTTCCGAAAACCAGCTGGAAGACCATGAGCACATGTGCACCGCACCCGAATAATAAAACTTAAGTGAAACAGACACACACGGCCCAGTGTAGTGGTTGCCAATGTAATTTTTCTTCTTCTGTGCCTTTCCCTGGGGATTTTCGGATGAAATCCGCAAAAAAAGTTCCTTGTTTGACTGTGGTTGCCACGTGCCGGTATACGGCTTTTCTTTTTTTTCCAAGAATATGGACATGCGCGTCAGCTGCTTATAATAGCACAACTAGAAATTGGAGCAATCTTCCTTCGTAGCGCTTGTGAGCTTTTAATGCGAAAACATTTTTTTTTATTTAATGAGCTTTATTCCTTCTCTTAAAGCGCGGTTCAGGTGTCCAACACTATATGAGACAGATACTGCGCCATTTTCTTTACCCAAAAACCAATTATTATTATTATTATTGGTCTCATGAGTGGCGTCTACAGGACCTGCTGTCGGCAAAGCATGTCATCATAGCGTGTCCGCACGAACTATCAATAATTCATTACAGTTATAATTAACAGAATAGTTGTATAAATGATTATGTAGTTGGGAAGAATTAATAATTTAGTGACCAACATGATTAATTAGATGGGTACTTAAGTAATTGGGTGGTGTAAGAGAGTTTCTGAAAAGCGTTCCGAAACGTTAAACGCGATCTACATTACATGTTATGTTATGTTATGTAAATAGTGTATATATCACCACTCCCCCTATCCTTTCTTACTGTCCCCTCACCTCTCTCATTTAACTTCTTCAAACTGCCTGATATCTTTTATTTCCGCTGCCTCAGCTCAGGTGCCGCCGCCGCCGTGATGGCAGATGCGGCGGTTAGCAAAAATCATTTACCTTCCTTTTGTTATTATTTTTGAATTAAACAATTACTACTACTACTACTACTACTACTACTACTACTACTACTACTACTACTACTACTACTACTACTACTACTACTACTACTACAACAACGACAACAACATTGCATGGAGGCGGAAGGCGCTTTTAAAATGTTCGCCAAAGCCTCTACTTCCCAACAAGAATATAAGTCGGAGTCTTTTACAGTCTATTGATACAGTAACCATTATTTCCGCCAGCAAAATTCCCAAGAAAATTTCTATGTGAAATAAGAAACGTAAACGCTGTGGCGCCATCTAGTGGGGAAACGCTAATTACAAATATAATAATAATTGGTTTTTTGGGGAAAAGAAATGGCGCAGTATCTGTCTCATATATCGTAGTACACCTCAACCGCGCCGTAAGAGAAGGGATAAAGGCGCCGAGCAAGGATATTTTATATTACATGACATGCAAAGCACGAGATAAATACGCGAATTTAATAATATTTGCCGTGTTAAATTACTGAAATACAGAAAGCACCATGGAAAAGCTCAAACCTATTTCTGTTGCGTTCCGAGCAGTTTCAACGGTTTCAGCGCTGTGAGAGGCGTCAGTAGGCTTGAGCGCGCGAAAATCGAGAGGGTGTCTCGAAAGCTGGGCTGAAATGCAGCTTAAAGTTTGTCGTCGAAGCTAGGTGAGCTATAGCGAATGGCTGGGTTTAGAGGTTTATGACGGTTTAATGTCCAAAAGCGACTATGTCTATGAGGGACGCCGTAGTGAAGGGCTCCGGAAATATCGACCACCTGGGGTTCTCCAACGTGCACTGACATCACAGAGTACACTGGCCTCTAGAATTTCGACTCCATCGATATTTCGACCGCAGTGGTCGGGGTCGAACCCACACCTTTCAGGTCAGCAGCCGAGCACCATGACCACTGAGCCACCGTGACGGCTTTTTTTTTAACTTGAGTTACTCTTTATTGAGGGTAGCAATTTTTTGTAATGCGCAGCTCCAAGTCGTACAATTTTCACGTCAACTACTGCTAAATAAATTTTCCCGGATGAAAGAATAAAAAAATAGACTCTCAATGACTTTACGCCACACAGAACTGCTACATTGTCACCGAGAAAAAGTGAGTTTTTCATTTCGTCGAAAATAATATTTGCTGAAAAAAAAAATCGAAAGTAGCGTCCTGAAATAAAAACCGAAAAAAGTCCACCGAATTTTCACAAATAAAAACCGAAAAGTCCAACCCTGACCATAGCTAATGGAAACATAAGTAGTTACCGATAAACGTGCCCACCGGGACCGCTGGGAATGCTTGTTCGGCTGAAGCGGGCGGTCTCGATTTGAAGAATGCCGCCATTTTTCCGCGCTAAATGCGCAAAAGCCGCGACTGCTGCAATGCTAACTTCTGAAAATCACTTGCGTACGACAAAGCTACTTCTCCATTGGCACTCTGCGCATGCGCACACTGCACCCGCTGTTCCGCTAAGCACGGAAATGCGCAAAGCTCGCTGTGCTAAAGCTTTCTAATGTCGCAGCATAAATTTAACTAGAGATTGACTAAACAAGTGATTCAGCACGATAGCAAGGCAGTGCCCGCAAAAAAACCTCCAAGGCATCTTAAAACAGAGATCCTTGGCTGACGACTGATATTGCTGCTTTGCACTTTCCACAACCTTCGAAGGACTTTTTTGTACGTTATACACACCGAAACTCGCCTATTACTGCGGCGCATTGGAATGGTCTCGCATCGTTCAGATCAGTTCAGTTCAGTTCCTGCATTAGCTTCCGCGATGTGAGCGCGGACTAGGCTCGGAACAAGGTACCGTAGGAATTTTGTGCGAAACACTTTCGCAGTCGAAGCTCCAGAAATAAAATGCTCACATCCAGTGCCTAACAGAGCAAAATATTCGTTCTCTTAAAAGACGACTAAGGCTGTGATCTATTCTGTTCTATCCTTTTTGTTCTTAGCTTTATAAAGCACGATAGAATGTTGTGCTCAGAGGCTGCTTCAACTGCTGGCAGTATCGAAGCAAAGTCCGTATTCATGAATAGTATTTTCTGGCTCCTTTAGTTTAAAGGGAAACGACGGACTTTTAGCTTTCGCGCTTCAATTCCGAAACGGGAGTGTTTCCGCGGCAAGATTGAAAGAGATCTGGCGTCAGCGGGAAACGTAGTTTTCGCTTCCTGAGTGCAGATCACTGTCACAGAAAGTTTCCAGCGTGATTTCTTTACGCAGCAGTTCTGTCACGAAATGAACTCACTGTGCACTCTCCGCTACACACGGTTCAGGAGATTTTTGTGCATTGAGGGTCTTTAGCCGATCTCGCTGTATAAGTTGAGGGAAATCGGAAGTCAGAGTGCTTCTGTAGGAAATTGATCCAAGGAGAAGTAGAAAGGGGTAATGGAATCTCTACTTAAAGAAAATAAATGAAAGATAAATCAAGTATAGAGGACTGTGGGGAAACAGTTTAGACTACATAGGCCTGCGTGTTAGAATTCAGCTCAGAGCTCTAAGCTTAGACTCTAAAATAAAAAAAAATGAAGGATTGAGAAACGTCGACACTGGTTTTTTATGCTATGCGCTCCGCGCAATACGTTTTTTTTCCCCGCCGCCAGCAGTTTCTTCACTGCTCATTGGCTAATAGTGTCTTCAGCGAGGATAAGCCGATTTGAGGAACTTCAGCTGTTCACGTTTCAAAGTAGAAACCTGTCCACTGTGATTCCTGAATGAATTCGAACATGCTACTTTTGCCACTGCACATTCATCCGTTATTCACATACATTTTCGAACTGAGCGTACGACACTGAGAGAAAGCTAACCAGCAAGAGGAAGCGGACATCTCGGTAGCCTGCTTTGCCTCAGTGTTTTTAACGTATAGCAACGCACTGGTCCGGAGCTCGCGCTACGGGCGCACTACACTACAAAAACTCTACAAACACTCTACAAAAACGAAAGGGTAGCGAAAACGCAGAAGCGCAAACCAAGGCACGTAATGAGGGGACGGGACGCAGTCGACCTTTCACGCACAGGCCAGCTTCGCTTCTGCCGTACATTACTCGAAACAGATTTTCCTGTTTTTTTTTCTTGCTTCATGTGAATCAGAAGATTTAAACTTCGAAAGAGTAGTAATATTTACCATGTCCCGAATAACACCCTCTACTTATAGAGAGCGGTATATTTGAGGATAAAGCGAAAGCCCGCTTACAGTATGGTAGCATTTATTATCCACCCACCTTTCTTGCGTTCTAGTGCAGTAAAGAGGAAAGAAACGCAGCATTTCAGCCTGCGTCTCTGATACCAAGCGGCAGCCGGTAGCCATTCGTTCGTTGCCGCTTCTTCGTTTCTTGTCTATGCTTTTTCGTCCCCTCATTTGCTCGCATCTTTACAGTACGATTGCAAAAGCTTCACGATATTTCCAGTGTCCTTTCTTCAAGTCCGAACAGAAAGTGCTTAAAACTACCTGGCAGGAGTGGGCTAAAAAAAAATATTAGGCACTTTGACGCTAAAACAGTATTTTTTTATGGTGCTTCTTTCTTTCCTTTTCAATTTTATTGTGATTGCTCGTGACCGGTCTTAGCTATTGCCGCACCCCCGGTACCGTTTTTCGTTAGGCCTTTAACGATAAAAACTTTGCGGCAGTGACTAAGCTGATTTCACCCGGCTTTACGCGTGACCCATGCGGTTGAGCCCTTATCACGTCTATACAGCACCACGTCGAGCTTCAGCTTCTACTAAGAAGGCTTTGAGCAGAAGCCTGTTTTCCTTCCTTGACATTCATTTCGCGAGCCAAACTACGCTAATTAATCTTTTCGTTAATCTGGGCGCGCTTCTAGATCCTGCTCGCCTGTCCGGCAGTATCTCAAAGCAGTGGCTCTGCACCGTAATGGGTCGACAGTTCTCGCGCTTGGAACCGCTATCTCACCACGCTAATTCCCGCCTTCCAAAAGAACCGAAGTCGGACGGGTTGCAATCTTCAGGTGGTGCACATCACTGACCGATGCGCGCCTTAAACTTGCGTCGGTTTCCACGGTCGGCGGTGCTTACTACTTGCGAGAGTTGTCTCGTTCTTTTTCGCGAAAGGGGCAGTGAAGTGACGGCTCTCGGTGCATCAAGATGAATGAGCGAAAATATAGTGTGTTTTCACCTAGTTTAGCAGTTGCCCGCACTACCTATGGAAGTATAACACAATCACGCTTAAGGGGTCCGACTGTACCAGGAAGTCATATTCCACAATGTAAACATTTCAGCTGCGACGCACGGCGTTGTACAGGCCCTTTTACCAGCACTTAACTAAACTTAGGTCATTAAGTGGTTCAATCTCTCGGCGCTCAAAGAAAAAGGTAACGTACATACCAATCTTCACCAGAAAGAAATTAGGTTGTTCTTTACATAAAACAAACAAATCAAAATAATTACAAAAGTAAAGGAAAGAAATACGAAGAAAGCCGCTGCGGTGGCTCAGCGGTTATGGTGCTCGGCTTCTGACCCAAAAGACGCGGGTTCTATTTCGGCAGCGGTGGTCGCATTTCGGTTGAGGCTAAATGTGAGAGGCACTTATGCTGAGCGATGTCGGTGCACGTTGAACCTCAGGTGGCAGAAATTATCCCCAGCCCTCCACTACGGCGTCCCTTACAGTCGGAGTTGCCTCGGAACGTTAAGTCATCAGTGATGATGCATCATTCACAGACCGAGTTTTGGGAACATGACGCAGCCTGCTCTAGTATCAGCGTAAAAATAACGCTATAGAAGATTAACATATCGCTTTTTATTGACGCGAAGTTTAAGAGACAGAAAAAAAACAGCGTGCTGGCGCTTCTCATCATGTTTGTTCTCACTACAAGGCGGAGAGCGATTGATACCCATAAATGGAAAATCAGCAAGCGCAAGGGCAGTGTAACACGAGGGTAGCGGTCACATCCTCTCATGACGTTAGAGGTGTTGCCGCACTCAGTGCAATAGGCAAACGATCCTTTTTTTATCGCATACCTAAATATAGCCACGCCTCCTCTGATGGAAAATGTAGACATGAATCAAGCGCAATCTGAAGCACGCTCGACCTTTTCCGGAAAACACAACCAGCTAGCCGAATTGAAAGTATCCATAAGGAGAGTCTCACAATTCTACATATTACTATATAGATTATATGGAGTCAGTATGGAATGTATGGAGTCGGTATGGACTTAATGGAAAGCGCGTATGGACACTTACGGACTCCACATGACGTCATGCGCATTTTATTAAAGTTATATGGAAAGCTTTAGGACTACGTACAAAAAACGTACGGATGGCTGTCTTTCCACATCATGTGGGCTCCTTATTTCCATAACTCTATACGAGCGACTCGTATGGAACGTTTCAGTAGGGAGGGACAGGAAATTTTATTTCTGACACACAGTTTGCACGCGATCTGTTAGGAGCAGCAATAGATTTGTCGGAGTCGTTTCGTTGGAGGCTGAAGAAAAGTGACCTAAGATTTATTTGCAAGTTTCGCGGACGTTCTCAGTAAATAATAAAAATTCATGGCTTCTGATTCAGGGCTCGTTCACAGGCAAACTACTTCGTGAAAATAAAGATACATAAAGAAGTGAGGATGTTTTGTCAAGGTTGCACTTTGATCCTCCACTCCTAGGTGTTGGCAGTACCATTCAAGAGCAGGCGGCCAGTAGAGCGAATGGGAAGAGAAACAGGACAGCAGAGAGTGCAAAGAGGAAGAAAGGCTGACTTATGGCGGCTATTTCTTCTGCTAATGCAAACGACTGGAGGCGTTTTTATGTTGAATGACTCATGAACTACCTCGAACACCGAGAAAAAATGCGAAAGACGCGTGCCTTGCGCTTCACATAAAAAGGCCTAAATTTTCATTTGAAGCCTTTTAGGCTCACAATTTTTCTGCCTGAATATTCTTCCGAGGCGAACAAACAGCTTCGCTTCCTGTTTTACTTTTTTCGCTTAGAACCTCGGAGAGTGCATAACTGGCGATAAGAAGTCTTCGTAAATGAAGAGTAGGCTAAGCTGCCGCGCCCAGTAAAAAAAAAGAAAAGAACATCTAGGGAATAACGAGAGCGCTCCCGAGGAATGTTGCGTTTTGCCGTGCTCATAATGGACTGGCCCGTTCTCCGGCAAGTCACGCAGCCAGACATGCGGCGGTCAGAAGCTTAAGTGCGACAGAACAGCACGCACAACATTCATCGGGTAATCGATAGTGCTTTGACGACGATATGAGAGCGCCACTGGAAATGAGGCAGAATGTAAGATAGAATTCGGAGCGTAGCAGTTTTTAGTTTCGTGGCAGCGACAAAAGAGAAGCTGGTGGGGAGATGGCACTGATTTCATTTAAGAGCGCTTTTGCCTTATCCATACCTTTTATTTGTACCTGTTAACTGCAGGCTGGAAGCACGTGCAGGGACCGAAGCCATGATGAAGTTTACGCCAGGGTGGACTTGGGTATTTTCCTAACTCCTTACACGCTCTCAGCTCAGCACTGACGTGGAGAAAGATATTTCTGCTAGCGCTCTCTGCAAAGGGCATAATCGCGTCTGTTTGAGGCAACAACAACAACAATCGTGTCTGTGCATGTGGTGAATAACATACATCACCAGCAGCAGCCTCATTATGCCCACTACAGGACAAAGACCACTCCCACATATCTCCAATGTACACTGTCCTGTGCAAGCCATGGCCATCTTATCTCCCCAAACATCTTAATCTCATCCGCCCACCTAACTTCCCGTCGCCCCCTGCTTCGCTTGCCTTCCCTTGCAATACAGTCTGTTACCTTTAACGACCGTCTTATCTTGCCTCCGCATTAAATATCTTGGGTTTTCTGCGCCTCGCTACCAATCGCAAACTACTCTTCCCTTCCGAGACTCTTGAACATCACTTTAGTTTTCTGCATATTTTTAGACCCATTGTCTAGCTTTTCCTGCCTAAGTCATGGATGGTGCTTTACAATTCGTCCCCTGACTTAGCAAGGCAATGTCATCAGTGAATTGCAGACTTCATTAACTCTTATCCCCATCTCTTTCGAATCCCGGCATACTATGTAAAAACATGCGCTATCTAAAAATACAGAACTGCGCTTTTTCACATGCCAGAATTCAGGGCCTCCATCTTCATCCGCTCATTGCACATCTGTATATTAGGTTTCTAAGTATTTCGCCTGGCCTTGATCTTGTCATGTTATGCAAAAAAAATAAAAATAATAGAGATTATTATTAATAATAATGAATTATTAATAATTATGAATATTAATAGTGAATAATACAAACTGCAAGCCAATGCAGTTTAATCTGCGCATTCCACAACGCCGCCATACGTAAACGGATAGAAGGCTGGGAGCAAAAATTTGTCTCCAAGCCATGGCAGTCCAAACGCGTAGCCCCTGGTTCTAGATATGTCCACGTCATGTCCACCCAATACGTTTGAACACGAGTGATTTCAGTTCCGCACGGTCTTGAAGCACAGTCTGTAGTTCACCTCAACAAGCGCAAAGATGAACTAGAGGAGCATTGACACTGATCTAATATGAAAGTGGTTAAATCATAAAGCCCACTCATTTCACTCGTATCTTTAAACTTTACCGATGTTCACATTCGCCGCGACACACGGGAACAGAAAGAATGCCAAAAACACAATGCAGACAAAGCTGCATAGCATTTACAAAGCAGTGAGTGCACAAAAACATGACTGGAGCAGCAGTCTGCACAACAAAAAAAATCTCTGAAGAAGGCAGCCAGCGGGTAGAAGCGCCTCGACATAAATTTCATTAAATTTTCCGTAAGTTCATTTCGGCGGAATGGTGTGATCTACGTTGCAAGTTAAAACAAAACGCTGCTGACACTGAACAGTGGGCAGAGTTTTTTCGCTAAACAAAAAACAAGATAGAGCAAAGAGGCGACAGTTGGCAGGCATATTCATGTTGACACAATAAGCATATTTAGCATGTAGTGCCAAACGCATTGCTCCACACGTATATCATTCTAATTACAAGAGACCGGCCTGAATATGTACTCTAAATGAGCGTTTTATGATTCGGAATAAATCTTTACTGGCATTGGAGCATGAAAGAAATGCTAAAAAAATAAAAGTAGCACAAGTACATTACCACAAAGACCATCACAGGAAATTCGGAAATAATACAACCATAAAATTGAAAGAAACGCGATGTACGCGACTGAAATAATGAGGGGGCGGACGATGTGGTGTCCAGATAAAGAGAAGAGGCGGGACGGGCGAGAGGCGCTAGTAGAACACGCTGCACTTGAGCCTCGGGTTCATGGGCGCACCCCCGGGGCAGTGGAAAGCACCGGGGAAGTCGCGACTGTGCCTCAGCGGTTCGTTGCAGGCCAACTCGGCCGCTCCGCTCTGGTAGCCCGAGCAGAGCGGGAAGCAGGAAGCCACGAAGAAGAGCTGCTCCTCGGAGAAGGACTCGAGGCCGTGGACGCGCCAGCGCGGGTCGCGCCGCCGCAGGGGAGACCGGAACGCCTGCCACAGGAAGGACAGGGCCACGGCGCGCTCGAAGGCGGTGCGCTTGGCGGGGTCCCGCCTCAGTCCTCGCAGCGGCCCGCCTTCGTAACAGCGGGTGCGTTGCTCCAGGAGCGAGCGGAAGCGACTGCGCGCCGGCAGATGCTCCTGGAAGAACTGGAACGTGGCAGCCGCGATCATGGAGCCCAGGCCGCCGTACTTAATGCTGTCCACCACCTGTGATGGTGTGATGCAGCTCCGCTTCACTGATGAGCCAAGCACGCCCTCCGTAATGAACGCGGCGTTTTGAAAGGAATATCGTGATTGACACCCACACGAATGCGACGAAAAAAAATTGTTGCAATTCTCGGCAAACCGCTTTCATGCATTTGTTACCGGCGATGAACAAGGAAACCTCACCACCGAGGAGGTTAATGTCGAAAATTTCGGGGCCAAAATAATAATACAGCGACTGCAACAAGGGGCAGATGAATGTACGGCAGTAACATATCCTGAATGTGTCGTTCGATCAGCCAACCATTAATTCCTTCGCACTCACCTTGGCGTCGTAGAGGGGCAACAGCGTCGCGTAAGGTGCCAGGCCGAGAGCCCCTCTGCCGCCAGCTCTGCGGACCGTGTAGGCGTTGGAACTGGCGATGCTCGACAGGTAGAACGAGCGGGTCGCCTCTCGTACCTCGGGCATCATGTGGTGCAGGGCGCGCTGGAGCCGGATCCAGTTGAGCGCGAACGCTTCGCGCGCCATGGACGGCACGTTGGAGAAGAACCGATCCAGCCGGGCTTTGTCGTCGAGCAGCTCGAACCTCGGGAGAAGCGTTCGCTCCAGCTTCCGTAGGTCCACCGAGATCTCGCGCGGGTCCAGATCCGGGTTGGCTTGCAGCATGCGCAGAAGCGCCGAGTACACCACGTTCACCATCTGGTGCAACTCGAGTCTGGTGGCCGGGGTAAAGTCGGTGGCCGCGTAGCGCTCGTACACAACCAGACCCATTGTGGTCTCGGTGAGCCGCAAGCAGTGAAGGGGTGACTCGTCGCGCGCTGCCTTCACGCTCCCGTAGGTCATGACAGCGAGGCCGTAGGACATGAAGGGAGCCAAAGCCTGAACGACCGTCCAACCGTAGTAATAATGAAGTCGAGGCCTGCCTAGGGCCAGGAGGAGGTCGTCCAGGGCGCGCAGGTACTGCAGGTCCCAGACGGTAATCTCTTGCGAGCACGACTGCAATGGCGAGGACGCGTTGTCCGGTCGAGCCGTGTAAGATGACATCATTTGATTGAACACATCGGCCCAGCGCTTGGCTCCAATCGAAGGCGATATGCGCTGTAACCGAGTGACATTGTCAAAGACTGCCTTCATGGACGGCTTGCGGCCTGTCAGGTAGTGGAAGACGATGTTCTCAATCCTAAGGAAGTGCTCAAAGCGCGCAGCCGCGTCTCCGGAAGTCACCGGTGCCAAGAGTGCGCCGACGCCGCTGGCGTTAGTCTTCCCGTCGTAAGCCTCGAAGAATCGGAAGAAAGAGTCGTAGTACTGCTCGTACTTGCCGACGGCTTCAACCTCGCGGCGACGTCGCTTCAGGTGTTCAATGACATCTCCCTTCCAGATCTCGACGCTGCACTTAACCCTGTCCCGGTCGGCCGTGAAAAAGATCAGGGTGAAAATGTTCAGCGTGAGGGCCATCTTCAGCATGGATGCCATGACGTCGGGCGTTTCGGCGACTCGGGGCCAGAGAATTCCGGCGTCGGTCATGATCTCTCGAAACTGGTCGAACTGGCTGCTCCCTTCGGTCACCACTGCGACGCACGACTGGTAGAAGATGGCGGCCTTCTCGAAGGCGCTCTGCGCCTCCTCCGGTGCCACGGCTGTGCTCAGCGAGTGCGCCACGAGGTTTGTGAACGAGACCATGTGGTCGCGGAACACGGAGCGCGACGAGTTTGCGTAGCCGTCGCAGACGAAGCGGTAGAAGTTGTGGCACGGAGTGGCCGAACCCGACGCGCTCTGCGTGATCATGCGGGCGTAAGAGGTGCACGCCATGGTCTCGCACAGGCCGACGAGCCGGGCTGCGTGCCGCACTCGCCGCGCGACTGGCACGGCGACGGCGGAGACGACAGAGACTGCGACGGCGAGAGCGAAGAGTGAGACCACAACGGTCGCCTTGGTGCCCAGTTTGGGACGCTCGGGAGGCGGCGGGGGGCTCGAGATGATCTGCCGCTGAGACTCGTACAGCGTGCCGAGCTTCTGTGGGCGGCAGAAAAAGCGGCGCCGAACGTTCACACTACGCAGGCTCAACTTACACATGTACACTTCGCTTTAAGACATATTATATATGGGTGGTCCAATCAGTGCGACTTGGAATGCAACGGCGGCTACAGTAACAAAACGCTTTTCTCTTTGCAGCTATTAAATGCGCTGTGGTACGGACTGCAGAAAGCCCTACTCTTTCTATCTTCAGAGAGATGCGTAACTTTTGATCCCCGAGGAACTCCCGCTGCATTGTGATAGAGGCTTGCGGGACTGCATCTTAAGCCGTGCAAAGCACGATTTTATGTCTGGTGCAAACTGCACTGTCAGCTGCGAACACTTCTTAGCTTGAAGCGCGGCAAAATATATGTGAGCATGAACTTGTAAGCGCAGGTGCACGAGAATGATTACAAACCTGTCTTCCTAACAAAAACAGATTTATCCTAATGTGGAGCCAGAAAAAGTGAGTAGCGTGTATCATGAATTATATCTCTTGCAGCAATGATGTTGAGCATGCGTGCGCTCTATTCGCTGCTCTTTTCATCGGCTGCGTAAATGCATTCACCACACCAGACCTACGGTAAAGTTGACGTGAGGCCACGGATCGTCGGTAAACTAGACTGTTAAGATAATCCGTTCAAGTGGGCGAACCCTAGCTTTCGGAAAACAGCACTGCTTCAATGAGCAGCACCACAATGAAAAGACTAGTGACGCGCCTATAGGAGGTATGCAGCATCTCAATGCACCTGGGAGCCCATTTTGGCATCCATGCAGCAGTTCTTGAAGGACTCAGGACTGAGTGCAAGATTGTGAACAATCAGTGTGTGCCCTGTGTACCCTACAAGTAACGGCCAACGGACACGTGGAAAAGGATCATATCCCTTTGCTCTCTTCCTTTTCTATCTCTCCCTCCGTTCCCTTTCTCACGTGTAGGGTAGCATACCGGGCGCTGCCTAGTTAACCTCCCTGTCTTTCCGTCTTTCTCTCTCTCTCTCATGCAGCAGGCCGAAAGGGCACGGCGCGTGTATAATCGGCTTTCCCCCCCCCCCTCCCTCATCCGGCCTGCACAGCTGAGGCTGGACGTGGGACGCCAAAATGGCGCCTGTGAGGTCACGTGAATACCTCCTAGAGTTAAGCCTACTCTCTGTGCCTGACCGAAATCTTCCTGCCATTCGTTAGGTTGAAACCCGATGCGAAATGCGTGTTTCATGTACCCTGCGCTCGATGAAAGGCATGCGACGGTAATGCAACAGCTGCAGCAAGAGGCATCATAAAGTTGAATGGCGCAAGGGAACGAACACAGGAAGACCGAGACAGAAAGAGCGCCTGTGTCTTCCTGTGCTCGTTCCTTGCGCCATTCAACTTTATGATGAACCAACTAGCCCAACAGCAAGTAATTCCGCAAAGCAAGAGGCAGAAGCTAAACCCCAGAACCCTGAGCTCACTCAGTCTACCGACGGCTGCCCACGGCTTCAAGCGAACACCCAAAGCGACGCTGCAAAAAAAGCGCACTCACGATATGCGTCTGGTGAAGTGCAGCACCGTGCGTGATCCTTGAAGAGGTAGGCCGTGATTCCGAAGCGCTGTGTTCGGGCTCCATCGGAAACCTTGACAGGACGCTCCCACGCACGGGCTTGCTCTTCTTCTACTTCCACTTCTTCTCCTCCTCCTCCCTTCCTTCTCCTCTTTTCCTGCTATCGCGCTACTGGCTCACCGCAGGGGCCGTACCAAAACGGGCATTACGTGGAACACAAGTGGAGCTTTTTAGGAGGGAAAGGTATTTGTGAACGGCTTCTGGCTATTTTCATCCGTCATGTTTTGGTGATGAAAAAGGGAATGCATTGACTAGGCCGCGATAACTGTACAGAATAATATTACAGCAAAAGCTCTATCAGGAGAGGGACCAAAAAACATTTAATGCACAGAATAGTTTGGTGGGCCCTCATTCCAGGATCACATAGACTTTTGCCACCGATCTTGCCCGGATGACCAGCGAAAGCTGGTGTTCCGAATATGAGCTGGACAGCGCCGCCTCCCAGTTCTCAGTTTTTTGGGTTATTGAATCTTAGTATAGCTGGGTTTTTCTGGCAGGCCCATACCATATGGTAAAACTCAGCTACTCCACCGCAGAAGGCGCAGTGTGGCTTGTACGAATTTGGAAACATGTAGCCGAATCCGACAGGATTTACATAAGTGTTCGATTGAAATTTCCTTAAAATGACCCCTTGCTCTATGAGAAATCTAGAAACGACGGGAGCGTTGCCTTCGGCATTGGCTTGGGTGTTGTCGCGACCAAAGACTCCCGCGTTCACGTGGTAGTCAATGAGGACGTTGTGCAAGCTGGCCGGGGAATTGGCGTTCTTGAAAACGTGCCCTAAGTAAACATGCTATCCAGGAGGTTTAGCCCCTGCGGGGTTTGAAAGGGCACTGTGGTGAGGTTAGCGAGCACGGTCAATACGGCAAGAAATACGAACCCGGTGGCTGTCAAGGACAAAATAGTAGGGCGGCATTGGTCTGGAATTATTATTCGGCTCAGAGGTGCGTGAAACAGTTCGGGAGTAGTTTTTTTTTATATATGTGCGGTCCGCAAGTTTCACGTGTGCCTATGATTCCTGTTCCATCCTGAGAAGCCCCAGTGCTTCGGCTCTAGGACCATGTGATGCAAGAAAAAATATGGTTTAATAAAAAAACACGTCTTTGTAATAAATGATTTACTTTTCGTTTTTTTTTTCATGAATGCTAAAAAAAAGCACTCACAGTACAAAAAGCCGCCACTGAGGGAAAGAAAAAAGAAGAACGTCACTTTACATATATCTCTTCCGCGTTCACTCTTAAATCACCTTCAATAAACAATTAAGATGCCCAATGGTGCTCACCGGTGCGCAATTTTATCTAGATTAAATAACACCAGTGCCCATGCGGCTCCGCTAACGTTCGTCCCTGCCCACCACACTGGTTCCAATGCTGGTTCAGTGTGTGTTTATCGAAGAAGTTATAAGCCGTGTGTTCAGGCTTGACAGCAAGAACTTTTTTCGGGGGTTTTAGTGATCGCGCTATACAAGTTTGTGATCGCACACAACTAACACAACTATTAACCAGTCAAAATGTCATGCTTGTCGCTGGTAGTTTTTTATTAGGCTGATAACTACTGAGGACAGCTTGGCTGTGGGAATGAAAACAGGACGTATGGGTCTTTGAACTGTAATGTCAAGTAACGGAAGGCGCATTCGACGCGAATGTGGAGTATCGTCGAGCTTCAGCTTTCTATCATTTATGATTTGCGCCCAAAGCACTAAAATGTTTTCGATGTCGTCTGCAGCGCACTTCCTGTAGACTACCTGGACCTGGCAGCAGAACAGCAGATAAAAAAAATATGTATAGACACATTAACCGCGAGAGTGAAGCTATATCTTTTTCACATAACTCTGCGCTTCTAAAGTACGTCTAAAAAGATGTCAGTATTCTTTAGCAACCTTGCAGAAGAGCGAAAGTAAGCGCACTTGAGCTGAGGAAACAGTTGAAGCCAATAAACGTCAGTCCTGTCAAGCAGAATTTTCCGATACGCCAGCAGGATTCTCTGGAGGCTGACTTTAAACGCCGCGTGACGAATTCAAAGTAGGCTTATTTATTCCAGGGATCCCGTTCCACGAACGTGTTCCGACTTCCGCCTTCTTCCTTGCGGCGGTGTCTGCTTCTCGCTCAGTTGACTCCGAGGCAGTGACTCGCGCCTCTTTCTGTTCCCGCTGTCTCGAATAAAATACCCTGGAAGTCGCTTGTTGGATCCCCGGTCTGCATTCTCGTCGCTGTCAAATCAAGCGTGCTTACGGGCTTCGCTGAGCGCAACACGCCGAGCTCATGCACGTAAACACTCGAACCCGGAATACTTCAGCGCTGTAGGCAAAACATGTCAGAGTGGGGCCTTCCAAATCACGCCTAGGGCTCTTTATGTTTTTCCTTCGTATTCCTACCCACTTCCGTGGTTGTGTAATCTAAAAGCCCTGACATGGGCATGACGCGAGATTCATTGCCAGTAAACAGCTTCCTGTGCTTTGACAGCAAGACGTGAAGGACCTGCAGAGTGTATGCCCGACTTCTCCCTGTAATTGTCCGCATCGTCATCTCTACTCGCGCTTTAAATCTCAATTACGAGTCAGTAATACCTTTTTGCGCGTCTTTGAGCGCACGTGTGAACGGCGAATTAAAGTGAGAAAAGCTAAGCGTGTGTCCGCTGCGAAAGAACTTATTCATCAGTAACAGTTTTTGTACAAACAGAAAAATAGTGCTTGTCGCGTTGAGCCCAGCGCTTGCTGACCTTTGGTGGACAAGAAAACAGGGCTAGTGCAAGTGTGATTCTGTGAACGCAAGTCGGTTGCATTTTTGTTTTTAGAATTTGAGGAGTTGAAGATGGCTTTTACATTTTTTATTTGAAGAATACTTTGGCCAAATTCTCGAAGTTTTCATGGGGACGCTTTTTGAAACATGAATACAAATTATCTACGCTACGTTTTGGGGCCACCATTCTATTCCTGATAGGTCTCGTCATTCTCCGTTGTGCGTAACTATGCCGTCTTTCGTCCTCCCAGGCTGGCACACGGTAGTGTGTTTCAAACTATATTTCCAAAAATAACGAGAGCAAATGCACGCTATTTAATTCACTTACTAACAATATTACTCGTAAGGTCTCGCACAGGCACGTCAAGGCTTTTAAGTCCAGCCTTAGCAGATGCGCTTGCAGTTAGTACGATGCTGCCAGTTCCTAAACCATGTCGAATTTCATGTAAGCCCCGTCATTGTCGACCCCGGGAGGCTCGGAATGCCGTTTGCACCACTGCGATCTCTAACTTAAATTGACTACACCGCCCGGCTCTCCAGCTGCGATGCTAAGCTGTAGCGCAGCCTGTGGCTGGGTGCGGCGTTCACAGATGCCTACTTCCATCTAATCGCAATGACTCACTCTCCGGCGTGGGAGAACGGCGGTGCGATGCGATGATTGGCCACCTATGTGATTGACCTCAGTTTGAGCGTGATCGTGTCTTCCTGTCTGCAACGCTCCAACGTTTGGGCCCTCGTCGCCCAACAAAGGTCAAAATTCTTGGGCCTTGAAATATACCTTCATCTCACGGGAAAGCTGTGAAGGTGCTATTGAAATTCTCAAATGAATCAACGTTGAGTTCAAGGTTATAAGCTTACTGTGTGCGCCCTGTGTACCCCCATAGTAATGCACTGCGGATCTCTCATTCCGCTCTTCACTTTCTTTCTCTCCCTTTGTTCTCCTTTCGACGTGTAGGACAGCATACTGGGCGCCGCCTAGTTAATTTTCCTGCCATTCCGTTCTTCTGTTTCTCTCTCTCTCTCTTCTCTCATGCAAGGGCCTCTTGGGAACACAAAAACTACAAAAAAAACTTTTGCTGAGCATTTGCTTTCTTTGAAAAGATACACGTCGCTATGAAGGACGACCACAAAACGCACATCACGGGTCGGTTGCTGCGTGTATTGGGAATCCAAGATGAAGTTTGTCGTTTCGATTACAGTGCCGTAACACAGCTTAGCCAGGGCAGTAATTAATGATTTTAAGGGCGCTCTCGCTCTTTCATGCCAAAGTGCATGCGCTTACAGGCATAGTTTGCGTGCTCTGTCAAAGCCGCACGTTGCGTGCTTCAGCTATCTGGGCTACGTCCCGAGTGGAGGAGGAGGGGGACGAGGAAAAACGTTATTAGCGCTTGCTCCGCTAAGGCCCGATGATCGTCTGGCGATCGCGAGAGAAGCCAAGCACTTCAGGAAAGCGGGGGAGGGCAAGGGAAATAAAAATAAGTAATGACAGTGTTACGTGAGTACAGGATGTGTTGTATGTCTGCCCTGATCTCTGGACAGTTGGGACAGTGAGCTGTGTCACACCATCCGAAGTTGTAGAGCACTAATTGGTTGAGGACAGAGCCGCTAGGAAAAGAATGTTATCAGCCAAACGTGCACGTCTAATCCTTCAGCATGTGGAGTCGTGTTTATCACAACCAAAGCAGCTGACGCCAGCAGTGCCTAGACGCGCATTGGAACAAGTGCATCGCCTCCTGGGTATCGCAGGCTTTCTGAATTTTATTTCCTTGAAACGATGGCGAACCAATTCGTCACCACAACACGCATTTGCTTTCTTCTTGCAGCTGTGCCAATTTATTCAGCGCCGGTACAGCTAGCATGCAAAAATGCGTTCTTTTATGACCATAATGTTTTATTTCTATTACTTTTCTGGCGTGGGCCAAACGATTGATGTCGCTGCCAAAACATGCACGCCCACTTCGCCTCGTAATATGCATAAAGCTAGAACCACGCGCCCACCCCGCAAATTTTGACCTCGAAATTAGGCATTGGGGCTACGTTACGGTCCAGTCAACTTCTTTGTTTACACGACAAAAGCAACCCCCTCTGCCGCAGGCTTATTGAATTTCGCTACTGGCGTCATTCAGAGGAGCCCCGCTCCTTAAATAAAGAGTATTCTCCGTGGACGCTAAATACAAGAAAGCTCTGACTTCAATCCAGTGACCTATATTTTTAACCACAGAAGGCTCATGAAGTCCATTTAATTTTCGCTGTGTGTCACTTGTTCTTTTAATCCAGATGGCCGAAATCGCTTAAGGATCTTGTAGAGTTCTCGTTTTCCCACTAACAGCGCTCGGTCTCTTGCTTTCTTTGGGATCTGGTTCGCCACATACCAGCATGTCCCTATTTTTTACAGTAAAGCACTCGGCTCCTGAGGCGGAGGACCTAGGTTCGATCCCTGCCGCGGTGGCCGGATTTCAATGGAGGCGAAACACAAAGGGCGCCTGTGTGCTGTGCGATGTCAGTGCACGTTAAAGGTCCCCGGCTGGTCTAAACTAACCCGGAGCCCTCCACTATGGCGTCCCTGATAGCCCATACGTTGCTACAGGACGTTAAGCACCACAATTTAATTTTTCTTTTTGCGCTCGTTATAGGATTACGCCACAGCGAGTGTTCTCGTGCTAGTTCTTGTACGCAAGGTCTTCTCTATTAACATATTTGGGTTTTGACGTGAAGCCGGTGAGTGTTCGCAGCTGTTTCTACGCTGAATTGCACTGTCTTCTTTTTTTGAGTATATGTGCGTTTCTTCATGCACGAAATGACAACTCTCAATTCCCCTTCGAGCGCTTGTTTGTTCCGTTGAATTTACTTTTTTTTCTCCCTCATTTATTTATTCCAACAATAAGTGTTGGCGAGGCTGCCTATACCATTAAACAGGAAACGATTGATTTTCTATTTCTAGTAAAGGCGCTCTCTGTCGCCGATGATCTCCTTGTTTTTCCATCCTTACTTTAGGAAATTTATGGGTTAATTTTCAGTTTTTCTCTCAAAAGCGATAATAAGATCTGCGCGGAGAAACAGTACCCAGGCTGAACAACAACTCCAACATAGTAAGCGCTGCACGAAGCGTTTTTTTTTTTTGCCTTCTTGTTCCTTGTTTGTCTCGTCGTTCTAGGATTTTTTTTTTCTTGGAATGCTGTCGTACCAACTCACCCGTCAGTCCGTATAGTTATGCACAAGCATACTGAATATATAAATAGCGTATCAGCAGAAGCTTTACCACAGCATTTCTACGCCCACTCCCTTCCTCCTGTGTAATACCCCTGTCACACGGACACTGTAAAGGTACTTTGAACTAATGCTCCATTACTCTAAGGACGAACGCGCGCTGCCACACGGACGCGCCAAAGGACACCTAGCTCAAAGGAGCTTCGAAACAAGGCAGCTCGAGTTCGTCCTTTGAGGCTTCAAGGGAGTACTCTCTCTCCCAGCGAGTTAACACCATAAATAAATTGAGAAAAGAAACGTTCAATTCTCATTTTATAAATTCACTTCATAAGATTAGTGGTGTTTTAAAATATAAGATCATTTGTTTTGTGGCAGTCTCACCACGCCATACTCTCGTTCCAGATATACAAGCGAGTTGGGCTCAGTGTGGCCAGCACTGTGATGTTATGCTCTGTACTTGGAAAATCATGTCATTATTGCAGTTAAAATTGCATTGCTTTAACTAGAGTCACTCTAGCTTTAACATAATACGGTTATAAAACTAATTTACTAAAAAAAGTGACATTTATGTATTTATATGTGCAGTGAGGTTTGCAATTTTAATAACGCTTTTCGCCGATGAGGGCGCTAAAAAGTTCTTGCGAAGGTCGTTCCGCGACCGTGTAGCACGGACGAACTCCCTTGAAGTAGTGCTCCTTTGGGAGCGTAAAGGAGCATTAGTTCAAAGTGCCTTTAGAGTGCCCGTGTGACAGGCGTATAACAGCTGTTTAATATCAGCCTGGCAAAGGCTTAGTCAGGGGTGGTTTTCCAGATTACCCTTATTGAGTCATCTGCTAATTATGAAGATAAATAACTAAAGATTAAAGATATAAAATTTTTGGACACAACCAGCTTTCTATTTAAAGGTCATAGTAGCCTCGCACCGCGACCCTCGAGCTAGAGAAATCCCACTGCCATTTCTTTAAATACAGCATGTCCGCAAGGGAGCGTTCTGAAACGTCTCCGCAGTGCGAGAAAATGATCTTGAAGCATGGAGTGGGAGAGTGGCATGAGAAGAATATAAAAAAATAGCTAACAAGCCTTCACGGCGCCTACGCTGAGGAACGAGTGGTATTATATCAATATTTGAAAAATGATTACAAGGAAAGTGAGAAGAGCGCTTGGAAAGTGATATCGTCTTTCTCCATTCGCCGTGGGATTAGTACGGATCTGTGTTCGAAAAGAGGCAGCGTCCCGTGATCCATGCCTGCTAATCTATTTTTATCACACCAGGGCCTCTAGAAATTTCTCACAAAAGACGTGTTGAAGAGAGGAGCCGGGTCTCCTTCGTAAGGTTTTGTTGAACGAAACTTCAGTGAGAAAAAATATTGAAGAAAAAGTGACGGCTCAAAAGTACTAACGCTGTTCTTTCGTCCTTCCTATTCCCGCATTTGCGCAAACAGATAAGCGGGATTTCGTAAACCCCGACAGATCACCCTTTGTCCAGCTAACGCAATGCATGTCCTTCCACTTCGTGCTTTTTTCCTAATGTGCGTAGGATCTAACCATAGAGCTCTTCCTTGTTTATAGTGTGACCGTATGAAAAGAGAAAAAACCCGAGAGTCGCAGCAAAAACAAGAAGTCCAGAAAGATTCCAGCTTATCACGTAGCGCTAATCCCAGCAAACAAAGCGTTTCGTTTCTGAATCGCCAGCGCCCAAAGGAAGCTAGCGAGCATAGAAAGCGAACTTCCGGGAATAGAGAGGACGGCGGCATTTCGCAAGATGTCCTTCACAAAAGTATTTAAAGTTCAAAATTTCCGAGAGGAAAGCCTTCAAGTATTTCCGTTCATTCGGGTCTTGAGCAAGCACAGTTTTAGGAGGCTATGTCGTGTTCGCCACCTTTTGACAGTGCTTGCGTTATTGCTGTTATAGCAGCAAAATAAAGCGTTACTCTTGTTCCAACTTTTTTTTAGTTCTCTAGTAGCGAGTGGACGCAGCGTATAGTATGAGGCCGCCCTCAGCACGCCGTTATTTGGCACGAAAAGGTCCTTGTGAATTTGTTAACGGCGACCCCGCACCTTAGCGGAACCGAACGACCTCATTTTTTAGAAAAGAATAGATAAAGAGGCGGCGTTATAAAGAGAACGAATAATAAAGAAGTCTGCAGAGATAAGGTGGTCCTAAGATTGTAGAAATTATCTCAAGCCCTCAACTCCATCGTTGTCGGCTTTCAGAAGACATCCTCGGTGATCTGGAACTGTGTAACCGGAGGTGGACCGCTGAGGTTCCACATGTTGAATGTATCCGTGGCCAGTTCCTGCTAGCGGTTTCGTCTCTCCGGAATGCTGGCTTCGCAAACGGCGTTCAGCGTCCTATCAACAGCGTCATCGCTAAAGGCCTTCATGAAAGCCAATGTCACCAATTTCGTCCTTCCGTTCAGCGTCTTTTTGGTTACGTATGGTTTAGTTGGTGTATCGCACTTATGCGAGTTGCACACAGCGGTGACCTGCCCTTCTTCTTGCAATTAAAACACGTATAATTGGCATGTCGACATTGAGACACCAGATGACTTTTGTTTCCACAGCTATAATACGTTCTCGTGGTCGCATGGTGCACGCTGTGCGTCGATCGAACACTTTCGTTTGATATCCCGTTTGAAAAAAATGGCAGTGGCTTAACTTGGCTAACTTTGCGAAAAGCAAGAACGCTTGCTAAGCGTCTGAAGCTCGTCCATGGCAGCTCCGCTACACGCTGTTGGATGTGGGGCTCGGAGTCGCTATCGACGGAACCGCGGGTCAGGAACGACGCTTGCTCCGAACACCGCCACTACTAGGACAGGACTGCCGACGATTTAAAGGAGTTGAATGATGGGAGGAAGGTTACGAGTGGGTTTTGATTACATATTTACATTTGTACAGAGTCAGATATCAAATGTGAGCTGCTCTCCGAAGAGAGGATCTTGAGGTATGGTCATAATGGAGGATGCAATAGGAGGATGATGGATGGTACCTAAATAGAGCAGATGCTCCCTAAATGGAGCATCCAGAAGGAGCATGATTCACTGCACTCGCCGTCCATTTTTATACAGTTCTCCGTCCCTATATTCCCCAGGTTGAGGACGTCTCCGCCAGGGTGGGAGTGGTCTATAACTTGCATTATCGCGCACAAACACGCACCAGCGCACACAGGGACACGCCCTCGTTACGTGTCGAGCCAGGGAGAGAGGAGAATGCCCACAGGTCCACGCAGACTGCGGAAGGTGAAAGTTTTCTGGCCAGCCGAAAGTCCCCACGCGTGGCTGGCGCCTGTTGTTTAGATGTCAGCCGAAGCGCCGGACAAGATCACACGGTCGGGTCCAGTAGCCGAAAGGGACGATTCGTTCTTGGCGATGCCTGCGAAGGCTCGCGGACGATGCCCGCTAATCCGCTGCCGTTTTCCCACGCCGACAGTCTTCAACCAGGAACCAGGCCGCATTAGTTCCCTCATCTTAGTCACGGGCATTTGGGATTAGCTGCCGCTGGATCAGTGCGGCGGCCTCTTTGCTCTGCCGGAGTCCATCCGGGCGACGCTGTTCGATGTACTCGGGTCGGGAACGTGGGAGCGATTCTTATCGCGTGATTCGGAACCCTCCCGAAGAAGCTTAGTGTTGGTTTCCAGCAGGTGAGCCTTGCCGACGACGCCGCTATCGCAGACGGCGGCCGCCGAATGTAACAAAGCTCCTGACAACTGTTCTATATATACCCTCACGACCATGTGGCTATTACGTGATATCACATGATCTTACGACACCCCCATTTGATGTCATCAAGTGGCTTCACATCGCCCCATCGGATGTTCTCAAGGTCAAAGGTCAAAGTTCAAATAAAAAAGGTCAACTGAAAGTCATTGGTCAAAATCAGGGGTCATGAATCAAGGATTCGACGCCATAACTCTACCACATATGTTCCTACACGGCTATTCTTGGTTGGGCTGAAGGTCGTTCAAGGTCGTTACACTGCCTACCCGAATACTGATTTACCTAACGTAGAGAAGCTTTTCGCTTCAAAATTTTTCTAGCGTCCCTCTTCGCAGATTCCACAGCAAACAACGTTTGGAAAGTGCGCTCGAATGTCAAGTCCGGCAGCTCGAGTGGTCAAACCTGAAAGGAATCATTGTTAATACCCCAGGTGATTCTGTTCCGAAGCATTTTGTCCAGTTCTCCGCCGTGGTCGCAACGCTCTGACTAGTTCTTCAACGCCATGATGCAATTACTGGCAGACTCGTCTTCAGAACGCACCTAATTGTTGAATAGGAAACGCGGGACCATGGCGGATAGTTTCGGAGCATACGGCTTGCACAGAATGCGGGGAATGTCTTCCAACGACTTGTCTAGTGGCGTCTTGGGTTTAACAACATTCCGCAGCAGTGCGTAGGTCATCGATCCACAGCAACCGAAGAGAATGGCCCTCTTCTCCGGAACACCGTTGGCAGTGAAAAACTCCCTCACCTGCTCCACATAAGCAAGCCACTATTCGCCTTCCACCTCGAAGGCCATGATGCGTCCGAACGTCGGAATTTCTCTGCCCTCATTGGCAATCTGTTACGATTCTTGCTGGAAGAACGAAGCAGACGAAACTGTACGGCAACTCCGCTCACAACCAACTGCTCGTTTGTTGGTTCCGTCAAATCCAAAGGTACCCCCCTGGCTCTTCACTGAAACACACGCAAACTTCCGTCTGCAGAGGGCGCTAGCAAGCTACCAACATTTATACCCCAGTTAGAATTATAATGGCACACATATAACGTAATGTATACTTATAGGACCACAGAACAGACACAGAGGACAGACAGACAAGGGAGGGGGCATACGTTGTCCTTTGAGCCAGCTGCGCCTTTGTTGAGCTACAGCTATTAACTTAAGATAATTTCTCGCGGAGCTCTCCCGCGAGATGCACCCTGCCACATGCACGATGAATTACTGTTCCTCGAGGTAGACAGTGATATGCCCTCTGAGCTCTGGGCAAAACTCGTGGTGGCCGTCTGCAGTGCTTTTAGCACGCCACTTTTAGGCAGTCGATGGCGCCTAAAAATACTTCCACGCAAACTCCCCCGGCAACGGTGGGACCACAGGCCGCACAGGCGTCTTCTCTTCTGGATTCTGTTCCGCGAATTTGGGTTTTTTGTCCTGCGTGCTTCTTTCATTCCTCGCTGTCGGTTCTGAAATTAAAGTCCGGTTCGTAGAGTCACGAAGGCTATATTTTGGCGTCTGGCTTTTGGTATACGTGAATGCAATAAAGAGCATTCAGGAGGGCAATGTAAAAAAATTATAAAAACGAACACTCAGGATTCCCAATCACTGCATGTGTCGAATCAAGCCCCCGCGGTGCTTGAGAAGTTTTCAGCGTGCTAAGATCCATAGAGATGGTGTAGCGTTGGGGCTCATTTGTCTTAAGGACGCTGTGAATGACGGTTGTTAACTCTCTGCAAGAATGAAAAAGACTGGTCTAAAGCAGTTAATTACAGCATAACAATATCTGGTAGGAATGAAAATCAAGCCCGCGAAATAAAAACTAAAAACACGCAAATCTTTTAGAAAACTTAATTCGCCAAGATTTTCGTGCGCTTAAATGCTCAAAACTTTTTATTTTATTCATATTTTTTTTCTGCCAACACCACATTCGCTCCTGATTCTGTTTGCGGACTACAGATCAATATTTTAAACTTCCATAATTAGTTTCCTTCATCTAGGATTGATCACACCCCGACTTCATTTTCTTCCGATATCGAAGAATTTGATGTTTCATTTTCTTTCCTTTCAATGAACGTCTCTAAAAAGTTGGGTGGGCTGACGACGTGCCATTCCTTGGGCTTTGATGTGTCGGGTGCGGTCTCTTCACAAGGTCCTTGTAGCAAAAGGAGGCGCCAGCTGTAAAGGCCGTGAAATAATTTGTTCAAGAAGTGGCGATGCTGCGTATCAAAGCGCAAAACCAGCATTTAACCTCCAAAGAAGGTTTACAGCTGCAAAACACTAGAAACTGCACTGTGACCTCAGGCAAGTTAAGCGTGTCATGGGTATATATTTTTCTGTTGACAATCTATCTATTAACCTCCATGCTTCGCATTTTCATTTGGCCAGTTACAGCATGTCGACTCAATTGCGGATCCTTTTAACTCTTTCTTTTCCTGTTTTGCAGTTACATGCATTTTTATGCGTGCTCAAAAAAAGATAAAAGTCCATCTTGGATTCACCTGGTACCGCAGGCATGCTTCATTGACTGCGCATTACCACGAGAAAGGGCAACGTTCCGTGAAATGGTGATACACGTCTCCATTTATTTGATGCTCATCTGAGCATGCTTATGCTCAGTAGTTACTGAAACGATACACTGTTTATCTATGGTTGTACGACCATCCGCTGTATATTATCTGGGCTGTTCGCATGATGCCGATATATATAGTGCTGAACTAAAACTGGAAGCTTTCACTTATAATGCTTAGCAGTAATAGTAAGTCAGATACGCAGCTAATATACCCGTAAAGGCCGCTAATAATAAAGTGCAAAGTGCTTGATTAGCTCTGCGAAACAATTAGTGTTTCATATCGGTATTACTAAAAATGACCAAAGCCTCCTTTCAACCTCACATAGTTCAATTTAAGTTCTTTGAGGACGACTCGAGGGACCTTAAGAAAACTTAAACAAATTATTCGTCGACTATTGGGACCGACACCAGTTACAATCTGTTATCCTTGGCATGATATGAACTAAGGCAAATAACATGAGCTGCCGGGCACCGAAACATTGCGCTATTTTTCCTTCCAACCCATCTCTGAGCTTCACGGCAATCAAGAAAGTATTTTTATTGCTTCTTTTTTGAAAGCTGCGATATTTTTACCAGCCTCACACCAGAGGCCAGAATTTTTAAGGTTTGCTCTAGAAACCTGCACATACGTCCACTAAGTGATGGTGCATGTGGAGTTGTAAAAATATTATCGTCCCAAACATTCGTTTTTTTTGCGCTCGCGCTTATTATCGTTATATTTACCTGCAAAAAATCCTCCCCATTTTTTTAACAAATCCTTCCCGGTTATTCTGCGCACTCTCAAGCCCTGTGTTCTCATGCACTATAGCTTTGCCGTACAGGCAGCTTCGAATATGGAGCTGCACGAACCAAGGTGATGTCGTGGTAACGCGACGTTAATATTCTAACATTCTTACTAGTTGTAATCTGTGCATTTCGTCGGATAGCCGTAGTCGAAGCACTTCGTTTTCAGAACATCGAAAAAGAGGACGCCAATGGTCACTGAGGTGAAGCTGCTGACATTCTGGAGGCAATTGTAGAACTTCCTGTCATAGGGGCACGCCGTCCTGGAAGCACAATAACGACGGACGATAATCGTGATTAGGAATGACACTCAAAACGTTCTCTTTATATGTATTCGAGCATGTCTATTAGATTCCGTCGCGGTCATTCTCCTTCTGGAATTAAGTCTGCATCCTTTATTCTGGAGTAGAAATGTCGCTCGAAACTGCAATCAGGATTCCGTCGAAACAAACGCCGTACTTCTGAATGATGATGTCTTCAACATCACGCCTGTGTAAAATTCCCTTTCTGGCCTGTCCTTTCAGGAACAGGGATGTCCGCCTGCATTCTTCCCGTGTCTGTTTTCTGCGCAGGACAAGTAATAATAACAAACACGGCAAACTTATGCCCATGGCCTCAGAGTTGCCAGATTTAACTTTCTGAAATATTCAAATCGCATATTGGTGCAGTTGGCCGCCGGGTTTCGAATCCTGCCAAGTACTGGCAAGAGGTAACTGACGTTATACGTGTAAAAAGAGTGCTGGAACTGCTTCAAACGATGTGACCCGTTCGCAAGCTAGAAATCTCCGCGTCCCTTTTTTCTGGCTGCAGCTAATTCAAAAACGAAGGCCGCTCTCGATTCGGTTTCGAGCTCTCCTTGGCACTGGCGAGAACGATACCAAAATAATACTTCTAGTTTCTATGTGAATTTCTATGTGAAAATTATCGTTAGTAATATCGGTGGCAATAACGAACCGTGAGTGATAAAAATAAACAATTTGCCTCATTATCTGCCTTTTCTGTTCTAATACGAGATATGCAGACACCTGCAAGGGTTAATCGGTGAGAACAAAACAGTGGTGACCGAGAAAGAAGGAAGGAAAAACACAAACGAAGCGCCCCTGCGCTGTTTCGTCCTTAATCATTACCACTCACGAGCCGGCCCGAATTTCCACCTTAGGATAATCTTCTTAAGAACTTGTTAGTGTATCTTATCGAATTACGTGCGTAGCTTCGATGTCCACAAATGAGTTTTAGCTTTGGTAGTAACAGTACTCTAAGCAGAAGCATGTGAAGAGCAAAACACTTTACTTGATTTCCTTTGTAGTGATAATCGCCTCGCTCCGCGATATGAGGCACCATGTCACTTCGTCCAAAGCTCTCTTGACGAAGTTTTCATAAACAGCCAACTCTCATGTTGCCGAGGTATGAGGCAATGTCACAAAAACAAAGCAGCTAGTATGTAGGAACAATCCCATAGATCATGTGCTCACGCTGTCGATGTACAGTTTCTCGGTAGATGTACAAACTTAACAATTTCCTTTTCCTTGTTACGAATTGCACGCCAATAGTGCCACGTGTGAAATTCTAATTTGTGTGAAATTGTGTTTAAAATACATATCTCTATTCCGCAACGATTTAATGTATGAGGTGCTTACATTGTGTAGAGCATAGGGTTCTTTATGCCATGCTCAGTTCCCAAAGCTGGTATATTATCCTCAGAATGATCGTGGTCGCGACAGCATCTGTCAGTGTCGCTCTCTTTTCCCAGATCGTCGTAATTTTTTGCTATGTCGCCAGCTCCACACCACTTGGTTCCTGCGAGCAAAACATTTTACGTTCGCTAATTAGTTTGCGTGAAATTGCGAAAAGGTGTTCCATCTTACATACGAAAATTTCCTCTCTTCTTACGAACTAACACGAAAAATAGACCTACATCACCCTCACACTGAGCTGCACTACCAGTTAATATAGCACATGTATGATCAGTTCATAAAATTTTAACTATAGCCAGTTATTTTTTACGATTCATTATTTAATTGAGAACTTGTTCTGATGACTCGTTCGGCCTTTCTTTGTTTTTCTTGATGTCAGGCTCATCACCATTATAAGCAGGCGATAGTAATCAATTTCACCAGACACAGACGCCCTCAAAGCGTACATTCTGAAGGCTACAGTAGGCTTACCGTCATGAAGCTCAAAAACCGAGACTACAACTTAAGTAATGCCAAAGTTTCCTAACAGGGCCGAAAACAGTTTTGTCCTGCATCGGCGTTAGGCAAACTGTAGTGAAGGATTAATGAATTGCAGCGAAATATTCTCAATCTAAGCGAGCTAATAGAGAAATAATTTACTGAAGAAAACAGCAGAAGGTTGGGTACACGTTGTAAGTACTGTAAATTTTGTCCTAAATTCCAAAAGGTCGCACCACCGGAGTTTCTGTTCTATAGGGTCGTACTCTCTTCGATTTGATACACGGTGCTTGTCTGGTGTCAATCTGGGACGTCGCCGTGTATCAGCGCGGCAAAGAGAGCTGCGCGGTCAACGGAGCCATTTTTACCGGTTTTTCGATGGCATGAGAGCAAAATGATTATAGGCATAAGGCATGGCAAGCTTTCGCGTTAATGCCTCTCTGTGCAGGATGGGTGGCAGGAACCGGCGTTAGGTTCGACCACGGCACAGCGAAAAAACAAATCCTGGCTCCTGCTCGCGATTCAAAACTGTGAAACACCACGTGTTGCCTTTTACAATGATCGTCTGCCACTGCATGCCAAATGCAAGTTGTAGCCACAGAACAAGGACGTCATTCAAGTGCTCAAGGTGTCATGTCACTAGCGCACCAACCAGTGCGTGCTCATAGCAGCTGTCAGACTACGTGGCGACGTTCCGCTTCGGATGCCTTTGTTCACTGTTGTAGATACAATCGAGATCGGAACAAGGAACGACTGAGGACGCTGTTTAACATCCGCATGATTGTGGATTTGTGGAAACGCGTTGTTGATGCACAGATGGCAGACATAATTTCCCCTGGGATGACTCGTTGGTCATACACTGACGAATTCATTGTACGAGAAGTGTGAGCACTCTCCGATTGTCAACTATCTGTTGGCATAGGCGAGGAAGCCGACCTGCCATTAGTTTCGCGAATGTTTTAATAGCGATTAGCTATATCTTACATCGTGTTTTTAAAGTAGCTTCTTGGCACCTAGGCTCTCCACTTCCTCTCCTTCTGTTTTTCTTTCATTAAAAAAAATATACATCTGACATCACCAGAAAAAAAATGCAAAGATTATCGCAAAAGTTGATGCGGCGAATCTGTGTTGGCAGTATCGGCTGTGCATTTCGCTGAAGAAACAATCGCCGTCCCGTCGCAGCTTGAAATTTATTTTGCCGCCTCCTTTACGGTACGCTGCTAGGGAGCATCTCGTGGGTGAAGGCATCTGGAAAGTGTAAGGGTGTACGAGGTGGTAGATAAGGCCTTCTGGAAGGTGAAGGTGGGGGTTAGTGGTGGGTGTTGGTTTGGTAGGGTGGAGATAGGTGGTTGGTGGTGGGCAGCCGCTTCTAAATAGTAAAGGCAGGTGGAAGGTTGGTAGTGGGTAGAATGTGGCGGCGACACACAACACCAGGTGGACAGATATTGTGAAGATGGCAGCTGCGATGCCAACGCATAAAAAAACTAATAGTTGGACACCTTCTAGATTATCCAGAGTAAATCTCAGAACTTCTATATCCGTTCTTTTTTAAGCTTTGAAAGATAGATAAGTATAGGCTGCGATCACAGCTAGGCTGCTTTTTAAAGCCTTTTATAAGAAGCAATATCTTCAGGCTACTAAGTTTACCTGGAAATATGACAAGGCTCCGAAATGCGTCGCCCAAGATTTCCAAAAATGAGGAACCCTCCGTTGCCGGTTCTCGGTCGAGGCACTTGTCGATAAACTGGTTCATTTCTTCGATTGTTACATCCGTAACTAGTGCCTCTGGAATAACCTTTAGTATATATTCAGATAGGTTCCTGTCGAAGGAGAGAAAATGATGGGGGTGCACTTGAGCCTCGTGTTGAGATTGGCATAGGAACTTATAACATTGATAGTTTGTTTACTTTCAACACCGTGGTTGAGACATACTAGTTGTGGAACCACTAATTAAGCATGCACTCTCCAATGAAGTAAAAATTCGGACGACACTTGACTTCCACCTTAACGGTATGACGCGATAACGTTAACGGGTACCTTCAGTGGCCTGGGGTCCTCTTTGCTTATCATTTCGCACACACAGAGTCTGATTTTTTAATTCAGCTTTAATTTTAATTTATTTTTATTTGATGCTAAACACGCAATGTGATATGGCCGCATAAAGCCTCTAAACTGTCACACTTAACAAACGTTCCTCAGTGGTCGAGCGGTAGCGCGCCCAGCTCAAGACCCAAGGGCCAGCTGGTCGAGTCCCGACTCGATTAGTTTTCTTTTCAACGCAACTGGTTTTCTTTCTTCAGAGGCATGCGTGATGATGTTGGTATGACGTCAAGACCCCGTAGACCAATGAAGAAATGTGTATCGGCGTCTCCAATATGATACTGTGTGATCTGTGCGGGCTGTTTGAATTAACCGTGTGAGGTCATTCGTCTGTGACGTCACGAACCTCTCGACCGGTGCTGATTTCCTCGGGTACGCTGACACCGGATTCTCCGCAGACTAAGTAGCCCCCTAGAAGGGAAGCTGAAATATCTTTTTCAGAATTCGAGGTGATTCAGTGGTATGAATGTATGAAGCTTCTAGGCGAAGCATTCCAACTAGTTTTGCACTAGAATTTAAAATGGTGAAGTAAGTGCTGATTGAAACATCGACGATGTTCGGCTTCTCCTGACTGCGTCCAAGAAATTTAGAGAAACTGATGTTGACGCCATTGTTGCCAAGATTCCAATTCTCCGCTGCCTTCGCCCACATGCTGCTGTACGTCGTCCTACACCGCCAAACAGTACCTCGTGGGCTTTACCTTCAGTGGTGTTAGTTTTCTTCCTTCAACTAATTGTCTTCCTTTTTCGCTCTATATGCAGCGCCTCCATATACATGACGTCACCACTGCATCCTCTGCCCGGAGCTGTGCAGCACACAGAAGCCTGAACGCCCATGGGGCTTCATTTGGAGATAGTGTCACTACTTCGTAACGAAGCATAAAAATATTTCGCATTTTAAAAAGCAAGTTCACACAATCAACTATCAAACTTTGTCAAATTTTAAAAGCTTTTCTTTGCCCTTTTACGTCGCCATGTTAATATTAGCAGTTGACCACGCGTAACCTCACGGCAATTTATCTGAAGAGTAGCTATACCAATTGAGTAGGGGTTACCGCTATAATCAATTTTTATACTTTCAAAGCAAATGAGCCTATCTCAATCGCGCCTTGGAAACAGCTTTATTTTAGAGAAGCATTAGCGCCTCGATGAAGCTACACCACATCGTACTAACATAAATAGCGGTGTTCTCTGCGTTTCTCTGGCCTTAAGTGAGAAGTGACTCTATTTTCTCTTGTAATAATTGCACAAAATCACAGCCTGAGGTGCTACAAAATTTCCAGCAGATGCATGCGTTATTTAATAAGAGCTTTAACTAACTTGCTTGTGCTTACCACCACGAAATGCTCAGGGCACTCCGCACGACTTGAACTCTATGATTCAGAAAACTACCAGTGCGGGTTTATCCAGCAACACCGGAGCAAACCTTCAACACTCGTGCAGTTAATAGTAGAAACAAGTAATAGTCCTCACAAGTGGAAATGTAAGAAAAACATCGTCTATCTACCGCCATTAAACTTATTTTTAGGAGAGCTGGTGAATTTTGATCTTTTAAAAAGTTTTTGCGCAAAGAGACAAACATGTGTGTGCGTGTCGTCTTTCTTCCACTTTGGGTCTGTTTGGGCTATAACTATTCAGCACTACCTGTCGTTTCAGATCATAAAAAGTATTCTGTATAGAAGCAGTCATTACGTTATCCGTGTTCCTTCAAGCGGCGTCAGAACATTGTACATACGGTGATTATAAATCTTCATTGCACGGTGAGTGAACAGCCTTGGTAATGTGCTGCGGCACACGTCGTATGCATAACATGCATTTAAATAGCAAAGCTTGCAAGTTCATTCTGGATAAAAATGAATGAGTAAATGTCTAAAAAAATTTATGCATCGCAGGTAGAACATAGGTTTAGTTCAAAAAACGGCGCGGAAATAGGACACAATACCAGCTCTGATATAAAAAGAAAGCGTGGGCTCATTTTGTGTAAGGTAAAATATAATACGAGGAAAGACGATAACTCGTACAACAAAAGAACAAACCGGACGTATGGCTCCAACTCTACGAGGCTCTTCTTTACAACCAACACAACAGGAAACTCACTCGCGCACAAACAACGCCGACTGCATGGGCACATCTGCATGAACAGCCGTAGGTAGATTACAAACCGAGAGGATTCTAAACGATAACAAGTGATCTGGAAAAAATGAAATTTCAGAGGTTACATTACGTTGAGGTTACATTACATTACGTATTACATTACGTTGACGCCTTGGTTAAAGCCTACCACTTGTTATCGTTTAAAGCGCGTTTGGTTTGTGACCACCCTTTTACCTCCTTTTATCCTGTTGTGCTGCACACTTTGATCTGGGTGCAGCACAAGAGTCGACGTCGATTCTGGACAACCATCTGTTTTGTCTAGAATCCTTGTGCGTACCCGTTCTCTTCTTTCTTGAGCGAATGTCTTTTTTTCTCCTCTTCTGTAATATTTAGAGGATCAGTCTATAAACTTTATAACTAAAGCCGCCAAAAAAATAAAGGGCAGACGGAAGCGAAGGCACCAGATACACCATTTTGGCACCATTTAGTAATAATGTCAAACAAACTCTCCCACCGGTACGTAATTCGTAAATAGACGCAAACTGTTGGTCATGAAGCCACCCGCGTTCTACTATTATCTATCTATGCACTGTCTCTGCGCTGTTATTCTAACTTCATAATCAGCACAATATTCATGTTTCATTATGTTGTTATAAAAAGAACTACACGACGTGTTTCTGTGCCTGAGTAGATTATGATACAATGATTTTCCGCAACTACAGTTTGCAACACTGTTCAACTGCTTTTTGTACATTACAGTCACTCATTGTAATTCTGCACCCTCCATACTTCTGTGGAGTACGTCCATACGCTTTAGATGCAGTGCAATCCCACTTCCTTTGCGTTTTCTAGAATGATCCTCAACTCTCAGTAAGGTGGAGGGTGCTGCAGGAGCCCAATAGTCATGTTGTAGCCGAAATGTATAATAAGCGCTGCAGATGCAGAATACTTTGATACTGCTGTGGCGCGGTAGTGGTTTGAGCATGCGCACTGCATGCAGAAGGTGAGGGGTTCGATCCCCGGGTACCGACCGACTTCCAATGAATGAGAGCTTTCCACTGGCCTGATGAAAAGTTTGCCTTGGACGCAATGCTCGCAAAATGGGTCTTTGAGCCCACCTTTTGTTGACGAAAACATCTTCAACCACATCGCTATTTCACCAAAGATGCGCTTGTTCCCGTAAAATTAATCGTCATCGTCAGAATTCTTCAGACCGAGTCTGCTCGCTCGTTAAACTGAGAACATTAGTAGCTATACAGTCGGGCCTCGTTAATATAGGCAGTTTGGTTCCCAAGAAAAACTGTCCATAATACGAGTCGTCCGTAATAACGAATCACGAAGAAAAAAAAGATGTGTGTAAGGCCTGCTTCTGTGCATACTGATGTCCTGCGAAGTTTAGACATAATTTTCGGAGCTACAGACACATTATTCATTGTCACCAGTGTGCTTAAAATATGTGCAGCTTTACGCGTCTAGAGGTCTATGATATCTTGAAGGCGTCTCGGGGCAAAACTACCTAACTACTACTACGACTGCTCACATCTCACGAGCCGATACTATATATCAGTACACAATCGGCCGACGACTGCTGAATGCAGACTTGTTATGTGGCGGCACAAGCTGTAGAGAGAGCTCATCGCAGTCATTCATGCAGTATGGAAAATAGTGAGGCGCGTCACATGGGCAACTTTGCACTGTAAAGTACGAAACGATCAAATAAAAGGGTCATCACTCAGCCATTTGCACTTATTCATTGCATTCCACTGAGGTCCTACGCTCAAAACGCAGAAATCGAAACACCTCGTCAGGGAAGTAGAGTCTTTGTTCTCATCTTCGTCCATATTACCGAGACAAAAATACATAGGCCCTTTTAGGACTATGCATTTTCGCCCTGTCCATTGTCCGGACAGTGAGTTTCCATATTGTACGAGGCGGAAATACATTGAAAAAGTTTGGTCCTCAGAAAAACTGTCCATAATTCGAGTCGTTCTTATTAAGGGGGGCCGTATGAACGAGGCACGACTGTAGTGCGGCTTGTTGTCGCCCATCTTCTGCACACTTAAAATTTGGGACTTGAAACATGCATTTCTTTTTACTTTAAGGCATAGGTACTGTCTGCTGAATCAGAGTTTGTTGCTTCGATTTGTATTGCTCTCTTTTTAGTAATGGACACGGTTTCAAACCTACTCACTTGTCGCCGATGACATTACAGTTGATAAAGTCAGACGTATTCTTATCTTCGAAAATCTCCGCCATTCGATGGCCTCCAAAATTGACGTCGGTAACAATGCGATGTCGTACACTTGGAGCAAGGCTGCAAGAAAAGTAAAAAAAATAAAGCACATTGAATTAGACGCGAAAACAAAGTAATATATCGCATATATTGTTACGGAGAAAGATAGGAAATCTCAACCAGAGGAACGAAGTAAGTAAAATGCGTTTTTTCGGAGGACGCCGATACTTAATATCGGCGACTACATACCTTAAAAACATTTCTGCTCTGCTTTTCGAAAAGCCAATTCTTCTCCTTCCAAGTATTTAATAATTATGCTGCCCAATATCAGCTGCAAGTGTAATTTAATTGCAGCTTCCCGCACGAAACCCCTTTCGGAAAAAGGAGGTATGGGTTAAAACATTTTGTTTTTTCGTCAAAACATTTCAGCATGTGCGCACTCTACCCAATTTAAACAACAAAAAGAGTCTAAGCGGAACGTTAGGGACACAGAACACTCTTCGTCTAAAAATCCAACCAAACCACACGAGAGGTTATTACAATAAAAGCAAGATCCTGAGTAATCAAGCGAAAAAAAAGTAAAAAGCAAAAGCAGTTACACAAAATTGACCAGACGGAAAATATTTGAGGAATAAATTTGGGTCTTCCTCACACTGGCGTAATGGTTGTGGCGTTAGGCTATTCAGCAAAACTTTCTCAGTTCGTTCTTGGTCACGGCAACCGCATTTCAATGAAGAAATGAAGAGAAGCCCGTGTGCTTTGGTTTCGATACACGCAACAGAAGCACACAGCTAGACTTAATAAAGTGTTGTTCTCCACTCAACTGTATTTCATAGCGCACAGTTTTCCTTTTTCACGAAAAATAAATTCATAATTCTCCAAATAAAGCATCTCGCACAGCAATTTTCGCTTCCATACTATGCATAGACTCTCTGCGGTAGTAGAAAGCAGATGTGGTTGCTTTCACTTGATAACGGAAACACAGCTTGTCAAAATGAACTACTACTTCAAAAATTCCTGCAAGACAGTATTGATCCCGGCAGCAGGCATTCAACAAGAAAGAGAATGGCAACAGGCGTAGCAAATGGTTTTGTGAAGGCTAACTCTACCTTCGCGGTTGTCCATCGCTTGCCATTCTTAAGAATGTTTGTTCTTTCGAGCGCAAAGAAAGAAATGTGTGTTAAAGCACCCGAGCAAGTAATAGCATATGCCCCACATGCTGTAAGCAGTACGATCATACCCTATGTAAAAAGATCGATATGGCCGATCTAGGTGAGAGTGATCATGAACGCCAGATCACTTTGTGACTGCTGGTCTTTGCGCGATGTTTATTTTGACAGCAGCGCGCCTTGTAAGATTAAGCTGGCAAAAAAATAACTATGCACAGAAAGAAGAAAAATATTCTCGAAATACATGTGTTTTGTTTTACCATACGTAAGACGATACTGAATTCATTGTAAGTGGAGCTAGGTTGTTGGCCGCTGTTTATTGTGATAGCGGCATGACGTGCAAAAATTATAAATATGATAAGAAAATTAAAAAAAGGAGATCATAGATAAAAACAATCAACACTACGGTGTAGCTAGATTTTGCTTCGAGGCTTTAGGGACGTGAATTCACCCGAGTGAACGGCTACACAAGACCTTTGGCCAATAGGAAGTTTTGCAGCCACCTTCTGTAGTGGTAGCGTCCTCTGATATCGTTACAGCTAAGGGAGGCCCGCAGTCCGCATTTAAAATCCAGATGACTCTGACGGAAAGATTTAGTTGCATTTATTTTTTTAGTTTATATTCTCCCTAATCCTGTGGCAGGACTTAGAAATGCGATGAACTGCTGAATGGTGATACATAAGGTGAATTGAATATACAAAGCTGGGATGGTCAATATTGGGAAGTTTTAACACTACCACTGTTACCAATCTAACAAACGCAATAATGCGCCACTGCTTTCTTCAAAATTTATGCCACACAATGCACTTTACTACCTGCGATAACTAATACAACATACAAAATGACTTTTATTTAAAAAAAAACAAGGCAACTATAACACTGTAGAATATTTTTTTTCTTGATGAATTAAGGTAAGTGAGCTACTCTAACCTACTAAGTTTAAATATCCAAACCTCTTGTTTTTACATCCGGAACCCAAAAAAACTATTGCCAGCCCAATAAGCATATAACTAAGTTTATGCCCTATTCAGTATTAAAGCGTTACACTGGACTTCACTACTCGGGTAAGATATTTCAGTATACAAAATGCCTGCTATTTTTTTAAAGAAACATGACAGCTGAAGCGAGTTCCTGTGAGCGAGATGAAGCACCAGAGCAAGGACAAGACACATGAGCAGAGAGACTCGGGGCGAGCGCTCGTTGCGTGTGCTTGCTCTGGGGTCTCTTAGTCCGAAAGCATTAGTTCATAACGTCCAACCGGCTCATCGAGTTTGGTAGGTATGCGTAGGCCTCAAACAATGCTGGCACATGCCTACTGTGGGGGAGTGGCCAAGACACAGGTGGTTAATTGCTGGATACAGGAAAGTTTTGACGGGAAAATCGAGTTTGTGTGAAGCTTGACCGTTCTCGCGCTGCGCATTGCTCAACGCCGTCTTCATCACCTTCCATCCGCGGTGCGACTAAAAAAAAAAGGCCAGCTTAACTTCGATCACCAGCTTACCATGTGTTTCTAATATCTGAATGTGCAAGGCACCCTGGCCAATCCCCCACTGTGGGTATGTGTCATTGCACCAGAGGCCAGCAGCAACAACTGAGTCTGATATGCCGCCAGACGTGCCAACGACGCAGCAAAGCACGCCATGATGGAAAGCGAGCCGGCTCCGTCAAACATATGGGAGGAGGAGTTCCGTCGACACCACCGCATTGTTGCGCAGCGAGAAAGAAGACGGCGTCAACGACAGATATCGAGGGCATGGCTAAACAACAACAACAACATGGCTAAACGCAACGAATAACTAGCGAATAAGCGACGGAAATGTCAGGCCGCGATAGCGGCCGAAGCACCGGAACAGCGAGCCGTTCGCTTCGAAGAACAGCGAGATCAAAAATGGGCAAGATGAAAGTTACTGCGTGAAGAGTACCAGAAACGTCTCACCGCAGAACTGGACGAACGCCAGGTAAACTCTGAAATGCAGTTGGCCAGTTTCGCGTCTTCTACCGCCAAGCTTCAGCAGGAGTTTCCGCAAGAACCATTCGGCTATGCGTGCCACGTATGCGATCGATTATTTAATCTCAAATATCTGGACACGGTAAGTGAAGCCATGCATCCGACATTGCTGCTTACCTTCCCCAAGATAGACGTAGCCAACGTGAAGGTGTGAAAACGTGTACAGCTTCGCTACGTTACCAGAAGATACCACTGCATAGCATGAGCAACAGACAATGCCTCCTGATTTTCCTCCGCTAAATAATGTGGCAGAATGCATGCTCTTATTCCTTATACCCTATATTCAGATACGTCTACAGCTGTACTCAAGTCACGGAAAATTTGGAATAAAGGGACCGATCGTCAGCGTTCTGGTGGACACTGGCGAGATGTTGAAGGCTCAGCCTCGCACTTTGGACAACCAAACCAAACCCTGCTTTATTATATCTAACATGGTTAAACCTTAGTTCAAATTCTGCACATTTTTTTCCTAAGCTTTGAATCCTTTATGGATTCTTTATGGATTTATGGATTATGGTTCCCCAACTAGCTCAACTTGGCCTTAATGCTGAGAATTTCAGGCCAAAAATTGCAGAACGAGATGAACTTCTACAGTGGCGCTGTCGATCCCAAACTATAGTTTTGTATCTCGCAGCTGAGGTGGTTTTAACATGATAGCGCTAAAGGCCCTATTCTTCAGAAAGTCCGGCGTCGGGCGCTGTCGGTGTTGTCAGCGTAGGTTTGGGCGCTGCGAGAGAAAAATCACTGGAATGGCTCTGACAGGTGGCCCCAGAGAGCAACCTAGGAGGCAGGTGGTACACCTAGGCCACGTAACATTGCGGCGTCGTCATAACCTGTCCACCAAATAGAAAAGGAAACTGCCCACTGTGGCAGGCGACAGCTGAGCAACCTACGCCGCACAAGGCCCACCACTGGGAGCACCTGCCATCGCAGGGCAGTGACGCATCGCTTAACCGCTGCATCAATGCGTGAGGAGTTGTATGAGGACTCCCAGAGATCTACGAGTGTAGTGAATGACCTTCTGCACATATGGCAATTAACCCACTACGCTATCGCGTGATGCTCTTAAGGCGGAGCTGAAGTGTCCCCTCCTACTTTTTTATCGACACTCCGCATGTACAGGTTCAAAAGTTAAAAACGACACAACGTTTGACGATAATTTGCAAGTGTAGGCCCAAAGTGCACGTGCCTATTTCCGCCATTTGCCTCCAGCATAGTGGACTGCGAATGTGTTCTCGTGGCATGTTAATGCTGCAGCACATTTAACCGAAATGATGCTTGCTTCTTTAAGATAAAAAGCGGCGGAGTTTCCTTAGATAAGTAAACGATGCCGCTGGCACTGCTCAAGGTTGTAAGACAAAACTTTCCCGTTCACCCAAATAATAATAATTGCGCTGTGCAGATAGACATGGATCGTAAGGATCATTTAAAACTGATATTAGGCGCTTTCCCAAGTTTTTCCACCTCTGTTCATATCATCCAGGTGTGTTCAGGAGTAACTGCACCTTGACGGGAATGATTGCTATACAGCTGTCGTTCCGCCTCATTACCCCAGATGACACTGAGTTCTATGCTCTGTGGCAAACCATACGAAAAAAAAGTAAACGAGTTTTTTTATGTTCTTCTACGGGACGATCAGCCATCTGATACGAGATTTTTACGAAAGCAATTTGATTGACCCCTCATGGTTGCTGTGATGCTTTGACTAGAATAAAAGCTTTAAAATCAATGCAGTAAAGAGCATGCGAGTTTTACCGCTGCAGTTGTATGAGGGCTGTCCCCCGGAGTTCTCGTTAGCGATACGTCAGGAGTTAAAACAGTGGAGGAGAGAGAAGAACTGCAATGCGGATTGGCCAGCTTCTGGCCACTCGCTTTGGAGGCAGCAACAACAACTCCTGGCTGTGCTGGCGGCTATTGCTGGGGCATCGGGGGCTCGTTAGCAGGACTGGTCGAATGCCTTCTTGAATCGCGTCGTTACGCGGTGGGGTCAGTCGCAGCAGCCAAGTTAGAACACCTCAGTCAATCCTCGTGACTATTCATTGCGTTGACAAATCGCAGCGGCGAGGGATAGCATAGCTGGGGTGTCGGCTATTACCAAGCGATTTCATTCGCAGGATTCAACACGAGCGGCTTCGTGAACATAGCCCTTGAGGGTGGAACCAAGGATAAGACATCATAGTCGTGCCAGCGAGGCACCATAGACAGCTCGGAAAAAGAAAAGGCTGCACAGAAGCGTACGAAATTTGCAGCTGCTTAAAACTGCCGCAACTAAAACAGAGAGGCCATTAAAATACGGCACTTACTTGTTGGCTAAAGCAGATTCAGTTTTATTGAATAAAGTCAGCGTTTGGTTCCATAGCCCCTGCAGCCCCTCGGGCATATCTATGGCGCCAGCTGTTGCAAAAATTTGATCGCCAAGGTAGACATAGAGAGCGTAGGTGAACAAAATGGATCCGCAGGCAGGGTTCATAGCTGAAACAAAAACCATGGTTTTAAACGGTTGGAGTCACATTTCGTACGGAAAGGTGACATCGCTGAGCTCTCATAACTAACTTTCTTGATAAAGCACTGCATTCAAGAAGCAGTATCTACACATATCACTGTCCTAATTTAATTCTTCTAATGCAGGAAAGAAACAGCTCGCAAGAGGTAACACGGTTGTTTGTCCTTCAACCGCAAGCATAAGCGCAAGTTTCAGATTGAGTTCCGAATATTTTTTTAACACTTTCAGATGTCGAATGGCAGGAAATCACGAATCTTTCTTCCAAAAAGAAAACTGTACTCAGTTTGATCAGCCAAAGAAATGGTTTGGTTACGTGAAGTAGAAATATGAGCAAGAATCAACGTATCACGTGGTTGGAGATTATTCCGTTTGTTTATTCATAGTTTTTTCTCTGCAGGGAAGTGCATTTTTACCAGCTATAGTAAACTGAAATTGGGCCAGCGCTCATGTTCTTTTCCCCGTAATTCGTAACCGAAACCCGCGCTCTGTACGAAACACGATAAACAAAGCTGAAAATTTTGCAAGTCTAAAAGGTGTGAAATCTAATGCGAAATTCGCAAATCCAATAAATTTAGTCGATAAATCTTGACTTACCGCAGAAAAACTTATGACTCCTTCCTAGGGGCCACAGAACTCACCCTACTACTTGCGGGCTCACATCTGCCAGCTCGGAGGCGGAAGCTGTTTTATATCGGTATCCGACCAGACCTCTCTGAGGTAAACAGGTTGCGCGTTTCCTGAAGAGGCGAACTGTTGGCGAAGGCTGGTATGATTTCCTGGTGTTAACATCTGGCCGGATCGCCGGACGCCGTTGACAAATTGCCGGTAGAAAAAAAGAACGCATCAACGTTGCATACGTATCAGCGCCATTTGTGGCCCACGTAAGTGCAGAGACTACCTCTTTCTCGGGTCAGTTATGAAAGTTATGCTAACGGTAGGCAAATGGTTTTTACGTCAGGTACGGTGCAAGTAACGTCATTTTGTCTCAGTCGCCATTCACTTACAACCCGCTTTCCTTTCTCTTCTCGCTGTCCCATTATTCAGGTGTCCGCACAACAGCACAGGCAGTAGATTTTCTATTTCGGTCCTACCACGCACACGCTCCCGCACACATACACAGACACACGTCCCTCCGGCAATCCAGGCTGTGCACCTGCATGGCGACTTGATTGCGTCAGTAAGCCTGTTGTCTGAGGGCAGCTTGCGACATGACATTACTCCCCGTACTCGATTTCGCTTTGCGAACTGGCAAGTGTCGCTCCGCTCCTGGGCAGAATGACATGGCTTTCCGAATGCTGTGAAATCTGAACACCGACTACCGTAATCGCCTCGTCTCTGGACACCGCTCGGCGCAGCAACTCGTTGGGGTGGTTGTTGCCAGCTCTTCTCAACATCGAAAAGTGGGAAGGAGGGAGGGGGTAATGTAGGACGATGTGGCAACCTGAGCCGCATGGTTATGGACGAGGATTGTATGGCTGATCCAAAAGAGGATTTGTCAATGACTTCTTAGCCTCAAAAGTTCGGTTTGCGTACTAGTGGGCCAGTATCTTTCGAAGCTGCATCCATTTAAGACAGGCGCTCCGTAAGGGAGCCCTTCAACGACAATGTTCCTTTAGCTTGAAGATGACAGGCTTGCCCACCCAATTAAACAACTATATTTTAGAGATACCCGAAAAACTTCCCAATGTATAGTCCTACAGCCCACTTCCTAGCGACATTTTCTGGATGCGCTAGAATATGACGTACAGCTTGGTAACTCCGTGGAATGTCTACTCCAGCTTTGGGCACACTAAGTACTCTGCAGCAGCAATGCTTTCTGTTGTGGCCTAGTGTATGCTGACGAGGAGGGCGGGGCCATGAAGTAAGCAAAGGCGTGGTAACAGCCTCACTTAAGCCGGACAACTGAACAGCGCAGTGCTGAAAGACAGAACAGCTGAGAAAAGCAGCAGATAAAAAGAAGTGCACATATTACGTACCAAGAACGTGTGCCCGCAACCATGGTTTTGAGACTGACAGTAACGTTTGCCCGCTGCGGACACCGTCTTATGACATGCTGGAAAAGAAGAGAAGCTCCCCCATTTATTGGCCAACGTTCTGCAAACGGTGTTATAGCCATCAATACACCTACTTGTAGGTGGAATAAAGCACGCAGAGATTGTCTGTCATGTAAACACCGCAGCTCCGCTTCATCGAACCTAACTGCACAGCTGTTCTGTACCTCCTTCTAACGAAGCGTGTATCCAGTCTGAAGTTGACTAGCATGCTTTTTCTCATAGATGACATTTAGGGTCCCATGCGTGTAGTCCTATTTACCTTTTGCGCCAATGCATGTTTTAGGGGACTAGCGCAAGATTCCTCGCTGGAGAAAAAGCCGTCCTTTCTGCAGATGAAGCCTCCACTTGATGTCACCTACCTCGGTTGGGTCACTGGTGAAAAAGCCGTTATGTGTCTTGGTGAAGCGTCCACCTGCCAGTTATCGAGGCAGGAGGCGATGTGAAAAGAGGGAACTTCCCCTCATCTTTTTCGTGCGCTAGCACGAAGTGGGCAGAGTAAAAGCCGTTGTGTGTCTTGGCGAAGCAAAAATGCCAGCTTCGCCGCTACTTAAGCCACGTGAAAAGGATGATACCCGTGCAGGCCAGTTTCAGCAAGTAGAGCGGATGGTAGCAGCGCCTGCTCCAGCCTAGCCGAAAAGAGGCGAACCGGTTTAGCGGCAGCTGCAGGGAAGCGGAAAGGCAGAAACGGTATTGCACCAGCTGCCGGTGACATTTGCTGCAAAACTGTCATAAGTAACCTATGCGGATGGTTCAGACATATTGTGCTAGCGCACCTATGTCGCATTTAGTTCCGAGGAAGAAAATTAAGAAGCACACTTTATTAACAGTTCCAAATATGCATCAGTTAACGAAATTCATCAAACCAAGGAGTTGTAATAATATATTCAGGATGTTAAGAAACATATTTGGACGGGGAAAGCGCAACCTGTTTTTAATGTTTAGTGATGGAATGTAATACTAGCTCTTCTTTTTAAGAAAATACTGAAGGCTCTCTCTCTTTCTCAAGGGTGCAAATATATATGGGCACTTTAAATCTTTTGTACCGAAGCAATCTTTCAACAGTCTTTGGCATTATAATGCTTGCATACATTTGTGCAGCACAGGGATTGATCAATCTGCTTTTTCTTCAAAAGAGCCAAGAAACACTTCGACCTTTATGAAATAAGGCAAAGTAGAATTTTTGTTTTTGAGCTCGGAGAAGTTTTTTTATTCAGGATTATTGTTTGTGAAAACGCAGTGGTGTAACTTAGACGCCTTAAGTTGTAAATGAGCAGGCGTAGTATTAGGGCATGCTCAAGCTCACGGTTGGTCAAGTCGATTGTGCATAATTATACATAATTTTTGAAAGCGGTGGAGAGAATGCGGATATGTAACACGAAAGTAAGCGCTTTGTAGTCAGCAAATGGTAACTGAAAACTAAAGCATAACCTTACTGGGCTGTGCAAAAGGCGGCAGTAATCGCCCGTGGGAATTGAAAATGGACCGTGGGAAATCCGCGGTGACCGTCTAAAATGCTTCTAGCAAGCCGCTGTCCACCATTCGATGGCACCCAAATATACTTCCCCGGATACCCCCCCCCCCCCCCCCCCCCCACTCGCGGCAACCGCGAAACTACGGCCCGCACTGACGTCCTTCTCTAGTGGATTTTATCCTGCTGTTTTCTTGAGTCTGTCTTGAAGGCTTCTCCATTCCTCGCCGTTCGTTCTGAAATGAACATGGTGTTCGTATAGTCATCAAGACTAAATTTTGGCGCTCGGCTTTTTATATACGCGAGTATAGTGAAGTTCATTCACGCGGGCATTAAAAAATAAATTATCAGAAGAGTACGCAGGAAAGCAATGATTACATCTGTAGAATCATGGGCACAGCGTTCGCCGCATCTGATATGGTAATGTAGTTTCCAAAGCACCACGATTCCGACAGATGGCGTAGCATTGGTGCGCGCTTATGTTAGAGACGCCGTGAAAGACGGTTGTTAATTTCGCTGAAGAATGAAATATACAGATCCATAGGAATGAATTAACGTCCAGCAATATCTGGTAAGTATGAAAATCAGGCCTGCGAAATAAAACTAAAAAACGCAACTCCAGTAAAAAAAAAAATTGCTTGCCCAAGGCTGCCCCAAATATGTCTTTTTCAAAAAATATTCAAAAGTATTATTTTAATATTATTCATGTCTACCAACACCATACTCTCTGCTGAACGTGTTTACCAACTACTAACCAGTTTTTAAACTTTCCTAATTAGTCTGTTCCTTCAAGGGTTGTCTGACACACGCCCTGATTTTCCTCCGACATCGAAGAATTCGAAGGTGCCATTTTGTATCCTCTCAATGAAAGTCTCTAAAATTTGGGCGGGCTGAAGACGTGCCATTCCTTGGGCTTCGATGTGTCTGGTGCAGTCTGTTTACAAGGTCGTCGTAGCAAAAGGAGACGCCAGCAGAAAAGGCCGTTAAATAATTAAAGTAAAAAACAAAACCAGCGTTTACCCTCTCGAGAAAAAGCGTTACAACCAAAAAGTACTACAAACCGCACTGCATCCGTTGGCAGGTTAAGCGTGTGATGGGTAATTTTTTTTCACCCGAGTTTCTACAAACCAAGTTTCGCATTTCCATCACGCCCGTTAAAGCATGTCAACTAAACTGCGGACCCTTTTAAGTCTTGTTTATTCGCTTGCCCTTCGATCCATTTTTACGCGTGGTCAAAAAAAAAAAAACGCATCTGGGTTCCACCCTGGCACCACAGACAAGCTTCATTGTGCATTATCAAGACAAAGCGGCCAAGTTACGCAAATTGGTGGTACACTACTCTTCAGCATATCTCGTGCTGACCTGAGCATGCTTATGCCCAATACCTGTTGAAACGCGGTTTTGAATATTTATGACTCTGGGACCTTCTCCTGCTTATAGGGCGTGCGTTTTTTGTGAATACATACTGTACTAAGCTGAAACACATTCACTTAATTTCTCAGCGAATACTGTAATCAGATACAAAACTTACATACCTGTAAAGGTAGTGAATAAAAGAGTGCAAATATCTTGATTAGCATTACGGAACAATCAGTGTTCCATATCGCAATTAACAGAAACACCGAAAGGTCTACCTCACATAGTTTCATTTAAAGTCCTTGACGAAGATTGAAGTGACTTGAAAACAACTGTAATAAATTATTCATCGGCTGCTGGCGCCTTCACAGGTTACAATCTATTGTCCGTGAATTTTCCTGGTAGCGATTGTGTAGCATAGTCCAGTAGCATGGTATGTGACTATCACAAATAACATATGAGCTACCTGGCACTGAAGCGTTACGTTAGTTTTTTTTTCCAATACAACTCTGTGTTTGACGGCAGTCAACTATGTTTCTTCATCGGTTTTTTCTGAAACCTGCGATTTGTTTGCAAAATTATACCAGAGGCCTCGGTTCGTAGGATTCGCTCTTGAAACCTGCATGTATGTGCACTACGGCAAGACACATGTGCACTTGTAAAAATATTGCTGTCTCAAGCATTTTTTTTTTGTGAGCATCCGGTCATTATATTCACCTACCAGCAATTCTTCTCTTGTTCTTATTAAAGCACCCTCCAGTTATCGTATACATCGCGGCGCAATTCCATCGACCCGCGTTCTAAACCACTACAGCTTTGCTGTAAAGGCAGTTCCAAAAATGGAGCTGCATGAAGCGATCTCAAATTGCAGTAGCGTGACGACGTGAATATGCTAGCATTCTTACTAGTTGTAATCCGTGCATTTCTTCGGATAGGTGTAGTCGAAGCACTTTATCTTGAGAACGTTGAAATATAGAGTGCCAATGGTCGCCGAGGTGGAACTGCCCACATTACGAAGGCAATTGTAGAGTTTCATGTCATCAGAGCACGCAGTCCTGGAAGCACAAGCACGACGTTAATCGTGGTTAGGAATGACACTTTAAATATGCCCTGCACGTGTATACGGGCATGTCTTTTAGATTCTATTGCAGCCATTCTCCTGCTAATGTGGAATTAAGTGAGCACCCCTTATCTCTAGAGTAGAAGTTTCGCTGAAGACTTGTCGAAACAGAGGCTGCACTAATACACGATGGTATCTTCAACGTCACCACCGTGTAAGTCTCTTTTCTTGCCCTTCCTTTCCGGTCAGACAGGCACTCAGCTCCTCTGAATTCAAATTGCCCGCCTGCACTTTAATAATAATAATAATTGGTTTTTGGGGAAAGGAAATGGCGCAGTATCTGTCTCATATATCGTTGGACTTATAATAATAATAATAATTGGTTTTTTGGGGGAAATGAAATGGCGCAGTATCTGTCTCATATATCGTTGGACACCTGAACCGCGCCGTAAGGGAAGGGATAAAGGAGGGAGTGAAAGAAGAAAGGAAGAAGAGGCTCCGTAGTGGAGGGCTCCGGAATAATTTCGACCACCTGGGGATCTTTAACGTGCACTGACATCGCACAGCACACGGGCGCCTTAGCGTTTTTCCTCCATAAAAACGCAGCCGCCGCGGTCGGGTTCGCACCCGGGAACTCCGGATCAGTAGTCGAGCGCCCTAACCACTGAGCCACCGCGGCGGGTAGTTGTTGGACTTTTCCCGATTGTGTTTTCTGCGCATCACAATAATAAAAAAAACTAACGCCTCTGGCATCATAGTTGCCAGATTCAACTTTCTTTAAATATGCAAATCCCTGACGGTCGGCTTCGAATGCAGCCCAGTGCTAGCGAGGGGCAACTGACTTTACACGTTTAAGAAGAGTCATGAGAGCTGCTTCAAACAACGTGACGCGTTCGCAAGCTACAAACTACGCGCGCCTTTTGCCTGGCCGCAGCTAATCCGAGAAGAAAGGCCGATCTCGATTCTGTTGCGGGCTTGGTCTTTGGCACCGGCGCGAACGATACATAAATTCAAACTTTTAGCTTCACGTTACCTCCCCGCGAAAATTATCATTAGTAATATCGGTGGCAATAACGGATCATGAGTGATAAAAATAAACAACTTGCCTGATTTCTGCCTTTTTGTGCTCTGATAAGAATATATGTACACGCTTGCAGGAGCTAACAGGCAAGAAAAAAACAGCGAATAACGAGAAAGAAGGAAAGAAAAACACAAGCAAAGCGGCCCTGCGCTGTTTCGTTCTTAATCATTGCCATACGCGAATAGGCCCTAATTTTCACCTTACTTAATTACAGGAAGGTCTTGCTTACGAATATCGCTTGCTTAAGGCAACCATCTTAGGAACTTGTGAATGCTATTTTTTCAATTACGCGTGCAGCTGCGATGTCCATTAATGATTGCTGAGTTTGATAGTAGCAGTATTCTAATCGGCAAGATGTGAAGACCAAAAAACTTTATTTGATTTCCTATGTGTCGGAGATACATGATAATCGCCACACTCTGTGAGATGATGTGCCATGTCATTTCGTCTATTCGGGATTTTCGCTTAATTCACCGCATCACGGAGGAATAAAACCTAGCTATCATATTGTCAACGGTTTTAAAGTTCCCGCAATTTAGAAGCCACTGAAGGCCATGTAACAAAATCAATGCAGATAGGATGCAAGAATGATGCTATAAAGAATGTCTCCTAACCCTGTAAAAATAGAGTTTCTCGGGTTATGTAGAAATTTCGCGAATTTTCTTTGCTCTTTACGAGTTGCACGCGAATGAATTTTGATTTGTGCTGAATATACTTATTTCTAGCTCGTAACGATTTAATGTTTGATGGGCTTACATCGTGTACAGCTTGGTGTTTCTTATACCATGCTTCTTGCCCAAAGCTGGTATAGTATCCAAAGAATGATCGTGGGCGCGACAGCACCTGTCGGTGTCGCTCTCCTTTCCCAGATCATCGTAATTCTTGGCTATGTTGCCACCTCCGCACCACTTGGTTCCTGTGTGTCAAAATTTTACATCTGTGCCTTAGTTTGCGTTTAACTAAGAAAAAAATGTTTCGTTTTACATAAGCGGTTTTCGTTCCATCCTAGGAACTAACAGGAAAAAGAGACCTCCGTCACATTCACATTGCCCTGCACTACCAGGTAAAGTACGTGTCTACTCGGTTTATATTTTTTTTACAACAGCCAGTCATTCTCTACGACTGAGTAATTAATCAACAACTTGTTCTGGCACCTCGTTCGGTCTTTCTTTTATTTTTTAATGTCAGGCACACCATCATTATAAGCGGAGAATAGCAATCAGTCTTGCAAGCAAAACCTTCAAAGTTTACTTTCTGAAAGATACAGTGGGCTTAACGCCATGAATCTGAAAACCCAGAACTAGCACTGCTGCAATACTAAATTTTCTTAACAGAATCGAAAAGCTTTTTGTATTGGGTGGCCTTTAGGCAAACGGTAGTGAAAGGTAAACGAATTTCAGCGAAGTATATTTAGTATAAGCAATCTATAGTGAAAGAATTTAATGGGGAAAAAAAGTAGAGGGTTCAGTACAGCTTGTCAATTTTGCAAATTGTGTCCTTAATGACAAAATCTCACACCGCCAGAGTTTGTTTCATAGTAACGTATTTTTTTTTTAAATCAGTATACATAAAATGAGTGTCGCGCGGTTGAGGATGTGTTACGCAAAACACATTAACAATGTCTGTGCAGCGCTGGTCAAAGCAACGTAGACGGCATGTTTACATTTAGAGGGACGGCGATAGTATATTTTGAAGTGGCGCTGCGACATGAAGAGAAAACGCGCTTCCGTACAATGCATATTCCACGCACAAAGTTTTCTTAAAGGTAACCTTACAGTTGGAAGCTTTATGCAATGCTGTAGTTCACGTAGATGTCCTTGAAAGTAGTTGCAATCTACTCTAGGCTTCTTCACTTCTGGATATGTAATCGCAAGAATAACTATCGAATATCGCTGAGCAGTAGCAGCATGAAATGAATTTCGCCAAAAATAGCAGCGTGAGTTCAAGACGGCGTATTGACCGTCTCTACAAGAACAGAGTTATTGCAAAACAATGCTCTCCTGGTGTCAGTCTCGGCCCTCGCCAGGTATCAGCGCGACATAGAGAGCTGCGCGGTTAATGCAGCCAGTTTAATTGTTTTTTTAGACATATACAGCGCAAGGATAGCACGCGCCCAAAGTGAAGCAACCTCACGCAGACAGGAGAATTGTTTTTTTTTCAGTTCTTGCGAAATAAGCAACAAAAATGACATAATGTAGATTTAAAAAAGAGTAGCACAGGAAGCAGTTACTTAAATCTTAAAGGGTTCGGTTTCCAGAGGGAAGTATCCACTTCGAAAGGCGCCTCATGTTTCTGATCACAGACCCCGACTGATGATCTTCAACTCGCTGAGGAGAAACCACGATTCACATGCCGCGCTGTGCAGCGAAACACAATTCCGGTGATAACCCCTAGAGCCTTGTAAGTGCCAACACACTCTAGCATAAGATACATACATTTATATCATTGCTTGCGCTGTAGCTGCTTAAGATTTCATGCCATTTACGCGAAGAAAAATATGATGTACAGAGAATTCAGGCACTTTTCGCCCACCAGTCTCAAAAGTAAGTTGGTATCAGATATCCGCTTTATTTCGTTGCCCTCTATTTACAAAATGCATGATGTCTATATCGTTGTGACATATGCGTGTAGATGAAGGAACTTTGGAATGGATAAAATTCAGGCAGCGATGTTGTTCGTATTGAAATGTGAACTTAATCTGAAGGGAAGGGACTTCCGTCAACTTTCATTTTAATTAAGGCGCGCTGCTCGTTCGAATTCCTCTTCTTTCGTTTTTTTCTCTTTAAATAAATATACATCTGCCACCAGCAGAAAAATGCAGAAGTTATCATACGAGGTGATGAGACAAATCTACGTTGGCAGTATTGGCTGCGCATTTGGCTGCAGAAATAATAGCCGTCCCGTTGCAGCTTTGAAATTTATTTCGCCGCAGCCTTCACATTAAGCTGCTACTGGGGCTTCTGGAAAGTTGAAGGCATCTGTAAAGTGTAAGCGAGTAGGTGGTGGTGGGTAGGGCCTTCTCTAGGGTAAAGATGGGGGGTTAGTGGTGGGCGTAGCTTCGGTAGGGTGGAAATGGGTGGTTAGTGGGAGAAGGTAGCTTCTAAAACTGAAGGTGGGTGGAGGGCGGTGGTTGGTAGGTGGTGGGTGGAGGCCTTCTCGAGGGTGGTGACGACACACAACACCAGATGATCAGATTTGACAAAGATGACAGCAGTGATGCCAATGCATTTAAAACTCAGGGTTCGATAACTTCCAGATTAACCAGAGTAAATCACAGAATTTGTATACCGTTCATTTATATTTTAAGACTTGGGTCAGGCTACGATTACAGCTAGGCAGTTTTTCTTTTTGCATATGCCTTTTAAGAGCTGTAATCTATTCAGGTTACAAATTTACCTGGAAATATGACAAGGCTCTATTGCCTAAGAAATTCAAAAAAGAGGAAATCTCCTTTTCCGGTCCTCGGTCGAGGCAGTTGTCGACCAACTGGTAAATTTCTTCCGTTGTTATATCGGTAACTAGTGCCCTTGGGATCACCTTCAGTATATTTTCAGTTAGTTTCCTGTCGGAGGAGAGAAAAAGATGGGGGTACTCGTTATTCCTGTGTTCATAATGGCATAGGGATTTATAACACTGATATTCCTTTTAATTTCATATATTGCTGAAAACACCTTGTGATACCAGCATAGTTGTGGTACCGCTAATTAATGCACACTCTGATGAAGTAAAAATTCCGCCGACACTTGAGATCGACCTTAAGTGCTTGACGCAATGACGTTAATTGTGGGTCACCGTGTAATTTCTCCTTTATCTATACGGCCGCCCATTTTAAGTCGTAACCGATCATCACTGTTTACGCTGGCTGGTAAATTTGCGAGACCGGTTTGGGCGCCTGGCACGCTGGACCTTACGGGATCAGTAATGTGACATCACTATTGTACACAACTCTGGCCTTGAGCACGGAGGCACCGACACGCTGTCGCGCGCATCAGTCTCTCCTGGGGACACAGAACCCGATCACGACAGAGACACACTTGGTGACCGCATAGCCTGTTTTACATGCAAGCGCAAAAGCTCACGATTCCTGCCGCCGCTGTGCAAGAACCTGATTCTAGCCGTCGCGCCGGCTCCAACGGCAAGAGCTACGACGTTCCAACAAATACGAAATCCTGTGCCGCGACCTTTCGCTTAGTCGCTCAATTCGGTCAGTCGTTTGCATGTGAACCAGCCTTCCGACCGAATGACCCTGCAGTGGGCTGACGTGGACATTCGTCCTATCTTTGCTACCTGGAAGGCAGCGACACGACTTTTCCCTCGACACTTGTCTTGACGTCTCTACTCCCTCTGTTTGCTGCAAGGTCTCCTGTGCGACAAGAACTCGAGAGACCACTACAGAGCGCCATAATCATCATCATCATCATCATCATCATCATCATCATCAATATCAGCCTAACTAAGCCATCTGCAGGGCAAATGACTCTCCAGTTAACACTATCCTGTGCCAACTACGACGATCCTATCCCCGCAAACTTCTTAATCTCATCCACCCGCATAACTTCCTGCCGCCTCCTGCTACGCTTGTCTTGTCTTGGAGTCCATTCCGTTAATTTTAACGATCATCGGTTATTTTGCCTTCACATTACATGCCCTGCCCAAGGCCATTTCATCCTCTTGATTTCGACTAGGATGCCATAAACCCGCGTTAACGGCCCACTATGCCCTCTTCCAGCCTCTTAACGTTACACCTGTCATTTTCCTTTGCATAGCTCGCAGCATGGTCCTCCATTTAAGTTGGCCCCTTTCGTTATCCGCCACGCTTCTGCCCAATAGTTGAGTACCGGTAAAATACAGCTGTTGTATACTTTTCACCTGAGAGAAACTGGTAAACTGCAATTTATGATATGAGAGAACCTGCCATATGCACTCCACCCCATTATTACCCTTCTAGTTATTTCGCTATCGTCATCCGGATCGGTGGCCGCTACCAGCCTTAAGTAGATGTATTCCCTTACCACTTCCAGCAGCACTTTGCTACCAGTTGTAAGCTGCTGCTACTTTCCGTGACTTGTGAACAATGCTTTGACTTTCTGCATATTACACTTTAGACCCACCGTTCTGCTCTGCCTGTCTGACTCATTGATAATGCTTCGCAGTTCATCTCCTCAGTTACTAAGCGAGGCAATGTCATCAGCGAATCGCAGAAAACTAAGCTATTCTCCATTCGCTCTTATCCCCATCTGTTCCCAATCTACGCCTGTGAATACATCCTGCAAACAGGCGGTGAATAGCTTTGGCGAGGTCCTGTCTCTTTGCCTTAAGCCCTTTCTTATTGGAATTTAATTGCGGACTTTCTACAGGATTATAGTAGCTGTGCAGCCATTATAGATATCTTCCAGTATTTTGACGTAAGGCTCATATACACCCTGATTCCGCAATGCATGCATGACTGCTGAGGTTTCGACTGAGTGAAATGCTTTCTCTAATCAATTAAGGCTACATATAGGGATTCGTTATATTCTGCACATTTCTCGATAACCTCATTGATAGTGTAAATATGGTCTTTTGTCGCGTATCCTTTACGAAAGCCTCCCTGATCATTTGGTTGATCGAAGTTTAAGGTTGTCCTGACTCTATTACCAATTACGTTAATAAGTACCTTAGAGGCAACGGACAGTAAACTGATCGTCTGTAGTTTTCCAAGTCGTTGACGTCTCCTTTCTTACGGATTAAGATGATGTTAGCGTTCTTACATGCTTCTTGTACGCTCGGGGTCATTAGGGATTGCACTTACGATGGGGCTATTTTTTTTTTCTAGCATCATCTTCCCTCCGTCCTTCAACAAACCTGCTGTTAGCTGATCCTCACCAGCTGCTTTCCCATATGCATTCCTCCTAAGGCTTTCTTTGCTTCCTTCTAATAATTTCATTCTGGTAACTTCAAGTTGCTGCCCTCTAGTAGTAGAACTTACCTTCTAGTAATTCCAGCGGATCTTAGTGCTGACATTCTTTTCGCGTGCCACGATGAGTCCACGTCTCAACTTAAGTTAAGGACAGCACAACGAGCTATGGAAAGGAAAATGATAGGTGTAACCTTAGGACACAGGAACTGGGCAGAGTGCGTCAGGGATCAAACACGAGTTAGTGACATCCTAGCCGAAATAAAGAGGATAAATTAGGCTTGGGCAGGGCATGGAATGCGAAGGAAAGTTAACCGATGGTCCTTAATGGTAACGGAGTAGATTCCAAGACAAGACAAGCGTAGCAGGGGGCGGCAGAAGGTTAGGTGGGTGGATGAGATCAAGAAGTTTGCGGCGATAGGGTGGCCGCAGCTGGTGCAGGGCAGGGTTAATCGGAGAGGTATGGGAGAAGTCTTTTTCAACAGTGGTCGTAGTCAGGCTGATGACGATGATGACTGAGGAAGCCCGTCAGCTGGCCCGCGTGCACAATCGGGCAACAGCAGAGCACAAATACGCGCCACTACAACCTTCGCCGTCGACAGACTGACGACAAAATCTGGCCAAGTCTTGATGTGGACTCTTGTCCGTCGCCAAGGCTTGTCTGAGAAAGCGCTGTGCCACTATTTTGGCCCTTTCAAACTGCTACGATGTGTTAGTGATGTTAAATATGAAGTGATTCCGGACAGTGCAGCGCCACCGCAATGCCGACTGCCTAGCTCTGATATCCTACACGTTGTGCGGCTTGAGCCATACTATACACAGTACCGACAGACGTATTAGAGTTGTCGCCTGCTTGAGTTGCGACCCTTCGACTTTTTTTTTACGCGAGAGCGTTGGTACCCTCATCTAGGAAAAAACTGGGGGAGGAAAGGGGGGGGGGGGCACTGAAATTTCGCCTTAAGGGTTTGACGCGATAGCGTAATGGGTCAACTTCAATATATGCAGAAGGTCATTCTCTATCTCACGTTCAAATACCACTGGAAGTCTCCACACCCCTCCTGGCGCAATGGTGCAGCAGTTAAGCTATGCGCCACTGCCTTGCGATGGCAGGTGCTCCCAGTGGAGGGCGTTGTGTGACCCGAGTTGCTCTTCCCGAGCGACCAATCCTTAATTTAACTGCTACCTGCCATGGTGGGCAGGTTGTGATGGTGCCGCAAGGTAACGTAACCTAGGCGGACCACTTACCTCATAGCTTGCTCTCTGGGGACCACCTGCCATAACCATTCCCTTGATTTTTCGCTCACAAAGCAGACGCCGACCACGCCGGCGCCGGATTTTCTGGTGAATGGGGCCTTTAACGCTATCGCGTTAAAAAATTCGGCGTCGGCGGCATCGTCTCTTCGATGTCTCGAGCCGAAGCGGTAGGAACAATCGTCCTATTCGGCAACTTAGGTGTGGCACCCAGATTACAATGACCTTGTGGCGTCATCGCAACCTACCCACTGGATTGTGAGAAAACTGACAGCCGTGGCGGGTTCCAGATAAACTAGAATTCTCGCGAGAGGTTGCTTGGGTTGACAAACCCGAGTCTCACAAGCCCCATCCGTGGCAGCACCTGCCATCGCAGGGCAGTGGCGCATCGCTTAACCGCTGCACCACTGTGCCAGGAGTGGTATGAGAACCCCCAGCGATCTTCGCAAAGTCCGGAGTTATCATTTACGCATATATGGGCATTACCGTTATCGCTTATTGCCCTTAAGGCGGAGCTGGAGTGTCCGCTGCAGTTTTTTTTCCCTCTCTTGCTTTTTTTTCGTCTCAACCTTAAGTCTACTGAGATGCTTTGGGAATCAGGGCAATGTTCCTCTTTTTCCGAAGGTGTAAATAATGCCACTCAGTGGTCCGAGGTAGCGCATAACTGACCTGGAAGACGGCAATGTAGCGCTCGCGCTGCCGCGTATCGGCCGCCATTGCTGTCTCATCTTTCCTGGCACCAGGCATTAAGCACCGTTCTTCGACAAGTACATTATAGTATATAGAAGCAGCTACTACCTAACCCTTCTTCTAGTAAGCGCCGCCAGAACATTATGCATCCGGCATCTATAAGTTTTCTCTGTATGGCGAATAAACAGCCTATACTGTACTGTAACTATACTATGCCACAGTAACTATCCTGTGGCTTGTGATCTGCCATCTTCTGGACAGCTAGAATTCATGACCTGGAACACGCCTTTCTTTTTCACATCATGGCATAGGTCGTGTCTGCTGGACCAGAGTTTTCTGCTTCAATTGTTGTTGGTCACTTTTAAGTACTGGGCACGGTTTCAAACTTACTCACTTGTCACCGATGAGATTACACTTGACAAAGTCGCTTGTATTCCTATCTTCGAAAATCTCCACCAGCCGACCGCCTCCAAAATAGAAGTCTGTGAAAATGCGACGCCGTAGACCGGTAGCAAGGCTGCAAAAATGTACAAAATATTTAAAGCACAGTGAATTACAGACAAGAACAAAGTAATATATATCGCATATATTTGGTGCGGAAAAAGAGAGGAAAGCTCAACCCCAGGAGTGAATTAAGCAAAATCCGTTTTTTTTTCGGAGGATGCCGATACTTATAGGCCAGTAAAGACCTTGGAAACATATCTGCTCTGCTGAGCGAATGAACAGGTTATTCTTCTTCTCCAAAGAAATTTAATGAAAATGTTGTACAATATGAGCTGCAAATGCCCTTTTTCAACTTTTTGTACTCTACCTTTTTCGGGAACAGGATGTATACGTTAACACAATTTTTTTGTTTTTTTCGTCAACATTTTCACCCACTCACTTTTTATCAGCAATTCTGTCGGTAATAGACTCGTTGAAATCTTCAGAAACGTTTTAAAGAAATATAGCTCAAGAATCGTCGCAGACGTTTCGGTGACACCTTTAGGAGCACTAGCAAGCTGTTTTATGTCGTGAGAAAATGATGCATCAAGAAGGAGACCTGCACTTTCGCATCATACGATTTGTTGATATATGAAGAGTTCCGGTTAATACTTTGTTGGGTCTTATCAAGCCCTCATTATGGTCAGCCAGGTTTTCGACGAGGTTACCGTACTTCTGAGGGTCTATATGCGACGCCCAGGAGAGTGAAAAAGTCGCGATAACAAATTTCTTCCGAAACTTAGTATCTTCTAAAACGCAATCAAGTTCTTTTTTATACTATCGCGGCCACTCCACCACCTCGCCCATTGCGGTCTCGCCTCACTATCTTATGGAAAGGGTGAACAATTTAAGGGTCTGTAATTTAAGATGAAAGCCATGTTTCAGTAACTGCCAGAATATGGGGATCGTGAAGAAAAATAAGTACTTCAAGTTGATTTCTATTCTAAGCAAGACTTTTTGCATTTAATAAGGACAACCGGTGTGACTTGGCCTCTAATCATATAGAGGCTTTAGCTGTGTTAGGCTGGAGTAAGTTCATCGCTTTCGAGCTAAAGTGATCCAAAATGTATACATCATCGCTTTCGAGCTAAAGTGATCCAAAATGTATACATCACTATCTACGCGAAGCCGATCATAGTCAACGAATATATTGCTTCCCTAGAATTTGGACTGCTTACCATGCTTCGACACATTGTCGCGTTTGCTTAATGTGGCCTTACAAAAATCATTAAAGACCGAAATGTTTGATCCCTTGAGCTTGCAACAGTTTTGCAGTACAAGCATCTTTTTTCTTGTGGCGATAGAAGATTAGTATTACTGGCCTGGGCTTATCCAGTTTGTTTTTACCCCCAGTCTACTCATCCTTTCGGGGCTCGTAACAGTTACACCGAGCTCCTGGCTAAAGATTTCATCAAGTTCATTTTTCCAGCTAGAAAGGTTTTCGTCATCTCCTTCGAGATGTCCGAAGATCATTAGGTTGCGGCGTCGGCTTTTGCACTCGAAAATATCAAGTTTCTTTTGTCCTGCGGAGGCAACTTATTCTAGTCAACAAAACTCAAACCTTTTGCGTTCATTGTTCTTTCCAGCTGATTTTGTGAGGAGGAAACATTGTCCATCGAAGTCTGCAAAGCTGCTTGCATGTCCTGTAATAGCTTTTTAATGTCATTGGGTTGAGGATCGCTAGGAGGCCCCGGTTTAGATTCCGCATTTCCCGCGAGCAAGAGAAAAATTAGGCTCTAAGCTTCATCATTCATCAAAATGCAATTATTTTGACCGCAGCGCGCCTTGTCAGATTAAGGTGCAAAAAACAAAACTACGCACATAAAGATGAAACACCTTTTCTAATTAACTCTTTTTACCAAACGTAGCACGATACAGTACTCGTAATCTCGCGAACTGGCAGTATGTTGTTGGTCGCTGTTTTTTTTATTTTGATAGCGGCATAACTTTGTAAAAATTAGCGACATGATGGTAAAATCAGAAAGGATCACAAATAAAAGTAGTCAGCACTATAGTGCGACCGCATTATTCTTTGAGGCTCTAGTGACGTGTATTCGGCCGCCTGAACGGCTCTACGAGATCTGTGGCCGATAGGAAGTTTTGTAGGCACTTAAAGCAGTTATACGCAGTTAATGAACCTCGATGGCGATTATTGCTATGCAGCGATCATTTCGCCCCAGTGCACCAAGTGACACTGAGAAGTTCTAAGCCCTCTGTCAGGCCGTACGGCGCAAAAAAGGTATACAAGTGTTTTTTTTAATGATTTTTAGGGGTGATCAGACATCTGACGTGATAATTCTGCGAAAGCAATTGGATTGACCTCCATGATTTTTTCGATGTTCTGACTCAAATGAAAGCTTTAAAAATAATGCAGAGAAAAGTACATGACTTTTACCGCTGCAGATGTATGAGGGCTCTCCCGAGTAGTTTTCCTAGGGCTACCTCATGGGTTATCACAGCGGAGCAGAGAAGACAAGCGCAACGCGGATCGGATAACTTCGTTTGTGCTGGTGGGTGTATAGCTTGGGCATCTGGGGCTCGTTAACAAGACTATTCGAATGTATTCGCCAGATGCGTCAGCTCATAGTGTGGCCAAGTGAAGCAGCTAGAGACAATGGTTAAGACAAACCTCGCGACTACAAATCGCGTTTGCAAAATACAGCGGCGAAGGAGAGCACCGCTGGGATGTCGACTATTACCAAGCGATTTCATTCGCAGGATTCAACACGAGCGGCTTCGTGAACATAGCCCTCGATGGTGTAACCAAAGATAAGACATCAAATTTGTGCCTACTAGGCACCATAGCCAGCTCGGAAACAGAACCGGCTACACAGAAGCGTACGAAATTTGCAGGTGCTTAAAATTTCCGTGCACAAAAGCGCGAGGCCAATGGCACACCGCACTTACTTCTTCGGTAAAGCGGACTCGGTTTTATTGAATAAGGTCAACGCTTGATTCGATAGCCCCTGCTGCCCGTCGGACATATTCATAGCACCAGCTGTAGCAAAATTTTGATCAACAACGGATACAAAAACAGTGCAGACGAACAAAATGGTCCGGCAGGTACGGTTCATAGCTGAAACAGAGCCAGAGGTTTCACACAATGAGCGATATTTTGTACTCAAATGTAAAATCGCTTAGTGCTCATAACTTTAACTTTTTGATAATTTCACTGCAATGAAGAAACAATATATTACTGCCCTAATTCAATTTTTCCAATGTAGGAAACAAACAATTCGCAATTAGGTATTGCTCTAGTTTGTCCTACGAACTCCAGCATAAGTTTTAGTTTGCCTTCCGAAAACACTTTCAAGTATCAAAGTTTTAGCAATCCAATATGAAACTTATTGCTTTTGATCTCGACCTACTCCTCCTTCAGTTAAGCCCCCTGTCCTTACTCCCAGTGACCATGTTTGTTTTACCCAATTTTATTGCATATGTATCGATGTTATTTGTAATTTTAATTACTGAATTGTAATTTCTACTGTTTTTTTCCTGCCTGACTTGACTATATTTGTGTATCCATTTTTGTTATCTTTATTGCGTCAGTGAATTTGTTTTGTCATTGTTTCTTGTTTTATATCACGATAATTCTATGCTCTATCCAACCTATGAGTGAGGAATTTCATTTACTAGTGGGTACTATGTTTCGTGTACTGTGTTTTTCTAAATACCTTTTGCCGCTGTACCATTTTCTACTTTATGGGGGCCTGTGGCTCTGTCAACCTGTCATTTGTGACACTTTTACCGCCGGCCTCCAGTGTCGTGTATTCTATACGACACAAATAAATGCTTATTAAACTCTCACTGTTAACTCCCGCGTTAGAGTTACTATTTGGCAGAAAATTTTAAAGCCCCCTTGAACAAAGCTATCCTCATTTATTTCAATGAAAAAGATTGTTTGAGAAAGCGAAAACCGACAGTGACTAAAAAAATCAACGTGTCATTTCGTTGGATACACTCTATTTCTTTATTCATTTTTGCTCATGCGGGTAGAGCATTTCGCCTCTTGTGGTTTGCTGGCTATATGAAACTAAAACTGGCATTGACGCATAAATTATTTTTTTTTGTACCTCGAAAAGGAATTCCACGTTATAATACAAACAGGATAAAAAGTAGAAATTTTTGCGTCTCAAAAATGTCAAATTTTCCATAAAATTCACAAATCCAATAATTGTTACAGATGAATCCTAACTTACCTCACAGAAAGTTAAAGTGACTCCTTTCAGGAGCCACACAACGCATACTACTGTCAACGGTCTCACATCTACCAGCTTGGAGGCGGACGCTGTTTTATATCAGTGCCAGACCAGACCTTTCCGAAGTGGGCAGGTTCAGCGTTTCCTGAATAGGCCGATTGTCAGCGAGAGCTGCTCTGATAGCCTGGTGTTAGCACTATCTCACCAGATCGCTCGACGCCGTTAACAAATTGCTGGTACCTACAAGAAGGCATGAACGTTGCATACGTATCGCGCCACTTGTGACTCAACTTTATGTAGAGAATGCCACGTCCTTGGCGCAGTTATGCCAGTTATGCTCACAATAGGCAACATGCGGCTTTCTGTTAGGTACGGTGCAGTTAACGTCATTCCGTCTTAGCCACCCTTCACTTACCACCCCGCTTCCCTTTCTTTCCCCCCTCACTGTCCCATTAATCAGGTGTCCGCATAGCTTCTAGACAGCACAAGCAGTGGATTTTCTATTTCGGTCCTACAGCGCACACGCTCCCGCACACATACACAGACACACGTCCCTCCGGCAATCCAGGCTGTGCACCTGCATGGCGACTTGATTGCGTCAATAAGCCTGTTGTCCTGAGGGCAGCTTGCGACACGACATTACTACCCGTACTTGATTTCAATTTGCAAACTGGCAAGCGTCGCTCCGTTCCTGGGCAGAATGACATGGCTTTCCAGATGCTGTGACATCTTAACTCCAACAACCGTAATCGCCTCGTCTCTGGACACCGCTCGGCGCAGCAACTCGTTGGGGTGGCTGTTGCCAGCTCTTCTCAACATCGAAAAGTGGGAAGGAAGGAGGGGGTAATGGGGGACGATGTGGCAACCTGAGCCGCATGGTTATGGACGAGGATTGTATGGCTGATCCAAAAGAGGATTTGTCAATGACTTCTTAGCCTCAAAAGCTCGGTTTGCGTACTAGTGGGCCAGTATCTTTCGAAGCTGCATCCATTTAAGACAGGCGCTCCGTAAGGGAGCCCTTCAACGACAATGTTCCTTTGCTTGAAGATGACAGGCTTGCCCACCCAATTAAACAACTATATTTTAGAGACATCCGAAAAACTTTCCACTGTATAGTCCTACAGCCCACTTCCTAGCGACATGTCCTGGATGTGCTAGAATAGGACGTACAGCTTGGTAAGTCCGTGGAATGTCCTCTCCAGCTTTGGGCACACTAAGTACTCTGCAGCAGCAATGCTTTCTGTTGTGAGCTAATGTATGCTGAAGAAGAGGGTGGAGCACTGAAGTAAGGAAAGGCGTTGTAACAGCCTCACTTAAGCCGGACAACTGAACAGCGCTGTGCCGAAAGACAGAACAGCTGCGAAAAGGAGCAGATGGAAAGAAGTGCACATTTTACCTACCAAGTATGTGTGCCCGCAACCATGGTTTTGAGACTGACAGTAACGTTTGCCCACTGCGGACACCGTCTTATGACATGTTGGAAAAGAAGTGAAGCTCGCCCATTTATTGGCCAACGTTCTCCAAACGTTGATATAGTCATGAGTATACGTACTTACAGTTGGAAATAAAGCACACAGGAATCGTATGTGACCTAACCGCCGCAGAACTCGCCTGCTGAGCTCCACTGAACTTAACTGCAGAGCTATCCTGTCACTCCTGATGACGCGTGCATCCGGTCTGAAGTCAATTAGCATGCTTTTTCTCGTAGATTTCATTTGGAGTTCTATAAGCCCTATTTACCATTTGGCAAATTACATTTCTTCGTGCTCTAGCAATAGATGCCTCGGTATCTCCTGTGTTCGTCTTTTTTCGCGCTACCTTTTTATTCAAGTATGCGTCAGTAGCCAGCCCTACAACAAGTTTTATTGAAATTTAGCTGTTCGCCAACATTTCTCGGGAAATCGGCCGTGGTGTTGTAGCAGTTCCAACGCGAAGTCACAGCTGCGGTGCCAATTTGTCGGAGACACCATGGCCCACGTGTCGCCGCCCCACAATTGCCCGCACACGATAACGTAGGCTTGCTTGCGGTCGAAGTTTGTCTGCAGCTGTTAAAGCAGCGCGCTGGACAGGCGGTCGCAAGTCGGTGCAATCACGGTGGTTGCGCAAAGGTAGGCGCCAACCCTGAGGCTACCATGCACACGCTAATTGTTTAAGGCTCCTCTTCTGCTCATGTCAATTTCCATTTTTCTTGAACTGACGCGGCTGCGCAAAACGTGAGCCGCGCTACATGCTTCCATATACATAACTGGGAAACTAAGGCTTTATCCCCTTGCGCCCTGTCAGGAAAACTTGTAACAGATGATTCTCTATGTTGCGCTCTGAAAGAACGACGCTGTGGATTTACTTACCGAGATTTACCAGCTTTTTTCGTGAGCTTTAAAACCACAAAATTTTGGGATATATCCAGAGCAGCGCGTTTATACGAACCGCTTAAAATCTTGAATACATTCTCAGGTGAAAATAATACTGGATTGTGATTGTTCTCCTCTCACAGCTGTAGTGCTAGTCTCTTGAAACGATAACTGCGAACAACGGTGCTTTATGGATTATTTTATGTAATTCCTACTTCACAGTAAGTATTCATCAGCTACTTAGACGTTTTTTTTTATAAACAACGGGTACATACGCAATATGCTTCGCTGTGGGTTATGTAGTAAATTGTACACAATATTTGAAAGCGGTGGAACGAATACGACATATAAATCGAAGCAATCGTTTTGCCGTCAGCAAATTGTAAACTGGCAACAAAGGGTCGAAGCAATCTTTTTGCAATCAGAAAAACGTAAACTGGCTACAAAGGCTTAACCTTAATCTTAAAGCCAGCCAAAAGACGCAACACGGGAGAAAAGAACACGAGGCCAGGCAGGACTAGCAACTGATATTATAATGAAGGGAAGAGGCAAGAGGAAAGGAAGAAGTCTTTTAGCTGGTTTTAAGATGATTCAGTACCAAATCGCCCAGTCGCCAGCCTTGTTGAAAGGCATAATCTCATTGGGCTGTACAGAAAGCGGCAGTAATCTTCTTTAAATAGCTGCAAATGGTATACGTTTGTTAACGCCATATACGAGCAGGATCATTAAGAGTCATGCTTTCCGTCTTCAGCTTAACGGTTAATAGCTTGTTAGAATAAGTTAAATTTTACGCTTGCAATATAATCGATAAATAAGTGAAACTACCGTTTCTGAGACGAAGATTATAGTTTTAATATTTTCAACCCATTCACCTGAATTCAAGAGGCAAACAGTGGGAGAAGGCAAAACAGGAATAGGTGCGAAAGCGAGCTCTCAAGAAAGAAACACAATGCGCGCCAAATGCGGCCCTTTTTGCATATACCATGTGCGATTTTAATATTCCTGACATGCTTAGACTGCAGCTTTTCTTCGGTTGATTATTAACGCGTATATGTTTTCCAGTGATCGGGAACTTGAAAGCAGTCCGAAAGTTTCAGACTTTTCCCCATAATCCTGTCCTACTTGCTGGGCTCATTGAATATATTTGCCTTTTCAACGGTTAAGATAATGACCATTCACAAAATAGCACTATATTCTCGAGAACTGAAGAATATTTCTCCTGAAACCCGCTGCCACGAGAAGATGTAGTGCCTGCAAGTGAATTCCGAACGAAACAACGGATATGTACTGTCATCCACACACCTGTCTAGAGTGCTCGAACGACACACCAGAGAACATACTCTGCCTAGGAAACGAAACAAGACCTTATCTCGCATGCACTTTGACATGGATCGTGTTTAACTCCTCATGCCTCGAAAAGCTATATCGCGTCCGCCAGGCAGCAACGGCTGTCATAAATGCACAACAGAGCGCACCGCTCCAGTGCTCTGGACAGCTGTGTCGACTACTTTACTGGTCGCTTCTGTTGTAAAATAAAAAATAAAAAGCACGTGCGCATGCAGCGTGGTAAAAGACAAAAGAAAATAGCTCCGCTGCCGTAATTCAGCGACACCGGTAAATCGTGCTTCGTGTCGTAAACCATTAAGCCCCTCCGCAGAGTCAACATACAAATGCAAAGCGAGCTCCACGTGCGTGGGCGTTACGCCGCCAAAGTTCCGCAGAGAACATTCCGCGTTCGCGGGCGGTGAAGCCACTTGCGTGCGCAAGATGGCAGGAAGCGAATAAATAAAAAGCAACGGGTGTTTTAGCCTTCATCCACGATGCTTAATCTTTACAACTATCTGAATTCGAGTAGCTTTCTGTAGTGCTACACAGAATTTATTTTGGCAGTGGGCTGCGTTTGCAGGCAACAGTAACGCAATGTGCTCTGCATGTAACTTCGAGTTATTCAGCAAGTAATCCATATGATATCGGTGTGGTACCTCCGGTCCAATGAGGAACAAAGGTACCCAGGATCCTATAACTTCTACTAAGCTTGAACCGAAATCGTCGCCGTAAGCAGTTATGCAGCACAAACTGGTTATTTTAATCCAGAAAATACAATCCTTGTCCCTCTGTAGACATCAATAACTGCAAGAGTAACTCTGGCAGCGTCTTATGGCGGCTATGTTTGTTACCGTCGTTTTAAGTCGTAAAACAAAATTCCAACTTTCACTTATTGGCCCTTTACAACGCGGTGGAAGAGTGTCATGGGTTAACGGGAGTGAATGGATGGATCAATCTTAGACATCCTCTTTGAATCGAGATGGCAGCTAGTTCCTCAAGGGGCAGTAAATTTTAGTGTCATTCTTAATTGGCCCATGCTTTTTGCAACTTCCAAGTCCTATTTTGGTTCCTTACCATCCTTTAACAGTTGGCACTCTCGAAATTGTTCCCTCTGTGGTCATATGGTCGAGGTGCGCCCCGCCTTTGAAGGCCTGGGTGCTATCGCTGTCATGTAGAACAAGTGGAAGAGTGCTCTAAAGCTATCACTAACATCTCTTCACCCCTGGTGAAGGTGCAAGTAGTATTCTTTTTTTTTTCTCTTGGCCTAGAATTCAGTGCCGAGTATCTGTCCTACACAATTTCTCACGAAGACTTTTATGCTCGCGCACCTGTTGCTTCTGTTGTGTGCGGCACTTTAACACATATGTTGTGTAAATGTTTAAAGTTTTCAGGTTAATGATTAGAAGAATGAAGCCTTGATAGTTCAAAGTAGGCGCTCAACTCTTCCTTCGTATCTCGAGTGGTAGCACATAACCCATTCACCAATTTTAAGTAGGTCACAAAACACGATCTATGCATAAAGATTACTCCCGGATACAAACGGCACAAGAGTGTTGCGAAGCAACATGAAATAACGGCCGACAACAGCGCTCACAGGAAAGGGACTAGACTGTACAAGCAGCGGCCCGGGTTTGCTAGAATTTCTCGAAGAGCCAGTGTTTTGCTGCGGACATGCACGTGAAACCACCTAGCAGCGTCGGTCGTTGATAATGGATTTCAGGGACTGCGCTTCCTTACGAACGTATCGAACAGCTGTGTCGGGTCGCTGCGGCAACGCGGAAGTGATCCAGCCAGGGCCAGATGTTCACAGTGCTATCGCTTTATTCTCCAACTGTACGTTGATAATTCTCTCTGTTGTCAAATCCAATCTTTTTTTTTTTACTTCTGTAACGGAAGGCTGCTGGCAACTAATAGAGGGAACACTCGAAATTGCAGAATGCGGCGCATTTTTTAGGTGATTATATAGCCTGGCGCAATTAACCGCTGGCTCTTAAGGGTAACGGAGTGTATTCCAAGAGAAGGCAAGCGCAGCAAGGGGCGGCAGAAAGTTAGGTGGGCGGATAAGATTAAGAAGTTTGTGGGGAGGAGGTGGCCATAGCTGGCAAAGGACAGGGTTAGTTGGAGAGGCATCGGAGAGGCCCTTGCCCTGCAGTGAACGTAGTCAGGCTGATGATGATGATGATGATGATGATGATGATGATGATGATGATGATGATGATGATGATGATGATGAATTAGCAATGGCGTGATGTGCAGCAATTTTTGAGGCATAAAAAGGTTGATGCCTTAAATATGGAGCTATATCCTGACCAGTCTGGCCCACAGTTGTTCTACGAGATCGAGACATCCGTGGATACGGTCTGCGTACTCTGCCTGTGAAAACAGCGGAGCGCACTTTGTTCAAGCAAAGTGATAAAAATGCAGAGGCGATATTCCGAGGTAATGACTGTACGCTAGGCTGTACGCCTAGCTGATACAGCCAACTCAAGGCATTGCAACGACGTTGTGGCTGGTATTCTTTGCGGCATAATAGAAGACATGAAGGTGGCAGTAACTTTTAAGAAGGTACCCTCTACTTTCTGCGCTGTATATGAACAAGCATTTTAGTAAAACTTGGTGCTAGGCTAGTTGGTTAAGCATTTCTTTTTAACAGGTCAGCGCTAAATACCTTATCTCGTGTCGTCGTTCTCTCGCCATGTGTTTGTCTTTTTTTAGCGCTGACCTCTTTCAAAGATATGAACAAGCGTGTGGATGTCACGACAGCACGGAAATGTATAAGCGAACAACTTGCTTCAGCATTTTTGCTACTGTGTATCAGTGCTGCAGTTTGTTTATTGAGTTTCTTTCACGAGAAGAGTCATTATACAAAGCCCACCTTGGGCCTTCCCGTAACTTAAGTGGCGATCCGCTGCGAACCGCCAGGACCGCCGGCGGTTGTAGTACTCTCACACACACAAACATAGACCATGGCTTCTTCGCCGAAGTGGGTGGACATTGAGCTACTAGCGGTGAGAATGTAGGAGGAGTCAGCGCTGGGCGGCCGCCGCGTCTAAGTGAATTTAGCGACCTACGACAGCTCGCGCTTTATCTTTTCACTAAACGTTGCCGAGTTCAGCCAATAATTTTTTCGCCCTCGATTGGTCAGCACGTCGAAATGCTTTGGAAGTTCGGCAGTATTTTCTTCACACGCAGGTAGTTTCAAATTTATTGTGTAACTTAGCTGTCCTGCTCCTAGATCTCAGAAGCTAGCACAGAAATTTTGATGTGTGATGACATTAGTTCACGCTTAAGGAGAATAAAGAATCCGAACTGCTGACAAGCACAATTCTTCCCATCGTGGAGCATGGCTGTGTGCTTTCAAGCTTGAGCTTGTTGGATCCTCTTCGTCCACTTTCTATCAGGTATCATTCTCCATGCAATAAGGATGCAATAATTCTTTTAGACAGGCTTGATAAACCAAGAAGGTAGTTTGGCGGGCTAGTTGGTGAGTCATTATTTTGTTACTGCGCTAGTCTCTTGTTTGTGTTCATGCTTCCTTATTCTTTTCGTCCCGTCATAACATATGACTTCAGCGCATTAACAAATTATTGATAAAGCAAAGTGGGAACACTTTACTCAAGTTGACTTCTGATACATTTAATTGATGTCTCTGTTAAGGGAGGGACCGTTCTTCAGACACATCAGCTTGAAATTAAATCAGGTATCAAAAATTACTGCGTAAACCTTTCTGGACCAACTGCGGTAACTTGTCTACACGCAATATGGACACTTTCACTGTAATAAAACAGCGCTGCAAACGAGAAAAACTGAGTGCTGGGCTACTTGGTTGCACATACTTTAAAGTGCTTGGGTCTTATTCTTTCCACCGAGTGAACTGGTACGCCTTATCAGGTAGAGACTATGTGCTTCAGAATTTTGTGCAAGAATCAGTTACCTCTGTACTACTACGTGGTAATGACAGTGCTCCAAACAGTCGCACAGAAACGTGAAAAAAACGCCCCTACAACAACGTAAGGTAATAGCAGCCTTACAAATCATTGTCCGTGCAACTGGTATGGTAGTCGTATTCGAAGTACTGTGTTTTCAGAACATTGAAATACATGGTCCCAACGGCCACTGATGTGTCACTGCTGTCATTGAGTTGGGAGTTGTAGAACTTTCTGTCATCAGCGTAGTTCAACCTGAAAGAGAAGGCAGAAACTAAATTGCATTAAGGAAACATTCTTGTGGTTTTCACTGTATTTTTTCTTGACGTCCTGTGAGCTTACTTTTGTCCTGGAATATGAGAGTTTAGATTATCTTATCTGATGCTCTGGTTTAGCCTCACCAGAAACAATTAAGCATGATGTCAGGTAAACAAGTGAAATGCGCAAGATAAACAGAAGCGTTCAACAATACCTTTCACTGAAAATAGTTTATCGGATCATTTGGTGACTTACATGACCGCCGTTGCGAGGGTTCATAGCAAGCGACTTTAGGAAGAAGATAAAATGTAACAAACACTAACTGACAGAATATCAGTGGCAGTTAGTAGTAATTCTTACCTACTCGTGCATATTATACACGCATTTTTTATTTTGGTAAAAAATCATAAATCTCAAATCATACAAAACGGACGGCACTGTTCTCTCACCCGGTGACCTCAACTCAAAGGGACACTCTACAGTAAATGTCAGTGTGGCTTTCTGAATCCGAATGTTGCATTTTTATAATTGGACATCGCAGATGCTTAACTAGAGAATTCCTAACTATCTATACCTGCTCCCTGCTTTTATTTTTAGTCATTGATTATTTTCTCTCCCTGCTTTCTTTCCGGAAAAAGGCTAAAGCTTATATTCTTCATAAATTTAACAATTGCTACAGGTTTTGTTCAACGGCTGTGCGTATCTTATAAAATATGTTTAATGAAGTGTCATCTCATCAGTTGGTTTCTTTATTAATTTTTGCTCTCAACTGCGTGAAATGTTCCCAGTGATCTGTTTTCTCTCTTATTTTCAAGGCCATATTGTTATTATTTTTTTATTAAAGGTTGTTCTATAATTGTATAATTCGATTAACTCGTGCTCCTTACCACATTGCTGTTTTTTTTTTCGTAGACAATATTTATTCCTTCTTTCATGTGATATTTTGGTTTATATGCTGTGTTTGCTATTTTGATGTCCGCAGTTAACTTTGAAGATTATGTCCGTATTTAAATGTGAAAATTCTGTATGTTTGATGAAACGCCGTTGTATGTAATGCTCTTTCTTGATTTTGTTTTTGTTAAATGTGTACTTTCAGCCTCATGTGTGCGAACGCACCCCTGCTTGTGCTGCGACTTTTTGGACGGCCCGGGCAAGAGATCACTGTTATGGTCTTTTTCCCCTACCCCATGACTAAGCTTATGTATTCTGAAAACCACCATAAACAAAGAACGGCGACAAGCGAGGGTCTTTGTCGGCCAGTTCTTGGTTCCTTTCGAGGGGAGGCTGCGCAGTCGGGAATCCTGCGCCTGCACGATGCACCAGCGCCGCCATTACTTTTATCATTGGGTTCCAGGAGACCCCATGAATATCGCGCTCATTCTAGACTGGTGAAATTCCTCGCAAGGCCAAGAAATCTAGTATAAACAAGACGACTGACACTGCTAGCTAACAAAAATTATGAGTGGGATCTTTTGACCATAAATAGTCGAAATATAATAGCGAAATATAATCCAAGTACCGTATTGCTTAGATTCTATTTCATGCGCTCAAAGCACAGAATTGCACAAAACAAAGTAACAACGCTAGCTTAGCTTCAGCCCTCTCAGTGCACTGTATAAAACATCTCAAATTTGTGCAGAATAACTATTGACAAATCGATAACAAAAAGCCCACAAAGCAGGCATTTCTCAAATGTTAAAATTATATCTTTTGCGCTATGATTACCCATTCTCCTTTGTGCCCTAGGCCATGCAGCTAAATGAAGCGGAAA
>JARKHS020029226.1:0-148047 GCA_030143305.2 Amblyomma americanum | reverse complement strand
CGTTCTTAGTATTTAAGATACCTTTGACGTGAATTAAAAATCTAGTTGCGAGTCAGCGCTTGTGGTGTCCTTTCTTCGTTGTGTCCCGTCGTTTTATTGCGCTGTTCAAATATGAGCCAATCATGCTTGGCGTTAAACATGGCGGGAACACACATCTATCGAGCGTTATTCAAGTCTTCAGAACATGGGACCCCAGGAGAGAACACAAGCAAGGCATTTTGGGCGGCGAAAGCCTTACTCTCGACGCCTGTAAAGCGTGCGTGTAAAGCGTTGATAGAATTGACGCACACGGCATGAATCTATAGCTTTGAAATGCTAGCGAACCAGAGCATTTAACAAAGGCGTGCTAGTTTCTAACATTCTATCTAGAAGAAAGCAGAGCTAAGAGAGAACAAGTTAAAAAAAATATTGGGCTATAAATTTTTTTCAAGGATCACCTAGTAAACACAAAACCGAAGATTTGATTAGTTGCCCTTCATTCATTTGAATGTGACAGATCGGAAGCCCGCTTCTGTTATCACTACGGAAAACCGCTAATTTCCTTGCTTCTATGGAGCCCTCGTTATTGTGAGCAAACGGGCATGCATCACTGTCACCAAAGAGATTGTGACTTGTAGAGTGTCCAACGCTAAGCTTCCCGCTCCTACTTTCTTTTTTGCCGTTCTAGAAATGCGCTTTCCTAAGATCGATTAAAGCGATTAAGTGAATAAGTGCTTGCGCAGTGAGTCGCTGGCGGAGCGACCGAATGAGTGAGCAGCATGCTGGTGAGAGCCTGCTGCAGGCTCCCAGCTGTCAGCCTGACTACCAGTGAACCGCTGGTAGGTAGTCGGGTTGAGAGTTGAATTTCATGAACTTTTTATTCATGTATTTAGTCTTTTTCTTCGCTTCTACTGGTAGGGATTTCCTACCATGGGGCTTTTAATTACCGCAGTTTCGCTCAACCAGCGGCTCATGAAAGGTTACTTTTTGTATTCGCATTGCGTTCAACTCTCCTAATCAGCTACTTGAATAACGTTCGAGAGGTGTAAGTGTGTTCCCGCCATGTTTAACGCCAAGCATGATCGGCTCATATTTGAACAGCGCAATAAAACGACGGGACACAACGAAGAAAGGACACCACAAGCGCTGACTCGCAACTAGATTTTTAATTCACGCCAAAGGTATCTTAAATACTAAGAACGCCAAACACAAACAAGAGGGAAAAACCAAAAAGAAAACAACACAAAAGCTACTAATCATGCCCACAACGGTGACAATCGGCACGAGCGCAAAGCTACACATCTTGGCCGGATAAGAACACATCATCTGTGTAGTCTCGCGCTAGTGCCGATTGTCACCGTTGTGAGCATAATTAGTAGCTTTTGTGTTGTTTTCTTTCTGGTTTTTTCCCTCTTGTTTGTGTTTGGCGTACTTAGTATTTAAGATGCTTTGACGTGAATTAAAAATCTAGTTGAGAGTCAGCGCTTGTGGTGTCCTTTCTTCGTTGTGTCCCGTCGTTTTATTGCGCTGTTCAAATATGAATCAACACCAACTCGCCCAGTTCGCAGCTTTAATGCACGATTGACGAACGGGTGCTTACAAACCTTGAGACGTGCGTGCCAAACCGAGGGCACCAGAGAGGGCAACGTTCAACACAAGAACACGCTTTTGGCACCCGCTTAAAAATTACCGAGATCCTGCTTAGCTCTGGCATCATTACTCGTAATCCTTGCCGGCTCTTGCGCGGTTCTTGCTCAGTTGCTCGCCCTCAAAAGGAGACGACTAACGATACGTAAGTAATGAACGTATCTTTGGCTTCAACCGTCGTGGTGGCTTGTGGCTTTGAGGTTCGAATGCTGAACCTGAAGTCTCGGGATCGACTCCCAACCACGGCAATCATAATTTCAAGAAAGCGAAGTGCAGAAATGCCTGTGTGTTGTATCATGTCAACTAGGTTTAAAAATCCTAGGCGACCGAAAATAATAATGAGCTCTGCACAACGGCATTCTTTTCCTCAGTTTCTGGACGTTCATCCACACGCGCGTAAGACTACGCTTGTGACGCCAATTACTACTCGCCGCAGGGAACCGTTCTGGGGAGATATTATTTATTTTAACCTTGTGAGAGGGCACTCTAGTGAGCCACATCCCTCTCGCTTACACCCCGGGAGCGCACTTCTCGCGCTCATATTCAAATCTGGCTGAAAAAAAAAACCGTCGCGCTTGACACACAAGAATCCCAGTAGCGTGAAAAGAAGTATTCATTCGTAGGGGCCGCGGTAACACCAGTGCGCGAAAACCTAGAACTTCTGGGAAATTCAATCCCGACGTTGCGCCTGGGGTGCGCGCGAAGTGAAAGCACGAAATCCCGCCGTAAAGGAGTTGGATGAGAGAAACGCTGACTGCAGAATATAAAAATTGGTGTTCTTTTCGAGGGAAAGCGTGAAAATAAAGATCAACTGACGAACTAAGCAAGTATTACAACAAAAAAATCGTCAGTATGAAAAGATTGCTTAAAAACATCAAGCACCATCCCTACCTCCTTCCCCCTCTCATTTTTTTTCTCAAGCGAGAAAAAAAACAAAAAAGAGGGATGTAAGCAAAGGCACAGCAGTAAAGGAGGCTTGCGTTTTCAGTACTGTTTACGCGGTGGGTTTTCCATGGCGGTGATCTCGGTTCCTGGAAACTCGGAGTATTCCTTGCAGAAATGCGAAGGTAGGATGGTCTTTCTCTTCCGACTGAAAAGCAAGAGGGGCAGGAGCCGTATGTTACGCCCTGTAATACGCGTCTCTGTGCCAGAAATACTGTAGTTTTTTTTTAATATTTGCGTACTACGGTCAGTAGCTTCTGCACCAAGAAAAGTAGAACTCTTCCTCTTAAATCTTGTAGAAAATGATTTAATAACCGAATTTAAGATCCGGCTAGCACCGGGACAAAGATAGTTATCTCTTTTGAGCGCCTCAATTCTTTTTAAGTCGTCTCGTCTTTCTGTTCCGAACAAAACAGAACAAAAATTCGGTTTGATTACCTTGTGTAATCCTCAAGAAACAGTTTTGTAACACCGAGGACCAGCTGCTAATTTCCTGCTTTCGCGCTCGAATTTTTAAGTACAACATTAGAGTTGTTAAAAATTGTTAGTTCTAAACACAACAATTTGTCAATTAAGCACTTAAGTTTTCTTGGATTTCTAGCAGCATGTCCAGCTTTAAAAAGAAAATTGGAGAGGACACTTAAGCTCCGCCTTAACGGTATGACGCGATAGCGTTGTCGGTTACGCTTTCCATTCTGAACAGTTTGACACCTTTGAAGGCATTTTTCCCTTTTTTCAATTGTTTCAAGTAATCAATTGATCAATTACACAACTTTCTTAGTTAACATCATCAAGAGTATGCTTTTCATTCTGAGCATTTTGACATCTTTGAACCCCCTTTTTCATTTTTTTTATTTTTTTTCATTTCATTAATTAACCAATTAATTACAATCGCTTGATTAACTCGTCATCGCCTATCACACACCAATCAATCATCAACCACTAGAACCACAAATTACCATGATACGATTTTTTTTACGCAGCACCCGATTATTTTCGACACGCGGTGCCGACAACGTCGACGGCTTTTCGACCTAACTGTATACGCATAGCGTAATAAATGTGATACCAGTTACAATGGCATCGTAACGGGTATCAAAATCTTTGTACTTCACCGAATCGAAGAAAATGCTGCCTAGTTCCCTTTTTTGAGAAATATTACATAGTAATTTCGCTAGCTAAGACAAGATTGCACCGTAGACGGGACATCAAGTGCGGTGAATTCATCTGAAACAAAGAAATCACTGATAGCTCTAGCACACACTGCAGAAAAGAGCCAGTTTCCTATATACACAATTGGCACGTAGCATCTGAAAGGGTAATCATAAGCCAAGGAAATTAGTAAAATTTGTTAGAAGACACTACTTGACAAGCATCGCGTGCGCAAACCTTGTTTTACAGCTGGCGCGTTCTCGATCCAAAAACTAAGAGCCTGCATTTGATTTGGTTACCCGCCGCGGTTGCTCAGTGGTTAGAGCGCTCGACTACTGATCCGGAGTTCCCGTGTTCGAACCCGACCGTGGCGGCTGCGTTTTTACGGAGGAAAAACGCTAAGGCGCCCGTGTGCTGTGCGATGTCAGTGCACGTTAAAGATCCCCAAGTGGTCGAAATTATTCCGGAGCCCTCCACTACGGCACCTATTTCTTCCTTTATTCTTTCACTCCCTCCCTTATCCCTTCCCTTACGGCGTTGTACAGGTGTCCCACGAGATATCAGAGATACCGCGCCATTTCCTTTCCTAAAAAACCAATTATTATTATTATTATTATTATTATTATTATTATTATTATTATTATTATTATTATTATTATTATTATTATTATTATTTATTATTATTATTATTATTATTATTATTATTTGGGTCAGTTGGTCATACGGGACTTCATATTGATTGCCGGAATAAATATCAGCGCCCTTCGTATATATTCGCTCTAAAGGCAAGCGCCCACTATGCGGAAAGGAGAGCGGTGGCATAACCATTACAGTGCAAACATCGCCACACTATTACGGTAGCGCCGATGACAAATAGGCCTGCGTTCAGGCTGTGGAACCAACTTATTGCGCCCAAGTACCGTAACGAATGTCATATCATTCAGTCATACCAACTAGCCCAACAAGCCACTTTGTCATATCATAGTCCGTATAGGCGGAGAGACATTATGGCGAAACGTGTGCAAGAAGTTGCGCATAGTGTGTGCACATAGTTAAGTTAGGGTACGAGTCCTTCCCGAGTTCTAAATTAACTACTATAGATCGTGAAATGTATGCGCTTCGGAAGTGGCATAAATCACGGTGCGATTTTATTAATTCCGATTTGAATTGCACGTGCAGACGGTTACACTGAGTTGAAGTGGAACTTCTTTTTAAAACCAACTCTGGGATTGCCAGTGAAACACGTTTTCTACTGCCTAGTACTCTTTGTGTCCGTTATCTGCAAGAACGATCGCCCTAGTAGTATTAGAAAATGTCTTAAACTGTTTTTGCAACTCCGATTTGCGTGAAATTTCGTGTCATATGTATTCGTTTGATGCATTCGAGGTTTAGGCGAAAGCTCGTCTGGTCGGGAACAGTCATACAAAACTGTAAAAATGCAGACGCCGACTATCGAATAAAGAAAAACGACCACAAGACGCTTCAGAATTTTCAGCATATTCACGCTTTAAGAATCGTTTTTATAGATGCCCAAATTATGCCTGCTTGTGAAAACCAAAATAGAGGTAATTCGAACGATGGGCCCACCTTACGATACATTTTTGTTACACGCTGATTGCTCTGTCAGGGGAGTCCTTCCCTCGTTTAGAGCGCCGTCGCGTTAATAGTAGCTGTAAGTTGAAAGAGAAAACGGTTGATTCCCTCATTTCCAGGTTGCATTATTACGCTCTGACCACTGAGAAAGGCGAATTCCACTCTCCCTTTGCTATCTAACGGTAATGTGCTTTCTGAATCCACGAGCCAATGACAAAAAATACGGTTTAAGTGTATTCCTAAGTTAATTCTCCTACAATCTGTCGCACACATATCTTTCAATAGTTTTCAGTGTGCATGTTTGCATGGTGTCCCCGTGCAATGCTTTCGCGTTTCTGGATATGCTTTTGCTAAGAAACCTTTCATTCTTTACGTAGTGCAGGGTACAACATGTGATCATAACACCGCGATGCTCATCGGCATGGTAATTTTTTTTATATAGAAATCTATTCATCTATATCTCGAATGCTGTGGAAGAAATCTGGTTGCGAGGGGCAGCTGGAAACACCGAATGTTTACGCTACCATTTACTTGAATACGCACTATAGCCATCCTTTTTACGCGTTGCGCCACAAACAACAGAAACCGTAACACAGTTCTGTAACACATCCGAAAAGAAGGCAAAAAATGTCCCGCACTTAACGCTTCGGCGAACGTTCCCACTTCTAGCCCAGGACTCTCGCAGTGAGTGCTCGAGAGCACGAAAAGTGGCTATTATTTATCCGGGTAGATAAAGACCGCGGCGAGGAGAGAAAAGAAGAGTAAACAAGCATAACAAAACACATAGAAAAGACACGCGGCCAGCGGGCCAGGTTTGCGGCAAGCCGACAGAAGGCGTTCCCCTTTATGGCACCTCTCCGTTCTTCGAGACAAGTGTCCCTGCCTCGGCGGAGAGGAAGAGCGCCCTACAAATGGCCGCGACTTCCGGAGGATGGAACGCCCAGCCATAACGGTTGCGTTGCTCGAGTAGATATTGCGCTCCAGGCCCGTGCCAGAAAGCAGTTTCCTCACCAGCCTCGCTTTTCGGTCCGAAAAACAAACTGCGCAGTTGGTTGCCTCATCTTAACGACTTTCTCGGCTGCGACGACGCAATAGTACGATACCGGTGGGGTGAGGGGGGGGGGGGGGGGGGAAGAAACCGCTGAAGCAGAACTTGCGAACCACAGGCTTTGTAAATTGGGATGCCAGGGCTGTGTGCACAGCAATATTGTCGATGTGCAAAGCGAGGATATTGCGGCAACAAAAATCATTGTTGGTCGTGGTGGGCTCCTGCAGTTTTTTGCCCTCGCGCCAGAATAAGCCGGTCTTGTTTTGTATCTGTGGTTGTATTATGGCAACACCGCCTGCACATTTTTTTTTTCTTTTGCGTTCCGTGATGTTTACGGGTAAAGAACTACATATTACCTTGCTTCGCAGATCTTTGATTTCTGCTTTCGTTGTCCTGTTTCAAACCGGAAGGTTGGCTTAGTTGCGCAAGCTAAGCATGGCAGCTGTTCTTTCCGATGTGGGCCTTTCAGGTGTCAAATAGAAGGCGGGCATTTCGTTGACTATGCCTGGCAATATATACTTCAGGATGCTAGCAGTATCATCGTCGGGCGTTTATTACCATCGGCAAATGTTCTTTCATTGGTGAATCACATTCAGTGGGAACTTGAAGCAGACTTGCATACGACTGCGAATTTAGGTCAGCAAGTGTGAGGTGTAGTTGCACAGAGTTTCCGGCGTTTATAATTCTTAACGTTGAGTGTGTCGAGATCCATTCTGTCGCATTAGAAGAACAAAAGAAGCCAATGCCCTAGGCCGTACCTCACGCCATCGCCGTTCAAAGGGTCACTTTAAACGGTGGCTGTTAAAAGGAGCAATTTCTGGACTTCAACTCTGACGTGCAGGAGCACGCTTAGCTAGGGAGGTGAGTAGGAGAGGAGAACGGGAAGCATTAGGAGAACGTAGTGGGAAGGCAATAGCAGGTGCGACTCAGCAAAGGTTGGAGCACCGCACCATATGGCCGCATCTGAGGCATGCACCTGAGCAAGCATGCGTAACAAGACACTGCTGGGCGAGACTCGGGAACGCACGTAGAACGGGCGCTGTTGCGTTTGCTTAATTAAGCGACTTTCGTTAATAGTTTTCAAGAGAAAAAGAGAACATGCAATATAAGAGTTCACCTATGCTCCCCTCATTATTTACTGCACTGGAGCGTGATGTGCATAGCACAAGGTGTGCCAAGAGCCGTTCCGGAAAAGTAGGCCCTCTGCAGATACAGAAGGGAGCCCGAGCTCTCCGTTGCATCGGCGGATAGAAACATTAGAAAGAAGTGGCCACGAGCACAACAGATGCTCTCTACCTTTGACACCCCACAAAAACTGCGCGGTCCATTGTTTTCGCCGAGAAGGCGAAGGCGACGTTCTGTTCACGCGTCAAGTGTTCGCGCAGTGTGGCTGAGCACAAGGACACCAATCAAACGAGAAGGTACCCTTTCCACCAAGTAAAAGTTCAGGTGTCGCAGGTAAAGATTGCTGAGAATAGTGAACCGGGCAGTGTCGTAAGCGGTGACCGCTTTTCTCACAGGCACGGAACGGCTGTGTGCGTCTTCGGCTAAGTTAGGACGAAGTTCCCGCCGTGAGAGGAGAGCTACTGGGTGATTATATCACAGCCGCGAACACACAGGGTACGTAGTCTGCTATAAAGTCCCTGCACGACACGTGTGCCACGATCGGTGTTTCGCAACGGTGCGAGGGCTGCTTTCGAGTCAAAGAATACAGAAATTTTCGACCCAACGCAATAAGGCACTGCACTGGCGACGCAGTTGGAAGCAGTGTGGCACCCGAAGGCAGCTGGCACCACCCGGTTTTAAAGGGGGCGCTGTTGACATCCAGCCATTTATCCGGTTTTTAAAAACGTGCGGTGTATTCACATTGAGTAAAGCTGAGATTTGGGCGAGTTGGTAAGCATTCATGGTGGGTGAACAGCGCAACAAAGGCGGGACAAAGGCAAGACAGCGCTTGTCTTGCCTTTGTCCCGCCTTTGTGGCGCTGTTCACTCACCATGAGTGCGGAGTATTCCATTGCACAGTGTAAAAGCTACCCCGGAAACCACCGATAAATAAGAACTTCCCACCAGCCACCACTGCGACTAAGCCTAACCAGGGTGTCTCAGCTTCGACACATTAACCACGCAATGAGTCGTCACTACCTGCCGTTCCAGCAACGTCCCTTTTCGGCTTGGTTCTTTAAACCATGAGAGCTCTCTCTGTGGCCTGCTATCTTGTTTTTGTATAGGTGCTTCTAGACTATAGTTGAGTTCGTTTCACTCGGGCCTAACAGTCGCCAAAAAAGAAAGCAGTTGCAGAGTACCCGTCCGTTTCCATCGAAGATGCGACCAGCAGTTCCAAGAAAGCAGACTAGAAGGAAATGAAGCAAGAGGCAGCGCAGCGACGAACAGTGTTGTGAGTACCGTCCGCCCTGCACTCGATTGGCGGTAAAGGTCAGTTTAAAACACGGGGCGCCCCGTATATAGATGTGAACAGTGCAAAAGAGAAGCAAGTGAAGTTAAAAACAAAGCTTGAAGACTTAACGACAAAATAGAGTGGACGTCGGGGCAGCTGTGCTAGTTTAAATGGCTTACAGCGACATGAGCAGAAAGCGTCGGAGTGGGAAACTCGCTGAATAAATGTTGGTTTCCAGTCCACTTCTCTTTGTGACCCGTTGTCTCCTTACGCTGCAAGGAGAAAAAAGAAACAAGCTTTCTTCGAGGAATTCTTGAAGCGCTATCAAAACGTATTCATCCACGGGAGAAGTAGCTTAGCGTTACTTAGGCATGTCGGCAACGTCTTAAGCGCTGTAGTTTAGTCTTTGCGATTCTTGAGCCATTTTTCCCTCTGACTATATGTGACACAGCACAAATAGTCATTTTCTTTTTGCGTAATATGTACAAAGTATAGAAAAATATTATGGAAAGATAATTGTGGCCAGAGAAAACAAACGTTGGGGCGGCATTTTATGCAACTAATTCGAGTGTGCTGATCGCAAGAAAATGAAATGAGAGGCCGAAATATTTCGCTACATTTCACATCTCATCGCCTGAAAATTGAATTGTCGTTGTTGTTTTTCTTAATTTCTGTATTGATTTTTTACAATGCTCCACTCCTCAAAGGATATGGCGTTCTGTTACCGAACACTAGGTCATATCTTAGAATACCTATAACCGCGGCAGCCATATTTATACGAAAATATCTGCAAGGTTTCTTAACCTGATGAGCAAACTCAGACTATGCTTGTTTTTGCAAACCTCCCTCGTTGAGCAGTTGGCACACTCTTTCACGCGCTTTGGGAATGTCAAGAAAACCCAGACTTGGACAGCAATCCCGATCCGACTTATGAGCGCTGGGAGGCAACCCTTCATAGCCACAGCCCCCTCGACCAGAAATCGCTGGTTGAGAGGGGCCGGATTATGATGGCGACCAATGGGTTCTCGTACTGAACCCACCCAGTTTTTATGCTCTGAATAAATGTTTTTCCTCCTCCTCCTCGTTGAAATAATGGCCGTTTCGGCCGGATATCGAATTCGGGATTTAACGCTCAGCAGTAGACTACAACGCTCACCGTGTCACCGAGTCACCGTGTCAGGTGCTACTTGTGAGCATACAAGGCCTCTCCCAGCTTCGAAGGAACTGCGATGTCGTGACCTTCCTTGAAAGCCACACGTTTACTCTTTCGAGCAATCTAGACACTCCTCCCTGCAATATGGCTGACACAGCGGTACGGAACGATTAGTTACGTTGAAGAGCTTGGTAAATTTTTTTCTGCTCTTAAATAGGGGTTTCGCTGTTTCGTCGGGAGCAACAGTGTTACCTGTCCTGTTCTTAACTTTTTTGTTGCGGAATAAATTTGATTTGATTTGATTTGAGTAAAAGACGGCCCACTGCTCAAGTATATCCTCCAGATATTTTTAACATGAGTTAATTGATTTGTCTCTTCGAGGCGCGAGAAAATCACGCGGGATGAAGACACGTTTGGAAAACTTAGACATTGATGGCAGCACGAAATGAATAAGAAGCAAGAAAATTGGACACATTAACATACAACCTGACATAAAAAATATTCGTGTACAGTAAAAGACCTACAAATACACAACAAACATTTTGCTTTATTTCCCTTGAAGTGCTCTGATCGCTCATAGCGATGCACTCTAACGATGAGCGCCATAGAGACAAAGCACGAAACGGAGAGCAGAAATAAGCATGGACGTGAGAAAAAAGGCACGTCATCTCTTCCCGGAACGCAGTCCCGGCCGACGCACCCAGAGGCCCGTCAGGCGCAGATCCCGATCCGTCCCCCTCCGCACGCCTGAGGGGACATCCGGCTCCCGTGCCGCGTCTGCTCATCTGCGCTAATATTTAGACATCACGGTCGCCGTCGACCCCGATTCGCCTCCGCCGCCTAATCAGTGCGCCGAGGCCACCTCTCGCGAACGCATCTGACGCGCGCACGTACGAACTCATAGGCGCAGTGCGGGGACAGCGCACGTGAGGCGAGGAGCGTTTCGTGCTCTCATTTTAATGCGAAAGCATTTCCAGGCTATGTCGACGGGGTCGTGTCATCGAAAGGTGTCCGCAGCAGTTGTGAAGTCCTCAGAAGAGGTAGCATCAAACGAATGGTTGTAATTGCAAGAGGGTGATGTGAGGATGATGTCGCAAAACGAATTATGTCGATGGGATGAGTAGTTAATTAATTCGAGCCAAAAATGTCAAAACACGCATAAATAGAGCGGACGTCGATATAATGAGTGGACTGTAAAATTAAAATTGCCGTGTAAATAGCAGCAAAATGTTTATTAAATTGAGATAAACAGTTCAAAATAATTAGAAACTGTGTAGGAGATAAAAGGAGATAGAAAAAAGAATGGATAATTAGAGAGCAATTAGGTAATTATTGAGAATAATAAATAATAATAGTAATTGGTTTATGGGGAAAGCAAATGGCGCAGTATCTGTCTCATATATCGCTGGACACCTGAACCGCGCCGTAAGGGAAGGAATAAAGGAGGGAGTGAAAGAAGAAAGGAAGAAGAGGTGCCGTAGTGGAGGGCTCCGGAATAATTTCGACCACGTGGGGATCTTTAACGTGCACTGACATCGCACAGCACACGGGCGCCTTAGCGTTTTTCCTCCTCCATAAAAACGCAGCCGCCGCGGTCGGGTTCGAACCCGGGAGGTAATTAATGAGTCTGTTTACCCGTCAATTCTTTTTTTTCTCAGGTAATTAATGAGAAAAAAAAAGAATTGACGGGTAAACAGACTGGACGGGTATATAGTGAGCGGGCGGGAACAAAGCGTGGCGCCAAATTTGAAAACTCAAAATGTTGTGTGGTTGTGTTGGGTTTAATGGCGCATAAGCAGCTGAGGCTATCATGCGCCAAGCTCAAGGTATAGGAAATGTTTTCGCCAGAATTTACAGACAAAAAAAAAGTGGTGTAGAAAGTTTCGAAAGTTATTTCCGTGTACCTAGTATAGAGAGCGAAGACAATATTGATAAATGGCTAGTATTAGAAGCTTCAAAGGAGGTCGGGTAACCTCAGCAGCCGTCCTTAAGGGGCCAAGGATCTGGAGGCTAACAACAAATAAAATAGACACATCGGCCTTCTTCTCAGGAGAGAGAAAGTGGCTGAGGTGCGTCAACGACAAGTGGGAAATTCACAGTTTATCAGAAAACTCAAAATGGTTGCTGGCATGAAGCAAGAGTGTACCCAGTGTTAATCGATAACAAATCAAACAAGTGAACGGGAAAGCAACCATGGCGCCAAATTTGAAAGGCGGCCAGTGTTGAGGAGGCGTCAACGCTTTCGCATTCTTCCAATGCGGGTAGCTGCAGTGATCTCTAATTTTTTGTTCTTGTTTACTTCCTCCGGCTCCATCCGCGAAACTGCTCGCTGTCTTGCCGACACTGTGTGGCCGCCGTTGTCACTCAGCCGCGTTCTCCCCAGGGGAGCGACAGATTGTTGTGACGACTCGCGGACACCAGGCGTGTTTAGAAGAGAAAGAGAAAGCGTTGGGCTCAGACTATTTTGATAGGCTAACAACAACAACTATGCAGAGAGTGCGTAAGACACGAAATAAGCGGAGAAAGATGCGTGGTAAGCGGAGCGAAGATGAGGACCAGGCTCTACTTCGTAACGACCCCGTAAACAGACGCTCGCCTTCAGCCTGAACGCCCAGGGGTTCAGGCAACTTTGTTTCGACGCCAACATTCGGGAAGAAAGAATAACACCAACGACTTGACTGTGGCAAATGTGCAGTAAATAAATGTTATTGGGGTTTGCGTGTCCTAAACGGACGCATCCAGGATTTTTCTGTCCGCGCAAAATTTGTCCGAGGATTTTGTGCGTTGCATATTGCAATCACTCAGTTCAGCCCTTGGGCGCGGCCGGGCAGCCACCATTGATCTTTAGCGCAACCACGTGATGTGACGTCACGACAGCCGGAGGAAAAGCTGGGCCCCAGCTCGCGCGGTCGCGCGCGGCCGCAGCCACCACCTGACTCCCGCTCCTCCCGCTAGGGGCGCTGCGCCGGCGCGTGATAGTGGATGAGAAAGTCCCCGATGAATGGCGATTAAGTAGAATGAACATGATATATAAGGGAAAGGGGGACAAAGCAGACGTAAGTAACTATCGCCCCATAACAGTGACATCTGTGGTTTACAGGGTGGTGATGCAAATTATAAAGGATAGACTGCAGGCTTGGGTGGAGAACGAGGGGGTGTTAGGGGAACTACAGAATGGGTTCCGGAAACAAAGGAGGTTGGAGGACAATCTATTTTCATTGACACAGTGTATAGAAATTGCGGAAAAGGAACATAGGCCCTTATTGCTAGCATTTCTGGATATTAGGGGAGCCTATGACAACGTTACTCAGGAGCATTTGTGGGACATATTGGGCACATTGGATGTAGAAAATGGAGTAATTAATCTTTTAAAAGATATATATAGAGGTAACAGAGTGCTCATAAAATGGGAAAAAAATGTATCAGGGCCTGTAGAGATACAGCGGGGGCTTAGACAAGGATGTCCTCTGTCCCCTTTGTTGTTCATGTTGTACCTGCAAGGTTTGGAAGCCAAGCTAGAGGGGAGTGGACTAGGCTTCAACCTATCTTTTTTCAAGCAAGGGGAATTGATTAAACAGACATTACCGGGACTAATATACGCGGACGATATAGTGATAATGGCTGACAACAAGGAAGACCTGCAGAAGTTGTTAGACATATGCAGTACAGAGGGAGATAGATTAGGCTTCAAGTATAGTAAGGAAAAATCTGCAGTCATGATATTTAATGAAGAGGGCGGCGAGCATAGAATACAGGAGTTCGTGCTAAAAGTAGTGAATGAGTACAAGTATCTTGGGGTGTGGATAAATAACAGTGCTGAGTATCTGACAGAGCATGAAAAATATGTAATGAATAAAGCTAGTAGGAATGCAGCTGTCATGAAAAATAGGGCACTGTGGAATTACAATAGGTATGAGGTGGTAAGAGGGATCTGGAAAGGGGTGATGGTCCCTAGCCTGACCTTCGGGAATGCGGTCCTGTGTATGAGGCCAGATGTTCAAGCAAGGCTGGAAATTAGGCAACGGGGAGTAGGGAGGTTAGCTTTGGGAGCACATGGCAATACACCAAATCAGGGGGTACAGGGGGATATGGGATGGGCGTCTTTCGAGAGCAGAGAGGCTAGCAGTAAGATAGCATTTGAGGATCGATTGAGAAGGATGGAGGAAAAGCGGTGGGCTAGGAAAGTTTTCAGATACCTGTATATAAAGAATGTTGACACGAAATGGAGAAAGCGAACTAGAAAATTGACAAGCAAATATCTGGACTGCAGTAAGGGGGCAAATCAGCAATTATCGGTTAAGAAAAAGGTTAAAGGAACAGAGAGAGCGTTGTGGAAAACAGGGATGCTGACGAAATCGGCACTGGAAACATACCGGACCTTTAAACAGGAAATTGTCAAGGAAAATATCTATGATAATTGTAGGGGAAGTTCTTTGCTGTTTGAGGCCAGGACTGGAGTTTTGCGGACTAAGACGTATAGAGTCAGGTACCAGGAGATAGACACTTTGTGCATTGCGTGCGGAGAGGAGGAGGAAACGGCTGAACACTTGATACTTTTCTGTAAAGGGCTTCACCCTACAGTGGAAGGCAGCGGGGCTGACTTACCCAAGGCATTGGGGTTTAGGGATAGTGAGGGGAAAGTGGATTTTAAGAGGTTAGAAGTAACCAAGCGAAGGTTATCTGATTGGTGGCTAAAAGCAAGACAGGAGTAAAATTTCACAAGACATGGCTAGGTGGCTTGAGCCACCGCCCGATGTAAAGGGTTCAGCCGTATCCATCCATCCATCCATCCACGTCACGGAGGAAAAGCTAGGCCCCAACTCGCGCGGTCGCGCGCCGCCGCAGCCACCACCTGACTCCCGCTCCTCCCGCTAGGGGCGCTGCGAGTGCCGCCAAGCAATACCTCGCCCTCAAAAAAAAAAAAAAGACCGCGCAATATGCAACGCATTCTTGGCTTAACCAAGCTAAGCCTGGCCATTTTTTATTTAGTAGATATGACGAAACTAGGCACACGTTTCACTGCAGAGAATCACAGTACCTCAGAAATCGATTGCAGTTGATTTTATAATGGTTGACTGGCATGGTGTTATACGTGACCAAATGATGAGTGTAAAGGATTACATCAGGAACGTGAGGGTTCCAAGGTAATGTCTTCTACACTGCCAAAGGAACAGGGGGAGAGGGGTTCTGGGTTACATGCTGGTGAATGATGAGTCTAAAAGGGTTACAGTGGTAGTGCAGACGAAGGGGGGGGGGGGGGGTTAAAACTATTTGTATGGCTATTTTATATCACGGAGCGTGAATATTGTACTCCGTTAAAGACACCTCCTTCCACTGCTTATGTTTCGGGTTTGGTATTTTCAGTGCTGCTAGCTTTTTTATGACATGCCCAAACTGTGTGTTCATAAGCCAGGGAGCGCTCCGCAGAAGGGACATGCGTTCTGATACATTCTTGTATGTATATTGTGCATTAAACTAATGTAAAGTATGTGTTTATTTGCAAGCGTGTGATGATGACGACAAGGATCCAAATCCAATTTGTTTTAACTTCAGCATCCGCAGAAAGTGATGGTGGTGAAAACTTTATTTCAAACAGGGGAGTTTAGGACACGCAGGTACTTGGACCCGCAGAAAGTGATGGTGTGAACAGTAATCAGACTCCTCGAACCAAGGCTTAACAGCATTTACTGACAATCAACATGACAGACAGCAATATAACAGTGCAAATAAACTTAATTACGAATGTATAAATGTTCACAAGAGGAAAATAATTGGACCGCATACAGCGCCCGGTAACTTCTACTGCCATTCAGCAAAATTTCAGAATAAGCTGGTTTCTAATTCAAGTAATGCTGCGTTCAAAAGAAGCAACGTTTTGTTGAAGTCGTGCTCGAACGAGCCAGTCTGCGTCATAATTTAGCAAAGCTAACCTCAATCCAAATCTCTAGCATCGTGTGTGGCAAAGGAGGTGGGAAAGGAGGCCCACAAGCATCTGTGGTGGGGCTTCACCTGAAGTGCGTGCATAACTTTCAGCACGTATATCCATGCCGAATTGAGAGGGAGCGCTTCGAAGACGCCGAAACCGCAGCTTCGATAGGTTGAGGTTCAGAGCCCTATGCGAACTGCGTAGAGACAACCGAATCGCCACAATCACAACGTGTTGTTGCTGCTGCTGCCGCTCATTTATTATGTCCGGCAGGAATTTGATAGACACACGTGACGAACTTGATGTGTGGGCTTACAGTCCAGGAATAAATACATAGCGAGTCTAGCTTAACCTTACTTGTGGTCTATTGTGTTGGAAAGCTTGGCACATCAGAATGGGACACGTGCCAACTGTCGCCTGTCCTGCTCATTTGTAGCTATGGTATACTAAAATGAGAATCGTAATTTTCGCACTGTGGTAGCTGTACATAGTTCAATTTAGCGGAATTAACGGTGCCTCGCATGGGATAATACAGTGAGGCTCCGTGGAGAAACGGAGAAAAAGACCCGAACTGCTGGCACTGGAAGATGAAATCAACGCCAGAGGGGCCTCGATAGCGCGAGGTAGCGTGCTATTGGACCAAAGCATGCATTAATAAATAGAAGATTTATGAATATTGTTTTATCTTGTGGTCATATCAGGCTACGTCGCGTTCTCACTGTCTCTCTGCAGCGATTCCCTTCTCAGGTACCCGTCTACTACCACTCTCCCCACAACATCTGCGCTGTGACCTCACGGAGGTCCCAACACAGTACGTGATTAACATAACGGGATGCCATCTTCGTTGTCCGGTCACCCTATCTTCTGTAGCCTGCGACTCAGTTCATACAAAGTGCAGGCGGTGACAGGCTCGTGACAGGAAAGTGTATCTCGACGCTGAAATGCTCAAGCACATCCGGTTAATCGGACTTACGCACCATAGTACCAAGGCGTGAGGAGCGTTCGGGAAGCGGGCTTCGTTTGTTTGATCACGCTAGAAGAAACAACAATTTAATCTGAACACGTTGTCTTCCGTGAAGTTGGCTCTACGAGTTAAAAATGCACTCTTTACTGGGTTCCTTAAGAACGCTATACATAAAAAGGGAGGCACGCCGCAACTACAGCCCAGCTTATAGTTAATGAAGTGTTCATCGTGAATGACGTCCCATCTGTAAGTATAAACAGATGAGTAGGAGTCTAGTAGGAGACCACAAAGTTGCCCTTGTTGGGCGCCACCTTCACAACTAGTGAAACGCGTAAAATATTTCGGGGAAAGTTCATCAAAGTTTTCTTATTAAATGTTATGCGTGTCTTGGTATAAAAAGCAGTTCGTGCTTTGAGAACAGATAAGTAGGATTTAAACAAAAAATATGTTTGTTCAGGCCACCCTACATTCTTCTTCTTATTTTTTTCTCTTAACATCCTGGCCTGGAGTCACTGTCCGGTTCTTCGCAACTCCGCAGCGGAACAAACCGACAGCTTCCCGACAGCACGGCTGACAGCCGATATTCATTTTTCTTGTCCGGGCACAGAGGTGCGGGAGGTGCGGGGCTAGCATCTCATGGTTCATTTTCTAGATTGCTACCAGGTCCCCGATTGTGCAAAGTGTACATCCAAGTAGGAACTCTACAGTTAACTCTTACCTTGCAGAGTAGAGATCACAGAAAAATAAATAAAAGAAAACCAGTATTCAGAGAAGATGCAACTTCGCGGTAAATGTATGTCGTCTTGCTCCCTGCGCTCTTCAAACTCCTTCCATAACCTTTCTTTTGCCATGGCGAGCACTAGTTTCTTTGAGCCGGTTTCTTTCGTCATACCACCGAGTTGTTTTTATCTTCTCTATTGTGTACCGTTTCTGGACCTTTTGATAGCGTTTCTTTGAGACATCTGATCTTCTTGGAACCCCACAGCTGTGAAGCTCTGCCCGGAAATTTCTTCCCTCGTATCCGCTGCAGTTGTGGAAACTTTTCGCCACTGCCGACAAAGTCAGGCGGTCCTATCCACTCGCTTCAGATGGTCATTGTTGTTACTCGCTTTGTGTCCTTTTCACTGGCACTGACACAATGATCCAGCCGGTTTCGGCAGTCGTTTCACAGTGTAACACATCCTCGGACGTGAGCAAAACTTCAGACGCGTGTATGCGCTATAGTTTCGACCGTTTCAAGGTGACGACAGCGAGTTAGCTTAAGTAAGAAAGAAATGTTCGATGAAGTGATTGTATATATGTATCCTATGTAGCGGAAAAAGCAAGTAGTGGAAGACTGCCTGATATGCGATAGTATGAGGTACGTGGAGGTGAAAATCACGAAGCGACCCATGGGCTATGGGGACGCCGAAATGGAGGGCTCCGGATTAATTTAGACCACTTGCAAATCTTTACTGCCTCTCTCAAAATATGGCCGCCGTCACCGCCGCGGCCGATAGTCGTATTTGGATTTAAGTAAGCAGCATTTTTGTCGTGAGTGTCTTCAAACCGGATTGTGTGCTTAAAATTACACAGCTATCGTTTTGGAATCGAAAAATTGTTAGCTATTCACCTGGTTCCTGAACTCAAGCCAAAATTTATCACATTATTTCACTTTGTATCAGACCCGATGAGCTGGGGATTTCAGGTTTAAAGCGATAAAGCTCTGCGGCACAATTCTGTTTGCTTGATCCTTGCCTCGATTCTATGGGGTGCTTCATTAGTGACTGCTCTCACTAGGTAGTAGGGATGCGAGGCCATGAAAGTTCAATACAGTTGCAGGACCCGTTGTAATCAATGAATTTGCCTTATCTCATCAAAAGCATGCGTCGTTAACGTGAATAAACGTACCGGTGGACTTTGGAGCAGCGTAATGCAGTCGCACAACCGCATATGCATGAATAACGAGATGCTCAAATTTAGCACGAACGCTTGCATCAACTTTTTCAGGATGCAATCCTTCAGGCATGGCAGTTACGATTAAGTGCTTTTCTCTAAATGCCAACACTAGTCAAAAAAATATCTACAGGAGTCCGCACGGCAGGCCAAAGCCTGCAATTTGTTGGTCAAGGAAGCACTGGATCTGAAGTGCCTTCCTTCCTTCTCTCCAGATCTCCGCACCACTACCTACACAATTCCAGCTGCCTCCTCTCGCATCCCTCTTGCCCCTCTCATCTAAAAAACCCATTAGGCTTCAGCAAAGCAAGCTCGTTGCGTCTCCCTCACAACCGACGCACACAGGAGCCGCCGCCTCTCATCGGCGTAACCAGGGCAAAAACTTCTCGTCGTAAACTACTATAAATCAAGCCGCGATCATCAAAAACTTTTCACTACGCGAGGCCTGGCGCTGCGGCTACTCATACCTCCTCCCCTCCAGTCCAAGCCCCTTCCGCGGCCTGAGTCCACTTCTTCGTTCGAAGCATCGAGTTCGGAATAGGCGCTTCGCTCTCTCGTCCCCTAGTTGAAGGGATGGGACAGGGTATCGCCCGTATACACGAGATTCGTCCTCCCCTTTCGGGAAACACGTGCACGCGCCTCAAGCTGGGCGATGAAGGCAACCTCTGCTCCCCTCTTCCCCTCAACCTTACGCCATCCCTTTTCTCCCAAATCACCTTAATAGCGCAGCGCCCGCTTCATCCTGCCCTCCCCGGCTCTTTCTACCAGCGGCGTTGTTTGATCGCGCCGATGGTGGCCTAAGCCAATGGCTGAAACGTTTACTGCGGCGCTGGCCTTAGCAGAGGGAAGAAGGGGAGGCAGAGAGGATGCACTCCCTTTCGTCCTTCTATTGTGACGCGCGGCAGGTCAGTAGAAGCGAGAGCACGCGGAAACCCCAGCGCCGTCCACACCTGAAACAACTGGATTGCGCGCCGAAGCGGAGGAGCTTGGTTTTCGTCATCGAAGGGAGAATATTTAACGGCCTCAGCTCTAAAACCTGAACGCCACTTCCTGTCCCGAAGTAGCACCTGTCATCACTAGGACAGCCTGTTATTGATTTTCATTCTTCGCCTATCTTTTTTTTTTTTGCTTTTGCAGTGAAGTTGCAAGGAAAATAATCTTTGGGACTGCACTTGTGAAAGCAGGGGTCGTCCTCTCCGTGGTCGACGCTAAACCAGACCGATCCCATTCGATTCCGACAGGAGATGGCTCTCTCCCTTTTCACCTCGCCCTGCCACAAGGCGGAGACATCACGTGATAAAAAGCGCGCCCACACACTGAAGATTACTGAATGACCTGCATAGAAGGTCCAGAGACAGCGGGAGAGTTGCTGTGCTATGACCTTGCCAGATCTGGGCTGATGCAGGCGTCGGGCCGAAAAGATGTCAGTGTGACGGCAAAGAAGGTCATCACATATTTCGCACACTGTCTTGAATACTGAGTGCTTCGTGGGAGTTCTAAGAAGGACTAAATGTCTTTGAGAGAACAGTGTAATTTGAGAAACGTTGTTTTGTGTTTTTTACCCAAGTTTTTGCATATGTTGCAATAAAATCTACAGAATAAAATAGCGCAGAGGAGCCTTAGTCATCCGTGGCCAGCTGCATAGTCAGCGTAGCCATACGCTACAGCAGCTCTATTTTATAGCCAGAAATTAACATAAATTCTTTGATACTTTCAAAAGATAAGCATCGAAACATTTTCCGAAATGCAGTAAGGTCGAACTGCGAGCTAGATCATCAGCGAATGACGCAACGAGTTCTTACAAACACTGTGTTTCAAGCAGCCCGGGCAAAGTACACCTGCAAGATCGCTAGTGACATCCCTTGGCGGCTAGAAAAAGTACTATCGCCGGTGATCCACGCTGGGTCACGCCTAATAAACGGAAGGCGAACGGTGATCCACTAGTAGGCCATGACACATAGGGGTCAGTGCTTCCACAAGTTCTTCAACAGTGAACAAACTAGTCAAAAATTCGAGCGACACCAGCCTTGCATTACGACTGCAGGCATAACTCGACAAAGAACATTCGTATTCGGTAACAGAGTTCCACCCAAGGCATACCATTGTATTATGGCGGAACATTACATTTAACACACCAGCTCACAATTTGTCGCCCTAAAGTTTAAGCCTTTTTGTTTTGTACGCTTCGAAACACTTTTAAACCAGAACAAGAGTAATGGCGATGGTATACAGTGCAAGTAATTGTGGTATATGTGACTGCCAGAATTTTTTAATTGCGCTAGAGTTCAAAGGTCCGTTCAGAATGTTGACAAGCGAAATGAGTGAAACGTGAAGCTGCGCTTGTTTTAAGCGCGTTAGCTCTTACTACTCGTATTAGAACGTTGCCCGTGCGAGATTTAAAGATGGCACTGGTCATGTGATCAAACTGCTGCAGCATCGTGCAAAAAGTAATCCCTCCTCACGTGACCGCACACGCGCAGTCAGTCATCGGGCCGCCATGGCGCCCGGTTTACCCCATAGCTGGCGTTCCGCTATATATGTACCGTCTGAGCGGGTGCCGAGAAAATTGTGGCACACCCGTTTGACGCAGAGGGTTCACAACTGTGGCAAACGTATCGGCACGATGTTAGTTGGTGTTAGTCGAGTTGAAGCCTGATGTGCGTGAAGGATTCATACCTACGACATTTCTTCCTCAAAACCGTAATGGAGGGCGATCTTCGGAGGGCCGTGGTAGGCGAACCAGTGGTCGCGGAGGGATGCGGGTGGTACCAAACGAATTGTATCACGAATGTATTTTTGCAAAAATTGCTCCACAGTGCTGATATTTTTTAGGCTTGAATATGAGATATTTACACGGGGCCCACGGCTCCGTCAGGAAGAATTCTTAACCTGTAGCCCTAGGCTCGTGTGTTTGGACCCGAGATTTAACCCGAGGGATCAAATTCTAATCTCAATTTATCTGAAGAATCAGCGACTGCCAAACAAAAATGAAGGAAGAGAAAACGCCTATCCAAACTGTGCTAGTTTGTATGGAACTCATGCGAACACGAAAACTACACAAACAGGTCTTTCTTTCCCCGACCACTGTGCGCCCTTCCATTCCACTCCCCCCCCCCCCCCCCCCCGCACACTCTGAGCCAATGTCAACCAATGAAACGAGCGGGGGTGACGCCAACTCATCGGTGCAGCGGCATCCATTACTTTTATTGCGACCGGCGGGCCGTCTCCCCGCTCTCAGCTACACGGTTATTACGAGGCCCGGTCGCGTCGTTGGCACGCGGCTAGCGGCGTGAGCGCGCTCGGGTAAAGCCACCTTGCGCGCAATCAAAACGGCACGTGTCTCACCCAACGCCCGCTCCCATTCTCAGAAGGTACAAGCGCAGATTGCGCGTTACATGGAACCGGGAGGGTTCTGTGGATGTGGAGAAAGAAGGAGCTCTGTTCTGATAAAATCAGACTTCGAAATAAGGTAATTTTTAGATCATTTGATTGATATTAGTTCGCATAAACCCGCTCATAAACAGGACACAGTCACTACCAAAGTCTTTCTCCTTCATGCAGAGTGGATTTATAAAAGGCGTTTCGGTGAACGAGTGGTGTAGTACTGCTAGGTTATCGTGACTTGTTGATTTTCAGGAACTGCCAGCGGTCTGCAAGTCGTTCCAAAGGATTCTTGCTTCCCCAAGCAGCGCAGTTCTCAGTTCTCATAGCATAACACCGCAAAGTACGAACCGCCTTGCATAGGAGCGTCCATGGCGGCATTGTATTGTATTTTATTGGGTTTTATGGCGCATAAGCAACTCAGGCTATCATACGCCAAACACAAGGTATAAATTATTTCATGAATTGGGTGTCCTCAGTGAAAGTCCTCGTCCTTGGTGAAATCTTTCTTTTAGCGTGTATGAGTAAAATCACTCGCTTCTGCACTTCTAAGCCTGAGAACGCTGAACGTAAATGTCTAGCAGAGGATCCAGGGTCGGACTGCGGAGGATACAAGGTCAGGACCGCCGGGCGGAGATCTGACGACATGGTTCTTTGGGCACAAACGAAAAACACGAGCACTCGCGGCAATGCAGGTGCATAAGGAGGAGAAATTGGCACTTTTCGTACAGCATGTACACATCTCCCGCACCCCCGAGAAAATCCTCGTCCTCACAAACAGCAGAGCTGAGACGCGTAGGGGTTTATAGCGACAGCGCAGAAGCAAGATAGATCCAGAAGAGATAAAGAAGAGATCCAGAAGAGATCGAGAAGAGATCCAGAAGATGCAGCGCCGAGTGGGTGTAGATGACGAGGTTGCTAGACTGTAGTAAAGGCCGACAAAAGCACTACAGCGTCTGGCAAAAAAAAATAAAAAAGGCACAAGATATGAGATAATCACGGTCTCCTCGTCTACCCCGGTTCATTTTTCGGGGATCAGGGGGCAGAGGCCGAGCTCAGGGTGGCTCAGAGGAGAAAGCCGCCAAAGGACTGGACACGCGGAGGGATTCAATACGCCTAGCGCACATGCCACACCGACCGAACACACGAAGAATAATGGAAAGATGGAAAGAACGCAAGCTACGGAAAGCGCAGCTAAGGGCAAGGGGATGATCGCAACACCAACCGTGGTATAAACACACTTTGTACGGTACGCGAACAACCCTGTGGAGAACGAAGGCGGTACGGGCAAGCGGCGATGTGGACAGTCGGGACGCACGACCCTGGTGTCAGGAAAACCGACCCGAAATTAGAGCAGAGGAGGAGGAGGAGTCGGAGAGAGACGCAAGGTGCTTGCAATCAAGCTACATCTTTCCGCGGATCAGGAACTTTTGGCACTGCGCCCCGAGCTCGCTATGCAACGAAGCATAAACGGCTGGCAAAGGCGATGAGGGTGCGGAAGACTTCCTCAGCGGCTGCAGTGTTCTATATGACCCTGCGCCCCTCACTGATCTCGGCGAGTCACCGCTGTTGCAGGCGGGCCACGGTATACAAAGATTGTAAGTACGTCGCGTCAGCCGCGTGGGTGGCAGGCCATCTCTTCGTTGCGAGCCTGTCGCTCCCCTGCGCTATAAGCGTCAGCTAGGTCTGTTCTCTGGTTGCCCCTCCTGCCTTCCTCGCCATGAACAATCAAAGGGTTTCCACGCTCCTTTACCTCTTCAATCTTGCTGGGCTTTCCGTACAGCAACGCGCGATGGAGCTATTTTCTTTGTCACTGCCGTCAGGGGTCAGGGTGCGGAACTGCTACATGGAAAGAGCGGAGCTCCCGCGACGCAGGTTTCAATCATCCGACGACGAGCTTCTGAGAGCATGACTTGGTTTCCTCTTTGTTTTAACGCGAAAGCATTACTAGGCTATGTCGGCACCGGAAGTGTCCGCCAGAAGTATCTGAAAAATGTGCCCACAAAACGTGGAAGCAAGTGTAAACGTGGATTAATGACACTAATTAATGTGAGTGATTAATGGGTCTAATAGAGAGACCATGTGGCATCATAAGAATGTAACGTCGTAGAGGTGTGACGTCATCCCATACGTTCGATGAAGTCACCAATTATAGTAAAGCAAAAAACGGAGCCCTGAATGTCGGTGTCTGAGAAGTACGATGATTTGCAGGTTTTCAAATAGTTTTAGAACATTCCATATGATGTCATATGGACAATAGCTACCAAAGTCGACTAAGAGCCACCAACGACTCGGCAAACACTAATGCATTCGCATTTCTCCAATGCAGTCTCTGCAGTGCTGTCCAAATTTTTATGTTTTCTACAAACTCTCACACCATTGTTTTTTTTTTTGTCTGTGTCTCCGCTCACAAGCTCTTGGTGATGATTGCTTCATTTCTTTGCCACCCCGGAAAGGCGGCGACCGACCATTATGTGCCATGTACAGTCGGGGACAAAAGTCTGTAGACCATGTGCTCCGCAAATGGAGCCGTTAACTCTGTTATTATCCGGCGGCTGCAGACCACACTTGCGGAGGTGAAGGTCAAGTCAAAATCTTGTTCATTCACTTCCAGAAGTTGGGTCTACAGCCAGCGGCTAATAATCGAGCTATGACCTGCGCTAGCGGAGCACGCAGTCCAAAGATTATGACTCTGTGGCCACATGATGGCCTTTAATTCTGCTCCTTAGCATGCGCCCCGGGAGTTTTTTTTTTTAATTAGCAGTGGCTTAGCTCGGCTATGCCAAGATATACGTAGCGTGAGCAGCAATTTCGCTCTCCTTTTCCATGGCTATACCACACTGGCAAACGCCCCGCTATATATATACCCCCACCGATACCTACCTGTGCGCATGCGCACAAAATGAGAGGCACTATCAAGCGGCTCCGGCGCCGCGTCAGACTTGGCTACTGCGCAGCGGAGGCGCACAACTGGGCACGCCGCGGCGCCAGTTCGTCTGCCACGGCTATGACGCACTCTTTGAAGACCGGCGAGGCGAGCGCGCGGCGGCGACGGCGGCTCCGGCGCGTCAGCTGTGCGCCTTGTGATGTCACTGCTCCTCGCGCATGCGCAGCACGGCTCTCCAGGAGCCACGCGAAACTGCTCAACCTCGGCCAGTGTAGCTCACGCTACAAAAGAAAGAAAGGCGAGACCACCCACTATGGTGGCTGCTATTCAGGCCGGTCGCATCGCGAGCTTTGATAATAATGCCAAACGGCAGCGTACGAAGCGATGAAGCTATATCGGCTTAGTCCCATGACCAGGGCGTTATTTTATTATGCGCAAATGACGCCATCGTCATGAATTTAAGAGACCAAATAGAGGAGCAAGGTGGCGCTGTTGTCATCCTAGAACAAAACCCCTGAGAGCGTGCTGTTCGCTCAACGCTCAAATGTCTGGGCGTAATGCGGTCGAATCTTTCACTCGAGACAAATTGGGATCATTAAGCGCACTTACTGAATTCCTTCGCTCATCTATAGGCGGCATAGAATAACGAAGGTGTTGTCAGGAAGAGCGCACGTACCCGTACAATGAGCGGGCAAGAGAGCCCTTGGAGCAGAGAAGGCAACCATCAGAGACGCTTTCAAATTGATTGCGAAAGTGCCCCAAAAGAACAAGAGGACATGCACGGGGGAACAATAGAAGGCACAGCGAGGACCCCTGAGAGATATGTGCCTCATTACGAACAAGGTTTCGGAATATAAGCGGCGCCTCGCAGAGAGGGGTTTGCCAGGCCTCCTTCCTTTCAAGTCTGCGTAAATTGAATTAGTGCTTCTCACCGTCATCCTCACCGGCAGGGAGGACAAAGAGGCGCCCAACTTGTCTGAAAGGGGTATTCACGGGTTATAAAGCGATTGCGCCATCTATCGAGCCATGCCCTCACTCGACGCGACTTCTACAAAGTGATGAGATAGAAGAGGCCCGCTGCTTTCGTCCCGTGCTTGCGCTGTTTCCCTCTTTGTCATGTAACACCAACATGCCCTCAACAGCACGTCCGCGAGCTGCAGCCTTCCAGGCTTTATCCGCCGCCTTCATCTGCAGGTTTTATTTAACTTGCTTCGACATGACTGTCAGGTGCTCATGGGCGGACGCGAAACTAGGGATGAGGCGAAAGGGTGCGGAATAAGTAGATCTCAGAGAAGTTTCGCGAACAGGTGGACTCGTATAGGTATAGGAAGAGCAATTAGCGGGAAAGGTGGAGCATGGCCGAAGGATGAGCCGAAACAGCGCAAGCGCGATGAGACATGCGCTTGGCCATTAGGGAGGCACAGGGTTTATAGTGGATAATGTCTGGGTCCATCTAGCAGCTACCTTTCGGTGGAGGTGGCAGCAACAAGCAAGCATTAGTACACATTGCTAAGTAGTAACGAGGTGTAGCGTACATGAATAGGTTGCATACGATGGGGCGGCTGAAGTGCTTCTTTTCCTTCCGAATGTCAAATGCTCAGATTTTGCTTATTAATTTTTTTCTGGTTTGGTGATACTGTGTTGTTGAGCATATAAAAAAAATTGTGACGCATGATAAGAGGGGGTATGTCTTGTTCGTAAGACTCGTCAAGTTGATTCGCAGTGATTGCAGGTTTAACCTGTCACATTTGCAGAAAAGCTGCAGACCATTTAACAGCAGCAATCAGTTGCTACCGAAGAAGCCAAGCTTCGTTTCAGCGAAAAGATTCTGCAGTAAGCACTAGTTAATTTCCGTTAGCGACCTACTAACGACGAGAAAGAAGGAAGAAACAGGCGCTGGCACTCTTATAGCATTCATATTGTCGCAAGAAAAAGGTGCGTAACGAGTGGAACAGTTGAGACAAATTTGTTATGCCTTCAAAGAGACAGAGACGTGTCTCAGGCATTTTTCTCTTGCAATTGTTTTAGGCGTATCGACGGTTCATAAGTTCTAAAGGCGCTCTCAGTAACTCATTCTTTGATACCATGAAGAGGTTTCTGAGCTGCCATCAGTGAACAGCGAATTTCGAGCCTACCGCTTTGGTCTTGTCGCGGGAGGACCTCTGTGCGACAATGAGAGCGACCGTTTTGACTGGTGATTCTCTCACGACACCGACGCATCTGTAGGTAACGACTGAGTCTGCCCCGAGGTAGTTTGTTTCGTGACGCACGAGAGATGCACGCAAAGGAGAAAGCTGTTGCCTTGTGAAAATACGGACGAGTTTTGTTTAATAAAGTACCAGATGGGCCCGCAGCCAGTAATAAGGAACCGCGTTATCACTGCTGTGATAATCAGAAACAAAAGAGCAACACATAGAAAGTAATTCCATAAAAGGGATTCGAAACCCTCCTACTGCCAAGTGAGGAATGGGCAGAGCTCATATAGAGGAGCCAAAGATGACGCTGGTGCGTACTCACAACAAGAAGCCATGACGTCAGCACCGAATTGGTCGTTTTATAACACGGCCACATCGCGTGAAGTTATCTGCCAGAAGGAGACCATAGACGTAGATGCGGCAAAATAGTCAACTTGAGAAAAAGAAATTTCATGTGTAAGCTTATGCAATTAACAAAGAAACACTATCTTACAAAATTTCTTTAGACACTCTACAGACTTCCATAACAGCTTTCTATGAAGTCTATAGACTCTCTATAGAAAATCCCTGGAGAACAGTGTATAGGCAATACAAATCCTATAGACAGTCATGGGCAATTTATAAATTCATGGCCATACACTTTTAGTAGGCTTTTGTCTATATACTATGAAAATACAATGAGAAATATCTATAAGAAAGCAATAAAGTCTATGAGAATTCTATAGAGTGCGTATAGACCATTTTTGAAAGGGCTACTTCCCTCTAGAACCACGGGCACGAATGATTGCGTGCCGCTGAAATGCATGCCATGGCCTCTTAACACGAGATATTCGCCAAGGCTCGGGCTATGTTCGAAAACAGCTTATTCTTACATCGACTTCATAACTTCGATCCAGGTAAAGCAGGCGCTGTGGCGAACCAGAATACAAGAGCAATGACATTAAATCACGCTTACTAATTTTCTCCTTTCTGAGCGTGGTTTTAATACGAGTGTTAGTGCGGCTATCGCTGTTTAAATCGGTGTTGTTGAAGCACATCCTAAAAAGCCGTCTAACCCGATTTGTAAGGATTGTAAAAGCACAACAAATTTACTGTCAGAAAAAAGAAATGCTTAACCATTCCTTTGCGTCTCTTGGTGGTGACGTATAGTTTAACAGTTTCATTGCGCGCACAACGAAGACTAACCTCTATGTCACAAAGTTTGTTTAGAGTAACACTCAACCATGGTTATTCGTGGAAAGCAAGGAGCAGCCACATGAAGCCTCCGCTTCGGACTCGGTCCATAAAGCGCCTATTTAAGCCTCACTATGTCATAACAAAGCGGCAGCTGCCAGGACCAGATCATCAAGTCGCCACTGCGATGAATAAATCAGCAGCTGACGCAACAAAATGCGAAGGACACGCCGTTCATTACGAAGCGGGAAAGGCACTGATGCATAATGAATGTGACTCCGGCGCTTCACTTATGCATAATAAGTACACCGTGCTCTAGTATATTGAGGGCGGCCAGCAGTCATCGTGATTAAGTGGCCTCACTTATTCATGGCAGAGAAGAACAGAACTAAGCCTCGACGAAAGCCGCGCCAAATGCCAAGCTTCGTTCCTTGGCTCGCTTCCTTGGTCCTTCGAACCATTAAACCAACAATGTGATTTTTTCGAACGCGGCAGTGATGAGTGCGGATTCCAGAGAACGGCGCCCCAACATCCTGTTCGGATTGTCCTCGACAGGCAACGCCAAAAAAGTGTTTAAAAATATCGCACCAGAGGTGACATCAAAGTGCGCAGGACAGTGTCGGTGTGTCTTATACACTCTGAGAACTCTGACAAACTTCGTGTCAAGCGCCATATATATAAACACAGCCTCGGGTGACGGTATTAGCTAAAGGATGCAAGTTCAAGTGCCACTTTTCATGAGATCAACGTGAAACAGAGCCAGCTTGCGGTTTTTTAACCGTTTCACTTGCAATAAACTCGCTTAAGCTTCGCGAGCTCAGTAATATGCCGCAGGAAGTTGAATTTCGGCGCTGCACCGCATAAGAAATCTTCCTATCCTTTCACAGTAGTACGGCTCCAGGAGGCATACCAAAGAAGAAATTTGTTGCAATTTACTTTCCCGATTTCAGTGCGCTGAACATAACTATGAGAGAGTTCAAAACACAAAGAGCGTTGTCGCAACACACCTTTAATCTATAACTTAGGAACAGGATAGACTCGTGGCAACCAAGCGAAATATTGCAACAATGTCGAAGGCGTGAATTCCTTCACGGCCAATGACTCAAGAAAGCCTAAATTGACATTAGCCATATCACAATACAATGAAACCCATTGTGCACTACGCCAACACGGCGCCGGAGAAAGCTATTGATGTTTTGTGTTGATTTTTTTTAAAGGCATGCTAAACTAGGGTACGGATCAGTTAAAAGATTCAGAGAGAGCCGTCATTGGTCTCAAATATGACGTGGAGGCAGCGGCTGCGTAGCGCTGACGCTTCCTACACACTCACTGCTTCTCCACCATACTAACACGAACTTCAATCGTCTGATATGGCAGTTCAAGGTCTGTCACCTGCGGTGAAGAAGCCATGGTGTGTTTGTATGTGTGTGTGCGTGAGTGCGTGCAACCCCTCGCTAACAATCATTAGTTTAACTGCCACCTGCCACGCTGGCCAGTTTGTGACGATGCCACAAGGTCACGTGACCTAGGATGACGTGACAAGGTCACGTTACCAGCCCATTTTTCTTGCCGAGCAGAATCTTGCACCCCAGTTTGGCCACAGGGTGGCCCCCTAGGCGACCCTACCGCGGCATTTTTTTCGCTCACAACACCGACGACACCGCCGGATCTTCTGCATAACGGGAGCCTAAACGCTGTCGAGTTAAAGCTAAACTATGCGCTCACCTTCTGTACCCTCTCTCAATTATAAAAATAAATTGAGAGTCTTTTGGGGTCATTCATCGATACTGAGTGGCGCGCTTTTATTGTTTCCTAACTTAAGCCACTTCGAAATATATTTATGAGGTGACCTAAATGCTCGCGCACCAGACTTGCGGAAAGTGCCTACAGATTTGTCAGCCCACAGAACTAGTTTTATTCAAAGAAACACGCCCGCCAAGCTGTCCCGTAACCGCAATCGGCCGACTCATCTGCACCAAAATTTATGATCAACTACGAATAGTTAGTTATACTGAGTTTAATAGCGCAAAAGCAGCTAAGGCAAACTACAAACAATTGTTGCCTGCGAGTTGCTCTCTGAGGAGCTCATGAAGTTCTTTCTCCTGAATTCCATTTTGTGTCCTCTTTTGCCACAAACGTCAGTCACACAGGAGTCACCCTGTTTCTCTCGTCATATTGCAGACCTTCGATACCAGGAACCCAGATATGAGAAGGAAATTACGTGGGCTTCAAATGCGAGGCTGACGCGGGCAAATGGCTTTTGCATAATGCAATCCCAGCTCAGCGGGCCGCCCGTAATAATGGCGGCATCACTGCAACCAGTATAGAGAAAGCGCGCGCGTGCGCTGTATCCATGCGGGAGCCCTCGGCTACAGCTCTTTCTACGTAACGGAAACGGGGGGCATCGGTGGACGTGCGGTCGATGCCGTAATGCAGAGAAATCGACGTGTTTCTCGGAAGCGCTGCCGTAATTCGCAGCGCCTGCTGTCTTATCGCCCCCCCCCCCCCCCCCCCCCCGCCTTGCTTGGCCTTTGGCACACGCTACCGGCAGCCTCGCAGAGAAGAGAAAGTCGCCGGGCCCACGCTTTCTCAGGAGCGCAGTCCATAATAACCCCGTACACGCCTCACGCTCGTTCCGTGGCCCGCCAGACAGCGTAGTTCATGCACGCACCGTTGCACGCGTAAAACACGGGGAGGCGGCGACCCACATGCGATGGAAGCCAGCTTTTCACGACTCCGCGGTGCAGTTTTAGAGGCCGCTTCATGTGCTTAAGGGTGGAGATAAGAGTAAGGGAGATAGGGGCGGAGAGGGGCAGGCGGCCAAATCTCGAGAAAATTGCCAGTAAGCCTCGAGAAGTATCGGCCCATGCATTTTTTTCTGCGTGGAGACATAGGATGAATGCGCTCGAGGTTCTACGGAGAGAGCTGTACTTCGACGGCCAGCTAATGGCTCAAGGCGGCGCGCTCAAAGTATTAGTCGGCTCGAGGTTATAAAACGGAGACCTCCGCATGAATTTTGGAAAGCGCGGTGCGCATTGTGGCTACCGTCGTTCTTAGGCCTAATTTTAACGCGAAAGCACTCGTGCACGTCCGCCCATTATGACCGAAAGCGTGTTACTGTGTTTCATACATCAGGCGCAACGCTATCAATGCTAGCCCTCTTGTTTGCGCTGGCTTCCTCCGCGACCAAAAAGTACTCCGTTCATTATGGTGTTCGACGGACATTAAATGCTTTGCCTGCAGGCTTATTATATGATACGTTTACCGTGAGCTTGGTTAGATACCCTGCTGTTGCTGTCGATCCGCTGTAGTTTTCTCGCAACTTAGACCACTCGGCCACAAAACAAGCACGGACTAACGCTCCACCCTTTATTTTTTCATGCGGATCGCTTGGATACCTTTCGTAGCGTGCACCTGGTGTATGAAACGGAGTATAGCTGTCTTACGCCTGCTTCTCGATTGTTCTCTCAATATCAGAGAACGTCTATCGGAGTCGAAGGTAGGAGAGCTCGCGTGCTCAAGAAAATACCACGTGGCGCAAAGAACCTTTATGTAGCCCCTTACTTTATCTTGAATACTGTCCCTGTTTTCATGGAACGAAAATGATTCGATTTGAGAGAATTTTGCAGAAAAGTGTTATTTAGTAACATGACGAAACGAGCCTAAAACGTAGTTAGTTTCATATTATAACTAGAATTTTGTACTACGTTCCTTTGATAGAAGCCGGCACGCATGACAGTTTATTTCTGTGAAATGACCTGTTCCTGGCAAAATTCGAGTAGAAATTTCTCCTCGCAAAATACAGAAATCGCAATAGCAACGCTGCAGAAAGACCAACGATAAAGAGTTTCTGTCAAGAAGCGCAGAGATCGCTTGCCATGAACAAGTTGATAAGAGGCTCTTTTAGACATAATACCGCTTGCAGCGACGTGTGAGGAGAATCACGACGGGGACTAACGCCCGTATCTTAAGACAAAAACCCCGCTCCAGTATAAAAGACGAGGACATTGAAGAGGATAACACAGGACGATTGTTGGCCAACGATCGTGCTATACGGTTCTCTCCGGCGGTGTTTCAAAAATCTAATAACCGGCTCGAGCAGCCTTAACTGAAGTACCTCGCTGAAGACTACGATAGATTGGTTCTCATGAAATTAAAGGCACGGTAACCGTCTCATATATCGGCGGACACCTCAACCGTGCCGTCAGGGAAGGGGAGAAGGTGGGAGTGGAAAGCGCGTGCCTGTCGCCTTGTGATTTTCGTTGGATTTTAAGGCTGTAGGTTTCTTTCGGGCACCAGGCTACGGCAGAGTGATTTTTAAGGCAGCTTATTATTCCCAAATTTCCTGAATACTCACGATCCATTTCCGCATGCTCATCGCGCTCGCCGTTTCGCCGTGCTTTCTACAACTTCTACTGCATCTCTTTTTATTTTATTCTTGCTCCATTCGCTGGGATGTCCCGAGCTGAGGAAATGGTGCCCGGAAACGAGCGCTAGTGTTTAGGGAAAGCATGGGAAGTGTAGGGGCGGAAAAGCATTGCAAGAGATTGCTCTATGGCATCTGCCGCATACGAAATGATGATGCGAGCGTCGAGCTTGCGACGGAACCCGTTTTTTCAGCACCGTTAGAATGTAGTCAGCCGCACGGGGCCTACAAACATCATTACGGAGCACTTATGCAAATGAGGGCCGTTAGTCGTTGCTCTTCTCCTTCCCGTCATGCTTGAGAGAGGTAGGAAATAAATAATACATCAGGAACTATGGCGTTGAAGGAAGATGGCCATGCTATACGTCAATGAGCATAGAATCGTTGGAGAGCAAAAAGTAGAAAACGAATGCTTTATTGCTTGGCTGAGGCTTTATGAGAGACCCTATGTATTGGGTCTCTGCTTCGTAGCTGTTAAGCTTGGTTTAGTTGCGATGGCTGTTTTGCATGCCTAACTAAAATTACCCAGTCTCCTTAGTCTCTGGTCTGTGCTAGAGTCTGCAACACAGATCCGAAGGTACAAAGACATTACCTCTTGCTGTTCTTTTGGAAATGAACATTCGGCATTTAGATAAAACAGATAATGAGGTAAGCAGCTGAGCGTACAATTTCTTTGTTCAATGTGTAGGCTCTGTAGCGATCCATCCATTGCGCAATGTCTGAGCGACATGCGGAAGGTTCTCGTTAATGACTGACGGAGTAGTGATTCTAGTTCCCTGATGAGTGATTTGTGTGGGAAGATGAATCCTCAACTTAGATATTACAGTGCTTTGAGTTAACTCCGTTATTCCGACGTTGCTTGATATCTCTTTCTCCCAGAATTATTTGAGCCCTGCGAGTACTGGAAATTGTTGCGAAATAGTTATAGTATGAGGCGCTTGAAGGAAGACGATGAAGTACTGCAAGAGGCGAAGAGACTACCGCATGACCTCGGGACGTCAGTATAATTAGAGGAGTTCTTCATTGTGTAAGAAGAGTTCTTCATTGTGTAAGAAGAGTTCTTCATTGTGTAAGAAGAGTTCTTCATTGTGTAAGAAGAGTTCTTCATTGTGTAAGAAGAGTTCTTCATTGTGTAAGAAGAGTTCTTCATTGTGTAAGAAGAGTTCTTCATTGTGTAAGAAGAACTGACTGACCAGCTAGACAGAGCCTAAGTCGTACTGCTGATTGCGAATGATGTGGGTACGCTACTACTAGCGCTCATATGCTGCAGCGTTCGCAAGCCTTAGTTCTGTGTAGCCGTATAAACGAGAAAACTGTGCAAGATGGAAGTGCTGGAAAAAACTGCCCCCTTATGCACCTCAAGGCAGTCATGCTTTTTTTTTTCGTCAAACAGTCGTTAGGCATTCCGGCTGCACTATTAATTACGTTAAATTAATGATAAAATGTGCAATTTTAAGAGCCTGTATCAATCTTTATTCATAACTCTACCTTCTAGAAGACTTGCCATCTTTGCAAGTGGGACAACGTTACAGTAACCAGCCTCTTCTGGCACGTTAACAAAGGTTAGTTCATATTCTGCAAGGAACTTATTCACATGTGCTACGAAGCAACGTAAAACTGGTGTGCTAATAATTTTTATTCAGGCGCTAAAAGCCAAGGCATCAAAAAGATTTGAATTTCGTCAATACAGAGCACTTCCATCGAGGTCTAAATGTCTCGAGGAAAAAAGTCAAATCGATGGAAAGAAAGAGCGAAGAAAGAAGAAATAAAGTACACAAAAACCAAAGTATACATTCATCCTTTATATACGTCCATGGCAAATCAAACAAAATGCTCCACAAATCAAGTGCTCAATAGTTTCACGCGATAATCTTGCTTGATTCCGCTGGCAGGAATCTCGAAATAACGGCACAAAATGTTTGGGAAAAGTGCGCTGGAGTGGAGGCGCTGTTGTCAATGTCAGCAAGCAGAAGAATATTTAATAACTTATGCAGATGATGGGAAGGGCATCCTGCATTCGCATTACGCTAAAATTCAAGTTCCCTGTCCAGCGCTCGCAAGCATTTTTAATAATCATAATGCGGCGTGCGGCAGCAGTTTCTCAGCGTATAATGCACGGTCTTGAAGAACGCCTTTTTGCTATCAAGGACTCTGATTCCTGTATGAAAGGGCGCTTTGTCTTTCGTCGACCGGAAAAAGTTCCTTTTTCTTTTGTGCCCCTCCTTCGCCTCTGACATCCGGTGCGAAAACAATGCCCGCCATTCTTTTGTGCGTGCAGTAAACTTTAAAAATTAAATCCATAGCCGTCGCTGGGCACGACTTTTCCGCATTACTGCGTTTCTTATGCATCCGGACTTCGTTTGTCTGTTTTACAGGGGAAAGTTTTCCTTGCTTTAGTATGACTTTTCTTCGGGGCATCTCTTTCACCGCGGAGTGCTGACAGACGAATATGTTTCAGGCATTAGTTATATTTTCTCTTTTTGCATCTAATATTTTACTGCTTTCTAGTTTTTATCGACATTCTTAGGCCACTAAAAGTGGACACCGTGCAATGTGGGCGAACCGATGTGGACGTCTTCGTGTAGTTCTTGTATGAGAATGGTCAACATTAGTGGACGGGGACGCGCCATCGTTTACGGCAGCTAGAACGCCGCGGAAAAGCGCAGCCACCATCTGGCCGCTTCCCTCAGGTGGCTGATGCACACATATGGATTTGCATCGGTGCATCATCTTAGAACGTGCCGATGGTGGTTAATATGCACGCCGACTCACCTTCACACCTCTGACATTTCGCCTGTTATTAATCATGTCACTTTTGTTATGGATACCGCCACCGTAAGATGACATTAGAATCCCACCATCTGCTTGAGAACACCCGACGAGTCAGCAAAAATATCAGGCTGTATTCTGCGGGCATATAAAGTGGTCGGAGGACAGCATAAGAGCCGATTTGGGGTTGGGGGCAAGGAGGGGTGGGGGGGAAGGGGAAGCTTAGGACATTTTGCCGATTCTTCTTGTCTCAAAGGGTTTAAATAGAAAATAACTGTCGAGAACGGAGGTTTTTCGAGAAAGCTGAACCGAAGTCTTCTTGAAATCGCTCCAGAAAAAAAGTCGCATTTGGTTGTAGTTATCCGCAAGTGCCTTGATTACCTTCGAAGGGTTTGCAATGAATAGCTGGGAAAGCAGCCGGATGTCGTTATCTCTGTCTCCGAGATGTCGCAATTCGATAGAGTTGAACTCGGCTTCTGCCTTATCTTTTTGTTCCAGGGGGCGTGTGTGACATGCGACGGGACTGAAGCTCGCTGACTACTCGTTAGCGTAAAGCTGTGGGTCAGACAACGTACAGAGGTCGAGTGCGTTAACTCATTAAGGAAGCGATGTTGATAGAATTTCAACCACAAACATATTCCTTGTTATCGACTTGATCGGCCGCAACAGCTTGCGAGAAAGTTTGTGAGAAGTACAAGGAAAAGAATTTAAATACAGAAAGCCGATCTCTGGATTCAAACACGTCTTGAGCAAAAGTTAGGGCTCCATGGAAAACGACTGTCAAATTTTTATCTGCAAGGAGAAAATCAAAATGCGCTATGAACTGAAGTACGGTACCGCAGCAGAATTAAACTTCTTCAAGCCTTGATGTAAGAGAGAATCCCTGTCTCTCTATCTAGCTCTCTTTATTTGCTTAGGCCAAGTTGGAAATTAAAGGAAGCGTACTGACGCCTACAGCAGAACGTGTGTAAAAGTCATACAAGTAAATGACAGCCAATGTCCCAAGGGGATATAAGGAGGAAAGTAATAAACGAGAACCTCAACACGAGAGAACCCCGGACTCGTCGCATTACGAGCCATTGCGAAGTTCGCAAAAACATCCCGGAGAGCAACGGCGAACTAAAAGACAACAAAAAAAGAAGACATAGACCCAAAACCGAGGTTTTGCTGACCGAGCCCTACTGCTCCTTGATGGAACCGGCCCTTGATTGGTCGACAGCGAGAATCTTAAATCCCGCTCCATTACGCCCGTGGGCCTTCGGTACTCCACAGCGCCCTTGTCCCGGGTTTCGAAGAAACACGATGTATTGTGTATGTCCTCATTTTTTTTTTATCGTCCGTGTCTTTTTCGCGTCATGTTTCGTTTCCTTTGGCCCGTGCGCGTCTGTGTGTTTAACCTATTCAGGTCAGCATGTAGGGCAAAAGTCCAACCAGTCGAGCGCACTTATAACGAACCCGAGGCTCGCGCGGATTCCGTTCTTCCGTTCGCGCGCATTCCGTAGTAGTACGCGGACTTTTCCTTTTACGGCCAGGAATACGGAGTCCGACGAAGCTGACGTTAGCTAGTATGCTCGTCGGCTCTTCGAAGCAGACCTTATCACGGCGCCTTCCAAGCGCTGCAGATCGGTCTGTTTCTCGCCGAGGGTCAGCATAATAATAATAATAATTGGTTTTGGGGGGAAAGGAAATGGCGCAGTATCTGTCTCATATATCTTTGGACACCTGAACCGCGCCGTAAGGGAAGGGATATAGGAGGGAGTGAAAGAACAAAGGAAGAAAGAGGTGCCGTAGTGGAGGGCTCCGGAATAATTTCGACCACCTGGGGATCTTTAACGTGCACTGACATCGCACAGCACACGGGCGCCTTAGCGTTTTTCCTCCATAAAAACGCAGCCGCCGCGGTCGGGTTCGAACCCGGGAACTCCGGATCAGTAGTAGAGCGCCCTAACCACTTTGCCACCGCGGCGGGGGAGGGTCAGCAGCAAACTGCTTTACGCACACGATTTAACCGATCGCGGTTACTGGTGACAGGTCGCTCTTCTCGTCATCAGATTCTTGGCAGTCGGGGAGCGCTCGTATTTTACGTACAAAGGCTTCGTCACTGTACCACTTTCCAATGCCAGCGTCGTGCTCTGCACTTCACGAGGTTACCTCAGACAAAGTCGTGTCCGGCCACATGTGCACCAACAACGTGTTGTTGCAAGTCCACATTTCTAATTACACGGATGTTTAACAGCGTCTTCACTCGTTCCTTGGTGCATAAACAGATATTTACGGAAGCGACTTCCGATGCACTCCGTCATAAATCCCGTCTACGCGGCCTTAATCATTTCCACAGCGACGAACAATGATATCCGAACTGGAACGTCGCTACCTGGTTTATCAATTGCTATCAGCATGCGCTGCATGTACCTCATGCTAATAACATGCTCAAGATAGGCATCTTAAGCGTGTGTATGACTCCGACATTCGGTGGCTGAATCTTGCGCTTTTGATTCGGTGGAAAGAAGAGCATTGCCACCGCAGTCAGAAACGACAAGATGTGATTCGTCGCAGAGTTTTCAAGTATGAGCTGGAGCTCCTATTTTTTCGATATGCCATGGTTACCTCCACAAGATACTCGACAATAAAATCGTTCACAGCACTATGACACTTAGCCCTTTTAAAACACTACTCGAATAATAACAAAAAGTGACTCGTTTTAATGCGAAAGCATAATAATATTATGTCACGTCAGCAAAAAGTGTCCGCAAATTTTGGAACCGCAGTCTGTTTTTCAGCGGCTCGGGATCTCCTAAAGTTGCTAAAAAGCCCGAGATAGGAGGGTTGCGTCTCTATTCCTTTAGAAAGCGCTAAACACATGATGACGAGGAGTAGGTAGCTGCGTAAGTGCAGAATGGTTGAAATGCGAGCCAGTTGGTTCATAGTAACTTGAAAAAAAAAACAGTCACAAAAGACAAGGGACAAGAGAAAGAGTGTACACGCCACAACGACACGCCAGTTGTTATGGCGTGTACGCTCCTTCTCTTGTCCCTTGTCTTTTGTGACTGTTTTTTTTTTTCAAGTTGCGTAAGTGCGTTGTCGTCACCCTGGTATTCCAAAGCAACAACCTCGTCTTTTTGCCGAAGTGCGGGGCGATGCCGGGACAACCTCCACTACACGATCCGAGGACAGAAAGGGCAGAGAAAGCCAGAAGCGCTTCCGTGTTTCCATGAATGGCGTTCAAGGCGACGGTAATATAGCCTGGCAACATCGGGCTTCCCTTGCGGAGGCCTCGCCAAAGACGGCGCCTCGCGGGGTCGTAATTAAACGCGTAGGGTCTAGGGCCAAACGTAATGACTCTCTGTCACATTTCGACTGGCTTAGGGCCATTTATCTGTCCGTCTCAAGGACACCCGGCACAATGCAAATGAATGGGAAGAGACTTGCGAGGGGTCTGAAGAAGGTCGATTATTCGTGGAATGCAGTAATTGACGCTCGCAATGCTACTCTTTTTTTTCCTGTCGCAATATCATTCATAAATATATAAACACAGTTGCTAAAGTTTAAGAATTCCAAATATAAGATTTAAGATTTCCAAAAAGAGGTTTGTCCTCGACACTTCACCTTTCCGTGTAGTTCTTCATGGTCCATCTCCTGCTGCAGCAGTCGAGTTCCTTCAGCCTTCGAACTTTATTAGCGGCAAGCCCCTCCGGAATTCTCGGGCTGGCCACCCCTCTCTAAACTTGGCTAGCATTTTTGCCCCTTTAGATACGAAGGGTACATCCTGCCTGCCTTTGTTTTGTCGACACCCTCAAGGGGAATGGGAGGACATGAGCAAACACGGCCATAGGGACGGGTAGAGAAAAAGAAGGAGCAATTTCATCCATTGTCAACGAGGACTTAGCCTTCTTAATACCTCCCCAGCCAGCACGTTGCGGTACTTCACAACCTTCAGCTTCCCTCTCTCCTGACCTCACACTCACTCCCTCACTTCCTGACCTCACTTCGAACACCTGGGCATCCTCTTCGAACTTGACGGGCCGTAGTAAGCATGTATCTCACATTCCACTCACTCCAAGTCGCTTCACTGTTCCCCGGTGACCCCTAGCGTTGGGTCAGCAACACAACAATCTCAGAAAGCGAGGTTGCTGTCACTAAAAGTTTAAACACATGAAAGATGGGATGCTTGAGTCGACAGAACCTTTCCGTCTTCTACGGCCCCCTGTACCAGAGTGTCCATGTTGGTTTGTTTGTGCGTACGCTGTTTCGTTGCTGTTTTTCTTCATCATGTCCCGGCCAGCTTGATATGGCCGCGAGCTTCTTGAGTTACGATGTTGTTAGCCCCAACGCTTAATGCCCGGACAACGGCTTTGTTTCGTCTCCATCTCCACGGTAAGGAACAGACTGTAAAAATCACTCCACTCTGATTCCGCAGCCCTGTGGAAGCTTGTGCTTCTTCTACACGTGCTGCCTGATTAAGTTGATTTTTATTTTAACGGCGTGGCCTTTGGTTACATTATTCAGGAAAGTGGCGCAGCGTCGTCGTTCCTTAGTGTCCCTATTTCTTTTCTGTCATTTTCTGTGCATCTTAAATGAACCGCCTGAACTGCGCCCAGGTAATGCGTACAGACGGAGTGGTCAACGTCGAAGTCAGCAACATGAAGGTGTTGTATTTTAATCCTCTTCCCCACTGCTGTCAGGCCATTCTTTGAGAGAGTGGTACGAGAAATAAATTTTATAGGCGTGCGTAAGTGCACAGCACTGACTCATGCAACGATGATTTTAATGAGATAGCATTTAGATCGTCGTCTCACAAAAAATTTCCGGCTCCTCCGTCAATAAATTTTCTGACTATCTGAAATGGAGGTGCTCGGCCTGCTGAGTGCGTCATACGGCCGTTCGTTGGTGTCGCCCTATTTTTCTTGCAATCGCTGGGATTTTGCGTACCATCTGCGAGTACACACACACACACGCCGCCGGCTTTTCTCGTAATGATACTAGTAATGTTTTCGCATTTAAAAAAAAGAACCTCGAGCGTCTTGTTTTCTTTTCAGTGGGTTGCCGGGGTAAAGGCGGCGCGTTGTCGGCATATCATCAGGTATCAGGACAAATCCCATCGAAGAAGCTTCATACTCGATCCTGAAGGACAACTCAAATATAAAACTAAAATCACATTCGCGTTAGAATGACCGAGAGCGGCTACTAATATTTTCATGAGTAAAATATATCATGGGCATATTTACCGGCTGTAACCTTTAACAAAAGTCATGACAAACTGCTTGGTTTGTTTTACGGGGTTTAACGTCCCAAATCGACTCAGGGACGCAGCGGTGGAGGGCTCCGGAAATTTGGACCACCTGAGGTTATTTAACGTGGCAATGGGAAAACAGAGTAATGTGTAGCCGCAGCGGTGCAGACCTGTAGAATTCCCCTCCCCCCAGAACTACTGATGTCAGAAAATTAGCAGAGCGGCGTCCAACTGAGTCAGCTCCTCCAGTGGGTGAAGTGGGCGGACCACCGAGGCGAAAGGCGGGCTTCTTAGTAACAGTTACGGATTCAGCCAGGCTCCCACCCGGCGGCGAATCTTAAGCGTCATAATGCGCGATACCGAAGCACCTCGGAGGGTGGCTGCTCGGGAAGAGAGTACGCAGGAAAGGGAAGGGAAGAAAAGAAAGGGAAAGGAAAGGAAAAGAAAGGAAAGGCCCCGTTGAACGTGAGCGTTTAGAGAGATCGCATCGCAACGGCCAAAGTCAAACAAAAGGCATGCAGGGAATTAGGTGCACACAAGTGCCGAATCTCAGGCTGGCAAGGATCGCACGTTTGCCAGGATTTCCACATACGCATCTGTGGCAGCTTCCGAGGGGTCCTTAAGGGCTCGCCAGGGCCATTTGTATTCGGTACACTCCCGGCTTTCGTCACAGCTTCGCTCACAGCTTTGTGTGTATCGACGCTAGGACAACTCAGCATTCCTTACATCGACAGTCTGCAGAAAAGGTGAAACCTAGTCTACGAAGAAATTCCATATCAAATTATATTTTAAAAGACAAGCTGTCATATATTGACCCTATCAAAATCATCGAATATCGGCTTTTCGGAGAGCGCCATTGGACCACCATATGCTTATTCCTTGCAATGTGCCGATAATTCGGAATAATGGCGGGAAAAAGACTGCTCAGTCAGCAAGCAGTTCTCCTTTAAATTCCTGCATGGCCTTCTAGCGCGGTTGGCCCTCGGAATCGACACACTACATTTTTTCACAGGGTGCATATACCAGCCCCTGCTATTGCTGTCACGTATTAGGGAATATTATTAGACCTTAATTTGGATCAGTGCGCTGATATCAGCACATAAAATTCGCTCCGCAAGAACTCTTCCATCCCACTTGATGTTGTTTTATGCAAATTCAACCAAGGTTTCATAAGTCTTGCTTACTTGAAGCTGGTGTTGGACACGCGCTTAGACCTTTATGTATCAGATGTTGAGATAAATAGCGTCATTATTTACACGGGAAAACCCACAAAGACAGGCAGGTGATAATAAATAGAGCTGTTGAAACCGCGCAGTAAAATGGAATGAAGTAATTTGATATTCATATATATAAATTAGAACTACATACTAAGTAATTTACGGCTTAATGCGCTGCAAAATGCAATTTTTTCTGCGTTTATAATTTTATTTCTGGCAAGATTTACGTCTTCTGCAAGATAAACACTTTTATCGTTTTCATCCCTTTCCAAGAGAATATAGCAAAATTTATCTGGTGACTACCTTCAGATGAAATATTTACCAAAAAAAATCAAAATTCTATGAATCTGCAACTCTTCCTGTATTTTTATTTTTATAAAGATGACAAAGTTCATTTCAGCTTGCTATATTTGAAGGCTCAGTTTCTTCCAATTATCTGAGAAAATCATAATGAAGATAGGTAAAAGCTGCGATTTCTCGCACATTTTTTTGCTAGAGTATTTTTTACTACCAACTGCGAAATTAAGACGGCGGCCACAACGCGAAACAATTTTTTTCGCCAGAAACAAACTAGGAGAGGCGTTTGCTAAAGTGACACGACAAGCTACCAGTTTTTTTATTATTTTTAAGAAACCTGGGATGATCAAGCGCAAAGAACGGATCATCTGGAGTGTAATGACCCTGCTGCAGAAATGTTCATAGGTCGGTCAAGGATGAAGGGATAGTCATACTTTCAGCGGAGGTCTCAGCGAGTTTACTCTATAAAAAGAAAACGCTTGCAATCTCCATATTGCTTTTTATTGAGAAAAGCACCAATAAAATGAAAAAAAAAACTTCCCCGACTGGTGCGATGCCAGCGGACGTTACAGAATCCCAAGGGATCGAAAGCAATACGAATCCCCTCCCAACGGCGTCCCTCAAAGCCCATGTGCTGCTTCGGTTCGTTACATTTTATGCAGTAACATATAGAGGGCACGCACTTGATGGACTCGTGAATAACTTATTTCGTTTTCCGCTCTTTCTTCATTTTTTTCCCTATGCTCCCCTCCGCACACGTGTAGGGTAACCTACTATGCATCGCCTGGTTAACCTCCCTGCCTTTCCATTCTTCTGTCTGTCTCTCTCTCTCTCGCTTTCTACGCAGTAACAGCAACATTATAAACAGTGCAAAACGCATTCGGTCGGTCAGTACAGTCGAAAAGTTTCTTTTATTTCACTTAAAACAAAGAAGAGGAACAGCACGCATTGAATAATGTCGTTTTTTTCATGCAGTCAGCGTAAAAATTAACGAGGGTGACTCTTTATCTTATCCAAGCGCTACCCTCAAACTTTCCTCTTGCAGGCTCTCCCCCTGACAGGAGATCAGTTATGATGATTACCGGAAGTGTGATTTCATTGTAAAATGTTATACGGTCAAGTGTAATGGGACACACATAGTGTGTAGGCCTGCAAACAACGAAGCGGACGGAGAAAGTCTCCGGCAACCTCCTTATTTCAACCTCCTCCTTATCAAGAACCTTACTTAGTTAAATCCTCAAATCAAGAGGCGGCTCAACAACGAGCTCAGTTGCTTTTATTTCCCAGCTTTACGCATGCGCCAATGATTGTGCCAAGACTCTTTTCCTCTTTTTTGCCTCTTCTTTTGCATCGCCGAAAGGTGGCGCAATCGTCGCCTTTCGTTTCCAAAAAATGAACTCTTCCTGTTCCCTTAACACCCCTCGTTCCTTCCCTACACTCTAAACACGAATACCCCTATATGGGTGTGAAAAAGGAGTAAGCTGTCCTCTAGCGCAGTGCGCTCGCGTACAGCTTATTCCCTTTTTACACCAGTATAGACGCATTCGTGTTCAGATTGCGGGGAAGGAACGAAGGGTGTTAAGGGAACAGGAAGAGTTCATTTTTCGTTGGGGGGGGGGGGGGGGGCACTGCCAGCGATAATGGCTACGTCAGATCCCACAGACCATAAAGTAGCCTGTACAATCGAGCAGAACGCGCCAAACGCGGACTTCATAAGCGGGTCTCTTAACGCGCCAAATGGACGCCGTTACGTTTCGGTCTATTTGCTGCGCTCGGGCTTATGATCACTTTTTTTATTTCCATCGTTTGTTTGTTTTGTTTGTTTTTGCCTTCGCAGCACCATCCCGATTCTCCTTCGCAGCAACCCTCATTGTCCCGCATGATGGCGCTCCCGATTGGCGCGGAAAGAGCAAAACAGTTCGAGAGGCACGGCGTGAAGAACGCGAGATGTTTGGTTGGCTGACGTTATCCAGAAGGGACACAACAGAACGGCAAAGCTGGACCAGGAAGCGGCTCGGGCTCTGACGGTGGCAGAGTTTGGGGGAGACAATGAAACGGTCTCGATGGTCGTAACGACCCGCCGAAATTTTCTGCTCAATTTATCGCTGTTCCATTCCGAAGCTAAAACAGAGCCGTTTGTTCCGAGCCAACCATGCTCTTCGTGAGCCGATGAACGTAGCGTCAGAAACGCCATAATGTCAATGTGCGCAATGCTGGAAAGATTGCCAGCGAAAGGTTATCGCCGAGAGTGCAACAGAAAAGTACCGTATAGATGCTTCCAGCTTGTGACAGTGTGCTGAAAGCTTCACGCGCAGGTACTCGGCTAGTGGAGCGGTGAGATCTATAACACGAGCACGCGGCCCATTGCAAGGAAGCCTGTTTTAGTAGGGAAAGTGCTCAGAACGATTATACCACAGTTCTTAAACAACACAGACGCGCGTTCATTCCCTCATTCAGAATAATAATAATAATAATAATTGGTTTTTTGGGGGGAAAGGAAATGGCGCAGTATCTGTCTCATATGTCGTTGGACACCTGAACCGCGCCGCAAGTGAAGGGATAAAGGAGGGAGCGAAAGAAGAAAGGAAGGAAGGAGGTGCCGTAGTGGAGGGCTCCGGAATAATTTCGACCACCTGGGGATCTTTAACGTGCACTGACATCGCACAGCACACGGGCGCCTTAGCGTTTTGCCTCCATCAAAACGCAGCCGCCGTGGTCGGGTTCGAACCCGGACTCATTCAGAAAACCTCAGCGACCTCAGTTAGGCCTAAGCACAGTGCAATTTTTTTCGTATCGCTGATTATTTAAAGGTTGAGTAGTTAATTTAGTTTATTACGGTTAGGGAAATTAAACGTACTGCGATCTGCTTTAAGCGACCTTGAACACGGCTGCCTCACTTTTGTAGGAGCAAAATACGATCACTTTGTTTGAAAACCTCGTCTCATCCTGCCTGCGAACGCTTCTTGGGGAGGGAAGGGGAGGGGTTTGGTTTAGGTTTATTGGGATTTAACGTCCCAAAGCGACTCGGGCTATGATGAACGCCGTAGTGAAGGGCTCCGGAAATTTTGACCACCTGGGGTTCTTAAACGTGCACTGACATCGTACAGGACACGGGCCTTTAGAATTTGGGCTCCATAGAAATTCCGCCTCCGCGGCCGGGATCGAACCCGCGTCTTTCGGGTCAGCAGCCGAGCGCCGTAACTACTGAGACATCGCGGCGGGTCAGGAGGGGAGGGGTAAACATATAAACATACATAGAGTGTCCTACTTAACGGGAGGCGACTGACAAAGAAACGAGTTCGAAGATCTTTTGGATGTGGTATATAGTAATGTATATCGATTGTAAGGTTTCAAAGTGACATTAGCTATGACGGACGCCGTAGCACAGGGCTGCTAAATAAATTCAAAATTTGATGTTCCTTAACGTGCACTTACATCGCAAAGTACAGTGGAGTTTTGCGTTTCGCATCCGTCGCAACGAGGCCTCCGCTGCAGGGATCGCACCCGCGTCCTCAGGTTCAGCAGTAGAGCGCCTTAATCGCGGAGCCACCGCGGCGTAGGCGCGTAGGAATCTGGCGTGGTATTTTTGGAGGTCGCTGAGAATCAACAGATACTTATTTTCGCTAAAGCATTTGTTTCACAAAAACATTTCACAGTCAAAAGTTGCGAGGGAATATCTCTTTCACTCCCTCCTTTATCCCTTCCCTTACGGCGCGGTTCAGGTGTCCAACGATATATGAGACAGATACTGCGCCATTTCCTTTCCACCAAAAACCAATTATATATAATATTCTGTGCTGGCGCACACGAAGTGATATTCCCTAATGCTTAATGCTTAGAGAAAACAAGGAAAAAGAATGACAGAAAGTGGCAGCAGATTTTGTGGACGATTTACTTAACCGACCACACAAGAAAAGCACAACATGATCAGAAACGCCAGGCGTTCTAAGCGTACTCTCAACCGACCCTTCTGAACCACATTTACTCACATGTCCCCGACCCCCTATCGTTCGCCGAGGTGCAATGTGAATTTTTTTTCTCTCCTAACCGCAATTCTTTCAATTTTTCAGATCCAGTCAGATCACGTAAGAACCAAGAAAAGCTCCAGCTAGAAAACAGGCCGTCAGGATCTCCGAGAGGGACTCATCGTTCCATCTGCTCGCCCCCGCAGTTTTAACCCTGAGCTCGCATCGATCCACCGCAACTACCCCCAAAAGAAACGACCTTCATCTCGGGAGGGGAGGAGGTTAACTGCGCTGACTAGGTGTTAGGTCGTGTGAGCGTCCTCTCTCTCTCTCTCTCTTACACCTCTCCTCCTCGTCCCCACTTCCACGTCCAGCTGTTGCCTGCTCGGCGACACAGTATACGGAGCCGCAAAACATGGACAACTCACAAAAAAGAAACAAAAGGCAACACACCGTCTCGAACCACCGAGCCTACTTCATCGAGGAAACTTAATACAGGCTTTCCTCCTCCTCTGGAAGGAAGCAATCAAAATAAAGAGAGGATGCGTGAGACAAAGACGTCGGGGGTCGACGCGAGGACACAGGCGATATGTGCAAGACGCGCGCAACTCAATCGCGAAGGGCCGTTTCTCTTTGCGGTCCCCCGTCCCGTGTTTCACGGCTGCCCACGAAAACGGAAGGCTGTAAGGGTATGCGCCGTAGGCAAATAAAAGCAAGCCAATGCCGAATACCCTGGTGGCTGCAACGTGGGAGAAAACGGGCTGCAGTGTGATCACGTGCCCCGGCCACCTGGCGCATTCTTGGTCTCCCCGAGCAGCCGCTAGTTTTCTCACGGCCAAAACTGGTGTGGCGTGTGGATAATCTCTGGAGATGGTGCTCTGTCGTCGAGTTGAGTGGATGTTACACTCTAGCCAACGACAGACGCCGATAGTGAGGATGTTAACGTGTGAGTACGATTAGTTTTGGATTGGGTTTGCAGTTGATCAGTGTGCTGCTCACAGCGAAAAAAAAAATTTCCAGTGAATAGGCATCAGCCACTGAACAGCATCGTCCGCATTGCGTTCCTTGAGGGTCGGCGAACTGAGAGGAGAAATGTTACTAAGCTATTTCTGAAAAAGAGAGGGAGAGATAAAAGAAAAGAAAGATGAGAAGGCTAGCCAGGCAATGCCCGGTTAACTCGGAGAGGGGAATAAAAAGAGCGAAAAAGAAAGAGTAGAGGAATTAAAGTTTACCTGAGTTTGTGATACGCAACATTTCCATGTTGTCTTTTGTTGCGGCAGTAGTTTTCAAGTGTTTCTAGCGTTACGCGCGTACTTACCGCAAGCGAATCATACGCCAACTCCGCGGAGGAGGGGGAGGTGGTAATTTTTCGAGCATTTTGCATTGATAATCACATCAAATTCCTTAGAATTCCCGCTCTCCGGCCCCCAAAAAAACTGTTTTTTTTTTCAAAATAGCAGGTAGAAATATTTAAAGAGACTTCAAAAAAAATCTAACAAATCCTAACCGAAACTGCGTTTCGGCCAAACGATCGCGTACCACCAGACAGTCCTGTGATGGAAATGGGTACTGCCACAAAACCTACTGTGTGCGCGACCATTAGCCAAACCAGTCACTGTAATTGAGAGCTTGCGTCATTATTTGTCTGAAATGACCAAAAGCCAGCTCGAAATTTTGTCCTTCAGCAAACGAAAAACGTATATCGACGGCCGTGCGTCCAGTGACGTCACACACGCAAGGCTGCCCGTAGAAATCAGCCGGACTGAAGCGACGAAATGGTAAATACCTAAATTAAAACTCCGGGATGAAGTCATCCAATTGGAAGCTCTTTACCTCTCCCCCATCTTCCATGCTCCCCACTAACGGAGAAGAGAAGAGGAAACAGACAATAAGCATTTCGCTGCTACTTGCAAAACAAGGCCACGAATGGCGAAGGCTCGCAATATATTTCATCCCTGTTCGCCAGTATCATCTTATAGCTATGTTACGTGGTTAACTTTCCAAGCAGAAATCCTATAATAATAACATTTACAGCCACGTGGAGTATTCAGTTTAAAGCACACGAATTTCTATAAAGAATCCCTATCACGTGGGATTTTCAGCACACTGCATGCAGAGGAAATCATAAGATGCGCAATCACACGACCTGCATCAAAAGTGTAGAAGCGCTCATGATGTCGTCTAGCAACATGGGCAGCACCAATAACCACCAGCATAGCCATACAGAGCACCATCCTTGATTGATGGTCACTAATTCGAAAAGCTCGCCGGCTTGCTTTTTTTTTCTGTTCTTGGACTAATACGACACCGCCCATGTGAGCTCACGGGGTCTTTTGTTTTGTTCTCCTGAAGTTGCATGAATCAAGGGCATCTTTCAAGGTCAATGTGTCAGAGATACGTCAAACTTGCGCAGGAACCATTGCTTCAAACACTGCTTGACCCTCTTTTCTAGAAGCGGTGCTGCTTTCTCTTCTCACATACGCGAAACTTACACTACGTCCTGAATGCTTTCAAAAGTATAGTCTTATGAAAAAATATCAGACAAATGTACGTGAGCGCAGATGTTTGGCTGTATCGTAGCTTAAGGTGGCGCGTTCTACGCTTTAATGTTCGCGACAGCACTGCTGAACGATCCGAGCATATTACAAGCCCAGCCGCTAAAGGTCCAGTAATGACAGGTATCTACGTGTTTTCTTATCGAGAGCTAACTGTCTTGCTTCGAAACCAGCGTGCAAAACCTCGCTGTACCGTATCTAACGGCGTGTATAGTGATTAAAGGCTATATTAAGCACAGTAGAGCATTTACGGGGCTCTATTGGGGCGACACGTCGTTAGGGCAGGCTGAGACGTGTCCTTGCTCATTCTTGCATCATCATCATCATCAGCAGCAGCCTAATTCCAGAGGGCGCATTCTCTAGGCTGGCCACTCCGTAGCCTTGATATCGTCCTTATTGAACAGTACGTGGATGTAGGATTTTTCTGATGTGACGCACCTTCGACGAGAACAAGAACATCACCGCGTACTTGAGAGAAACTACCGTGTGCAGCTTGTTATCGTTCCAGCATAGCCTGCACATCTGGGAATGGCGAATATTTTTTCCTCTTCCTCTGGACAGACGAAAAAAATCGGTTTCACATTGCTAAGCGCGGAATATCCTGCAGTAGCGCTAGTTAGGGTGGGCAGTCGAGGTCCTTACGCGCTAGAGGCATTTTACCTAAAGGCCTTGACCCTGAAAGACTTTGGCCTAAAGGCCTTCTACGTAAAGGTCCCTCTACTCAGAGGCCTATACCCGAAATTCATTTACCATAAAGGCCTTCACCCTAGAAGCTTTGATCATAAGGCCTTTACCACACAGACCTTTGCTATAAAGGTCTTCACAGGGTTATACCCTAACTAGGCTTCCATCATCTTTTTACTGCTGTCACAAAGGTTCAAATTTTTTTTTTCCTGTAGAACGATTTTACTCCGTTTTTTTTTTTCACAACTTACCGCTCAGAATCTAGCTCCGTAATCGGAGAACTTTTCACGCGAAAAAACTGCATACAGAGGAGAGAACAGCAAGCGTAAATCGGTGCAGTAACAACCCACAGAAGTCTTTGTGTTTACAGCCACTCATCTCGGCAATGAAATGTCGCGTGTTCATTAAAAATTACAAAGGCTGCTAGCCTTGAGCTGTGTATTCATTTCAATGTCATTAACCTGCTAGCGTTCTTCCCATTGCGTTCAAAAATGCGCCACGGAACGCAAAGCTGGCATGCTTGGGGTGGTGTCGCCACCTGTCGTTTCTTTCTAGAAACTTGCATTGCCATAACGCGCTGGCTTTTGTGATTTGAAAGTGGCGGTTACGCAGAGCAACCACGCCCATGCCTCACTTCTGGGGGTGGGGTCGCTAGTCGCCAGCTTCGCGCGTGTAACTTTCTAAAATACTTTTTTTTTATTCGAGAAGTGTGCCATGAGGCATAAGTTGAAAAAAAAAGGAAGGGGGGGGGGGAGGAATGCACGGGATTGAAAGTTAAAAGGAGTGAAGACCCGTTGCGCTGAGGTAGTCGCCGAGGTTGCTGATGACACAGTTCTTCATAGTCCACTTCACGTAGTCACTTTCGCGGTTCCACCGCAGGCTTACCTCCCAGAGGAGCCGTTATCTTATGAACTTTCTAAAAGACGGGTGGCTTTTCTGTGAGCGGACACCTTTACGCTTGCACTCCTTGGCTCAAACATTCGCGAGGGCGGTTCTGCCATTTGCTGTATACGTTGCAATAGGTTGTTTATCATTTTCTTGCCCTGTCCGCTTCCTGGCGTCAAGTTTAGGGGTTAGCGCACTGCTACCTCTCCCCATCCTCGCTCACTGCTGTCTGCGGCCAGCGAGGTTGTTCCATCCCTCTTTCATCACTTTCATCACTCACCATCACTCTTTCATCACTTCTTTCATCCATATCTACCGTAAAAGAAAATACATCTGTGTATTGTGCGCCCAGTGTGACATAGGAGGTTTCTGCCTGGATCCATGTTGCCCTATCTATCCCACTATCAAGAAATATTGAGGGCAGTGGTCTGTTTGCGTGCGGTCTTCATTTAATTAGTATTCGTTTATCAGCAACACGGGGAGGACACTAAAATATTCATTTGCTGCTATCGATGTCATCGTCTGCCATGTCTATAACCAAAAATGACCTGCCGTGTTTATTCCTTAAGTTAGAAAAAAACTGATAGTTGAGATGGGGAGGGGGGGGGGGGGGGGGTGCATCACACCGGAAAAACCTGACATTGAAAAGGCTAGATGTCGACCCCATTCCACAGAGCCGTAGGCTGGCTGCTTGGTGATACAATACACGAAGACTCTCTAAACAATGTCCGGTCCGGCCTGCGCACCCAACTAAATGAGCGCGTTGAGGAGCGAGGTCGATTAGTTCTATCGCGCACGTCGGCTTCAGTGAAAATAAACATAGCGCAGGTCAGAGCCAAAACATTGTTATTTCAAGCACAGTCAGTTCTGTGCAGCAGAGTAGACGCTGGCGTGGCAGCGGCGCTCTCTGGACAAACTGGAACTAACACATTGTTTCGCTAGGTTAATGACATATCCTCCTACCTCGAAGTCAGCCAGCCGAAATAGGGCGCCGTAAGCCCACGAATATGCACCATACGCTGCATGAGCGTAAACTTTGACATTCCGCGACTTCTGCTTATATGGACGAACTCATTATGAACCATTCGTCCGCATTCGGGAGCCAGACTGCAAACTGATCAATTACCACGCTCTCGGGTAATGCAGAAGGCAGGACACGGTTCCAGGATGCTACCTTCCCGAGCATACCCTTGTTTTGATGGTTGTCGTGGATATTAAACGTATCCCTTTCCTGAATACGGAAAATAAGCCATGTCCTGCTAATTCAGGTATTCATTCACTGTAGGTTCACATGAAAAAAAGGGAATTTGCAGGGGCGGTCACCATGCGACACGGCTGCTGTGCAGTCAGCTCTGTGTTTAACAGCTGGCGTTTTGTTCCGCCATTCCTCCTTTTTATGCTGTATTTTCAGTTTAATCTGTGGCAAACAAAAATGTCCCAATTTAGTGTTGAGGTACTTTTTATTTACTCAGTCACTTACTCTCTGGGCAACTCAAGCATCCTCGCCCGCTAATTCACTGCAGGGATACCACACCAGCAGCACGGGTAATCGGTCCAATACCGGAAATGTATTGGCAAAGGCTGGCCCTACAAACAACCAGAGTGAAACCATCCATTTCCATTATTCGGACGATTACCTGTGCTGCTTAGGGCAGTGACCAAAGACCTTGTTTCGCTACAACTGAGGTGAATGTTTAGCTGAGCAGACGCCGGGTGCGGCATTGCTTCATTTGGCTCCAGCGGAGCACCCCTGAGTCATTTTAAGCCAGTCAGAGAATCGTGTGAAAAGTGCGAGCCCCGATCCGAAGCCCAAACAAATGGCTGCAGGGGCACCCACTCGAAAGCCACAGAAATTAAACACAGAGTTTAAACAGCTATTTACAAACTGATTGTCATCATGGATGTTTCTGTTCTTGTTTTTTTGTGCATACATGTATGTACTTCATAGATTCTCTCTGCATAATCTGTATAATCTCTGTGTTATGAACAAAAACATAGCATATGGACGGGACGAAAAAAGGCGAAGACAGAACGGTTGCTCAGTCCTGTCTTCGCCTTTCTTCGTCCCGTCCATAAGCTATGTTTTTGTTTATAATATTTCTCACCAACTGGCCCCTCAGTATACTCTCCTAATCTCTGTGTACATAATCTCTCTGCATAATCTCTGTATAATCTTTCTATGTTTGCGCATGCTCACATTCAAGTAGCATAAGGCTGTAATCTTTTCTTCTTAATGTGTTTATGCTTTCCGCTACCACTGTATTTGGGGGCCAGGGACCCCTCAAGCCGTCGTAGAACGGCTTTTACCTTCGCCTCCTGTACACTCCAGTGTATGAATGAAAATATGAATGAATGAATGAATGAATGAATGAATGAATGAATGAATGAATGAATGAATGAATGAATGAATGAATGAATGAAATAGCATCACTCTGACAAACCCGACTTCCGAAACTCGTCGTGAAGACTCCCACAAGGAGAGACTACATCAGAAATCTCGACGAGAAAAAAGTGAGAAGAAAGATTACCCCCAGTATAGTGGACGACCTCTTTACCCCATTTCTTCGCTCTCTGCCAATGAAAGAAATAAAAAAGATAAAACGTGAAAAGGGCGGAACCGCTTTTCGACTTCATTTTGCGGGCCCTCGGTGAGAAGTGAGCGTGGTGCGGCCTGCGCAACCGCAATCACGCCGTTCATATGATCTCTCCGCCCCGAGGCGCTGAAGATTAACGGAGGAACACGTAAGCGACAATGGACATCGCACACGCGCCGACATTGGCGCTCTGCGATTTCTCGGAAGCGCCCGCTGTATTGTGCAAGACCCGTCAAGTTTGTCCGTTCCGAAGACAGCGCATCGAGTGAAGATGAGCTTCACATACGTGCGTTTACATAAATGTAATGCGTCCTCGAACGCAGGAGTTGGGTCCTGCTCGGAGTGCTGTCGGGTACCGCCTCCGCGGCTCTCGCTAGTGAGGGTGTGCCGACGTTGAATGAAAGATCAAAGACCAAGGGCTCAAATCTGATGACGGGGCGGGGCAGCGATAAAGAAAGTTCTATCGGCTGGGAAGGCGGGATCAAATCTCGGTGAATTTGACGTCAACGCTTTGTGGTGGAAGAGCAGATCACCACAACAATGAGTCCCGGCCGGCACTTTCGAAGACATCTAGGATCTATACTGAGTGCTGGCTTCGAAGTTCTCGAAGCGCTGTTTCTTCGTGGCTAGCTGCAGTCATTGTGTATAACAACACCTACAGCCGGAACTGCAGAGAGTTGCTGCACCTTATTTCTCGAAGACTGCGTGCGGGATTGGAGTGCGTCCATTTCGAGGACAATAGTTCCCGTTGTCACAGGCCTGACGCTTTGATCGGGAAGTTTGTTTGTGAAGAACTTGAGCACGACTTGTAGCACCTGCATCTTAGCAGTTGGCAGATCCCCTTGGCCGCATTGTACTATTGTTGGCAACTGAAATTCGTATCAGAGTTACTTCCGCTATGAAAAATAATGATGATTTAAGCATGTAAGGAATGTCGAATTACAGGAAGTCAGCATTCCTTTTAAAGCAGCAACGTCAACTGTTATACTAGAAACTTTCATATTGCCCGTTTTTATTTTATTTTTCTCTGCAAACCGTATTGCGCTCAGTGTTCGCAGCATTCGCATAACCTATAGAGTGAGTTCAAAATTGTGCCGACAGATTCTGTTTCTACAAATGTCATACCATCATACAAATGTCATACCAAGGAGCATAGGGCATGTCTTTTTTTTCATTAATTTTGCAGTTCTTATCAATGGGAGATTAATAAAAGCAAAAAAAAATGACTCCGTGCCACCGGTGGGAGTCTGAACTCGTGACCTCCGAATTGGTGGGTTCGGATGTGGTTCGAATTATGTTTTAGCAAATGAATAAGGGCGCTCGGCGACTGACCCGGAGTACCCGGGTTGGAACCCGACCGTGGAAGCAGCGTTTCGATGGAGGCGAAACGCTAAGGCGCCCGTGTGCTGTGCGATGTCAGTGCACGTTAAATATCCCCAGGTGGTCGAAATTATCCCGGAGCCCTCCACTACGGCACCTCTTTCTTCCTTTCTTCTTTCACTCCCTCCTTTATCCCTTCCCTTACAGGGGGGGGGGGGGGGTTCAGGTGTCCAACGAGATACGAGACAGATACTGCGCCATTTGCTTTCCACAAAAACCAATTTTCAAACGAATTCAGGGTAGACAGAGCACTTGTCTGGTTGCTTGCCTTGTCCTCGTCTCCCGTGGTTCCGTGCTGTGTTTTTCCTGTAAAGAAGAGAGAACCGCCTAGCGTAGATACTTCCACAAACTGTATATCTCTGAAGTAAGCATGCAGAGCAATCGGAATCATGGAGTGAATATAACTCCCTCAGGGAAATTTACTCCTGTGACCACGCCCATCAAGCAAACGGTGGTAAAGGTTCGAAGGAGAGCATCAAGCAGAAAATTACAAAAGAGAGTTATCTGTCAAAAGCTTGCTAGGGAGAAAAATGTGACGTTCACTGGGACCAGAGGATTGAACGAGCGAAAGAACTATTCGACGGACAAAAAGAAAAAAAGAAGAATAAGCATGGCAAAGAAAGCAAGAAAGCTTCCAACAGGTAAGGAAAGTACAACTTCCCACGGCTTACTAGGAGTCGCTGTAGACGGGCGCAAAGCCTACTAGCGTAAACCACAAGCTTCTAAAAACCAATCTACGAAGTGTGAAGGCGGCTACAAAAAAAAAAGAACAGAATAATTAAAAGCGAGTAAGCATGGACAGCACCATATCCAGGCACGCCGGTTGCGACCGGATTATGGCGGCACGTCGGTAGCTGTCGCTGGCAGCAAAGCCTGCTAGTATAAACTAAAAACTTCTAAAAACCAACGTACCAAATGCGAAGACGACTGCAGAAAAAAAGATAAAATAATAAAAAAGGCGAATAACCATGAACAGCACCGTATCCAGGACTGCCGGTTCTGACCGGATTAAGGCGGCTCGTCAGAGAGAGAGAGCATAGACTGAGACCGGATAGAAAGAGGTGGTCTATTCAGCACTACTCTGAGGCAAAAAAAAAAAAACAACAACACTCCCATGCGGGAAAGCGAACGCATAAAGAGCGCCGTACGCGTCGCACTAGACTACACACGAGCACACTGATACAGCCGTTCAAAAGCAGGCGCAGTCAGCCTACAGGGAATGACCACTCGCTCAGGCCTACATGAACGCAAGAAACGAAGAGAAAAACAGAGCATACTCCGAAGAAAAGTAAGCAGACCAAAAGGTTGCCGGCGCTGCGGGCAGCCCGAGCAACGAAGCGGCCCTTGGGTCCCTTTCGTGTACGACGGACGATGCCCCATTTCCGGTTCCATAAGGCGTTTCCGGTTTCCGCGGGATGGTCTTTTTGAGTGGAGCAGAGAACTCCTTGTACCGGAAAGAGCCGTCTCGCCTTTCTGCTACTCGTCTTCCCGCAACTCCAGCCATCGCTTTCGTAATTACCCCGCATCCCTCTTTTCGTGGTGGATGCCTACTTTGCGCAACATCTTCTCCACCCCGATGAACAGCGCAGTTGCGGAGCCACTGGGGACATTTGCCGCAGTTACGCCACATTTTCTGGAAGATGCGAAGCGAGACAAGTCGTACGTTCGCGGTCGACTCCTCTCATAGCTTGCGGTTCCCCTTCTGTGCATCTTTCTTCCTTTTCCGACTCGCTCCTGATGACAGGTTTTCTGCTTCTATGAGTCTTTTGGGGCGGCCCCTTGTCGCAATTACCTGGCTGTTCTCAGCTGGCTTTTCTTGGTTTCGATTGCTCTCATAGAGTGCTATTATGAATGTGTTTACCTTTCTGGGAACAATCCGCGTTCCAGTAGCGTTGCGAGTTCTTGTCCAGTTATCTTCTCGGTCCCTCCAGTGCTGCAGAACTAGGCGCGGACTTTTGCTGCGACACACGCCAACGTACTGGAGTACACTTTTTTACCACCAGTTCTAACTTCGTACTTGGGAGACACGCAGCAGGAAGTGCAAGTGTATGACGCCGGCGCCATCAACGACCGTGACTGTCCAAATGATGAGCTTGTAACCGTCATCTCCTTGCAAATGCATCTCCTTTTGTATTATCTCGCAAGCTGTATTTAAAGTAGTCATACAAATTGCAACGTAGACTCGGCTTAAAGGCTTACCGTCCATGTGGACCATGAAACAGTGTTACACGAAGTTCTCCAGAGCCGCGACATGGTACTCGCAATCAAGTCTTCTAGGCTCCATTTCTGCGCAAGAATTTTCAACAGCTAGTACCAGCTTCCATAGATTTTGGAAGCGCGCACTAAACCGACACAGCCCACTTGCGCGCAGGAAAAAGCGCTTTGCAGCGTGTTGTAAACTTTAATGCGAGAGCAATGGAGTTGTCGTTACACCAAAACGCCGGCGCTGGCCAAGACGAAATTCGCTGATTGGTCGAGAGCAGCCACGTGATCATGTGACACAGCATGCTCTTGCGGAGGCTCGACAAACTTGGCCTTCATCGTGCGAAGATATACATGCGCTCTCGAAAGCATGCAGGCGAAGCAACCCCTCCAGTGCACATAACTAGTCGAAAAAGCCGAATTTTGTCGAGCCACTGCGCCAAGGGTAATCCCGTTTTTGAAATTATAAAAACTGATATGGCTATTACTAACGACCGGCTACAAATCTCTAATTGCAACTTGGCGCATAATTCTAATCATTATAAAGTTAATTATTAAAAATTAGTTACCCAGCTTGCTACTTAAGACGATCCACAAATTTTCTGGTGTCCGCCAACACTGGTAGTACTACTGCAAAAGCCATATTTTTACTCTGAAAAGCCAATTTTTTACTTTTTTGGAAGTGTTCGCTGAAACACCCGCTATGTAAACAGCACCGCGCCCAATTTTTAGCGTTTGCTATATCGAAAGGGAGAACCCTCTCTTTGTGTGAAATCAACTATTTCCCTAAAGCCCAATTTCAATATTCTTAACGGCGCATGTTACACGGCGCATGTAAGTTTGCTTTCGCCGACAGTACAACCAGGTTATTTCCGGCGGTCTGCATCAGCAGCCTTTGAAAGACGTCGGTATAGAGAGCGAGCAAAATACCACCTTCGTTGAAAGAGGGGCGCGGGCCCGTATTTTGCATAAATTGCAGGCTTTATTATGGAGCCGCTTATCTGGAAAATACGGAAACAAAATCGAGGCCAACAGTTTTCCTACACAGTGCTGACCACGTGAGAGCGACCGCCGTCCCCACATCCATCATCCGGACCCAAGGCGCTTCAGATGCGCAATAGCCGCGATCAATATAGCTTTTCCCCCTCGTTCGCCTATCTGAAAACATTCTTCTCATCAACGCCGGACGAGTTGCCCGATCAGCTATTTCGATCTCCCGCCAACAAAGTTTTGCCAGCCGCGAAGTGCGCCTCTGCGCGGGTCGAAATATGAAAGGGAAGGCCACCCGAATGAGTATGATCGATCGGACGCTCTTCACGGCTAGCGTGGAAGGCTGACTGCCACTGAAGGGACAAAGGAACCATACAGGGCGTTCCTGCTGGCGTTGACGCAAAGCCGTCGACTGCTTCCGTCACCACCTCCACTTCGACCTGATTGGAGAACTTGATGACAGGCATAATGCCGTTGGCGCGGAGACTCTAGGCTAATAATATATACTTTTAGCATAGCGCGTACCGCTAGCATTACCGCTTATCGCGTACCAAGGTCCGCTACTGCGCACGCGCTGGTTAGTCCCGACGCGCAAGGCACGCACCCTGTTGACGGGAACGTGCGCCTTCAGGGCGATGTGCGCATGCGCTGTGGTGGATCGCGGTACACGGTAAACGGTAGCGGTAGCAGTACGCGCTATGCTAAATGTATCTATTCCCGTTTTCCTGCTGCTGTCGAATCAATTCAGCCAACTTTATTTCATCTATAAAGATACCCGTGAGACCTTGACATATTTTTGTTACGTGTGGCTGCCTAATGGGCTTTGTTCGCTGGTGGTTTAGGCTTTAGTCCTTTGATGCTTTTCAGCCCAACAAGCATTGGGCTTTCATCGAATCATGAGCACAAGAGGCCGTTATCGTCGAGAATAATAATAATAATAACAATTGGCTTTGGGGTAAGGGAAATGGCGCAGTATCTGTCTCATATGTCGTTGGACACCTGAACCGCGCCGTAAGAGAAGGAATATCTTTCAGAGCAACAAAGGAATGCGTGGAGATAATCCTTTCGCAGTGTGCGTGCGTGCGTGCGTGAGGCTCTCACTTTGTGGGCTTCGCTAAGAACGGTGTTAACTTTGCAATTAGCTGCTGATTAGTTCGCAGATATGCTCGCAGTTGTGCTGTGGGCGCTTTCAGTTTTGGTTAAAAACAAACTATTTTTCAGCCATTCCACGCACCTGTGCCAAACTAAATGGTTCAACCACAGCAGGAAATGACTTACGAGTGGTACTGCGCTATCCGTGCATAATGTTCACGCGACTGGTTCATGTTTTTTTTTTTGACCGCGCTTTAAATTTTTCGCGCAAAGTGCTTAAGGTGCAAGATGACGACACTTGTACTATGTGTCAATTGTGCAAAAAAAAAAACAGGCCCAAAAAAATATAGCGCCAGGCCACGTAAACCCTGCTACTACACTGATGACAATGACTTATCTCAGAGATTAATCGAGAAAATAGGTCGGTGGAGACTACTGAGATATAAACGGTACATTTTTGAGAATCACTGAGCTCACAAGGCAGGCTTTAGAAGCCGTAGACACTTAAGAGATGTCTGAAGCATTGACGCGGGACAAGTTCCTTCCTGCTTTAAAGTGCACTTTGTTTTTCAGCAATTGAAAGCGCTAAAATTAAAAGCATCTGACATTTCAAAAAAAGAGGAAGAACTTCCGCCAGGCACAGAAGCAGCGCCACTGTACAGTGCTTGCTGCCAACATCTCGAAGAGACCACGTCGGCTCCTCCAACTAAGAAGCATAGTGCATTTTTTGCTTTGCAGTGAATGGCAGAGACAGCGAAAAAGCTCACCACAAAGTAAGCCAGGTAAAATTGCTGCTCCATTTAATAACTTCCCAAATGCATAAACGGTGCCCTGCCTACAAGTAACGGTCTGGAAGAAAACGGAGTAGTACGTGCGAGTGGAAGACAGACTTTGATACAGATACCGGGTCTGGCAAATAAAAGAGGCGCCCTTGGAGAAGCCTATCAAATATCATGTAAAAAGATATTACACTTTAAATATTACGTCTCTTGGCCAGCTCAGAAGCAGCTAAGGCTCTCTTGATGTCAGACACACTAGATTTCTGGTCGTTATAAAAAAAGTAAAAGCCCTGCACGTCGCAACACAAATCTTCAAATTCCTTACTACGTTCTGAAATAGAGCTGCAGACTTAGTGCCCTGGTGTGTTGTTTGTCACTGTTCGCCACAATGAACAAAAGCAATTCGTTCTTTTGGTTAACACCTCGCGGAAAAAGTAGTCCTGAGATATTTTTGTTTTGCATAAAATTTCGCGTATTTTTCTGATGTCATCAAGTTTTGTGGTACTAATGCAAGCGATTTAAAAAGACCTAGCGATCAATTCAGCAATTATCATGGTAAACGAGATTTAGATATCATCACCTAGATAGTGTATTACGGATGGTCGTACTCTAGACGGATCCAACTTTATAGTCGACTCGGCTGTTATGAACGATTTTTAATGAGGAAGCGTGCTAGAAGGTCTGCAAATGCTACTTGAATGCCATTTGAATGGCACTTAGGATGTAAAAAGTGCCTCCTTTTCAGCAACCACACGATGAGAGTCAATTCACGCAAGCAGGTAAAGATGCTGAGCGCGGAAGCCAAATCAATAACACAGAAAACCTTTCTGTCATGCCTCAAGGAGGAGACACACAGGGCTTCAACACAAAAAATAAAAAAAACACTGCAAGCCATATAGCCACGTGAAAGGAAGCTGCCCCACATGGGAACAAAGTTAAACACATTGAGCAAGGTTGTAACGGAACAGAGAGCAGGCTGACAGCGTTGTCGGAGAAAACTGAGAAAAACAAAAAGGTAAAGTGGGATGAGGGGAATGAAAATACCGAAAGGGGTAAATCTACCAGCAGCCAACAAGCCTTAAGGCTCCATGGAATCGCAGGAAAGACAACCTTTAGCTAAAAGTACAAGCACAGTGGGCGTGCAGCATCTTCGCGCGTCACATGAAAGCGCCATCGTTATCCGTCTCGGAGAGTTTTCACGCCCCATCGCTCCTGCTCTTGTCCAGATCACGAGCCGACGGCAAATCCATCAATCAAGGCCACTGTCGTGTACAACCCAAGCAAAAGTCTCTATCTTCGACGTTTCCTCCAGCTTCACAGAAGAGTGATTAAGGAGCCTTCATGGAGCAAACCAAAAAGCTCTTCAAGCTTGCTTTCTAGGTGATTCCTCCGCTTGTGATCAATAAGTCACTGTTATGTTTTTTGTCCTTCTTTAGCACTGCTGTGGCTCCGCCAGAAAGCAAGCTGCAAAAGTTTGCCGAGAGGGTGAGAGAAAATGGATGTTTCCAGGAACTCGCTAGGAACATTTTGTCTTACACAGCATACCAGGGAACTGTGACTCAAACATCCCAGAACGTAGCGACGAACAGCAATGCGGGCCGTTCCGAAAGATCAGCGAAGGGTCGACAGTAATTCACCCTTATACCGGAACTGTAATGTTTGCGGGATTTTCTCGGAAGCGCAAGTCAGCAACTGCGGCTTTCGCATCACGACTACAATAACCGGCGGTGATGTCTTGACTTGCTTCTTGCTCTTCGCCTTGTGATAACAAAGTTGTCACTTCTCCCTTTCTCTCCCAATACAACAGAAAATCTCGTTCCACCGAGTCTTAAGCCTTTTGCGTTGTATTTTCTCGCTGTCTTTATCGAACACTGCCGCGCTCCACTAAGACCGCCCACGGCCTCTAACCTGTTTTTACTTTCTTTTGCGAGTTTTCTTTGTTATAGAGTGGGACCACGTCTGCAGTCCAGCGAATAGAATGAGGTGTACGACAACGACTACAGCAAACGAGTGTATGCTATCTCCGCTTAAACAGGACGCTTGCACAAACAAGCGCCCCTTCGTAAGTTCATTGCTAATAAACGCCATCAAAGATTATTAGTATCAACTAATGGAGTCCTCTGGCCTTTGCCGAGAAATAATCGATTCCTAGAGCACGAATGACCGCGTTGCCGTGTTCATGTACTACGGTGTTAAAATCAACTATGAACAGAATATACAGAACACCAGCTGTAAGATGAGAGCGTTTTAGTTAAGGTAGAATATTACTAGTGCTCTTCTCACTTCGTAGGCGGGACGACCACTCTAAGTAAGTCTTAACGAAAGGTGCCTGTATTTTCTCTACGGGAATAAATTATGTTCGCGTTGAAACGTCCTGTCCAAGTTTGGCTTGGGGCTGGCAGTATATTGCTGTTGAAAGCCGTGAACGGACCGGGAAAAAACAATATTCAGTATTAGACGGTGTCATCGCTTCCAATCTCGCTAGGTTTTTTTTTTTTTGGTCGTTCCTGAACCCGGCTTTATTTCTGAAGGCAATAAAACGCCGCATACCAGTGCACTCCAGTGCAGTGGGGGCGACCCGATTAGAGACAAAAAGCGCTTTTACTGTCGTGCAGACGAAAGGAATGGCATTGCTCTTGTAATCCTTACGCCAGAAATACCAAAAGAACAATTCGAAACGCAGAGACGAAATGGGGGCATCGCAGGCTGGAGGACTTCGTTTCTCAAACGCATGAGAAATGTTTCTGTAAATGTAAAGAAAAAACATAATTGCGTCTTCGGCATTGCGAACCGTAATAAACACCTCGCATGATTCGGGGTCAGATCCAGTGTGTGTACGGAACCAGCTGGGCTCCACTCCAACCATAAGTGTGCTTGGCCCCACTCAGGATTCCATATCTGGTCGGGAGTAAAATTTGGCCAAAGCTTGTTTAGTGCAACGAAAAAAAGAACTAGCAACCACAGAGGCCGAAAAGAAAAAAAAATGGCAGTGGCTTAACTTGGTTAATCCTGGAATTCAGCGAAAAGCTTCTGCACACATGGTTGCTCATCACGTGGCTTCACATCACCCCATCGGATGTTCTTAAGGTCAAAGGTGAAAAGTCAACCCAAAGGTCATGCAATGTCAAAGGTCAAAGGTCAGAGGCCAAATCTCAACTACACATCACCCCATAGGATGTTCTTAAGGTCAAAGGTGAAAAGTCAACAAAAATGTCATGCAATGTCAAGGTCAAAGGTCAGAGACCAAATGTCAACTAAGGATCATGGGTCAAGGTAAGGGGTGAAGGGTACTACACTATAACTGTACCACATATGGTCATACGCGGATATCCTTGGTTGGGCTGAAGGTCGTTCAAGGTCGTTGTGCTGCCTACTCGAATACTGCTTTCCCTAGCGTAGTGAAGCTTTTCGATTCAAAGACACCAGGTACAGGAAGTCACAAAGTCGAAAAAAATGTCTATGGGCGTTCTGTTCAATCGCAACAACGGGCTGTTTCAACACGTTTGGTCTGATTTACATGTCTGTTTTGGGCGCCATGAGCGCTGCTATATTTGTGAAAATAAGGATGCGCGCATTTGTTACTTTTGCTGTGCTTGCACGACAGGTTGTGACAGCGTCGAGCTCTTCTTTCTTGCGTTGATTTCTTCGTCCTTGTCTTCATTCTTCTGTTTCTCAATTATTTAGCTTCCGCCAGTGCGCTACTAGTAGCCAACCGAAATCCTATTCTGGCCATCATCTATGTTTCCACGTTCCTTGGCTGCTCTCTTTTTAACCTCTAGCTCAAGCCGCAACAGCAAAAACAAACGCCGCAGTGGAGCCGAGGAAGTGACGCAAGTTATAAGTCATGCCATCTGGACCGAGAATGCGCGCTTACAATAACCCGTGTTCATTTGCAACTTCCCGAAGAGGCTTTTATGCCGATGAAAAATGAGAGCGGCCTTCGTGGCACTTTGAACTGCACCCTACACTTCCCTAAATTAATGTCGGCTGAGTTTATTTCCCGACCTTGCGCGTCCGCTTCCTCTTTCCACTTTCTTTGCTTACCGAAAAATTTCCTAAGCACAACAAGGTGGCCGCGTGCCCCAAGACCATTAGTTCGCGAGGAGCAGTGAATACACCGTAACACATCCACAGCCACCCTCTATCCCCCCCTCCCCTTCTTTTCTTCTCCGAACTTCGTGCCCCTTGCTAAATTACAGCGTCATGAATCTGGTTGAGGGATATTTTTCAAGCGCCAGAAGTATGAACAGAGCAACAGAAAATGGCGACTAATAAACGACCGGCCGAGTCTCTTTTCCTGCGAAGATCATTAGCGAGCCATAGCAAGGCCGAGGGGGACTTCTCGGTAAAAAGGCGAAGGCACGCATCGAAAGGAAATTGGGAAGGAAGGAAGGAAAACACACTCTTTGGGGGATAAGTCGCCGGAATCGGGAAAGGCGCCAATGATGGGGGCGCCACATTCCACAGAACCGCCGGAGAACGTCGCGGAATAGTTCGTTAATCTTCATTAGCCTCACTCAGATTGAGTCGATCGCCCTACAGGTTTCCGTTCAAGCTAAGCTCTCTGCAGCCTTGGGCATTATTTTTGTTTCCAGTGTTTTCTTCAGTGGATATTTTCTTTTATGGCAGGAAGTGATCTATGTCGGTATAGGGTGGAGCTGTTTCATAAAAAGTAACTGAAGGGAATGTTCACTAGGGCTGCGCGATCGTCTATGAAGGTTCTGGTGAATAACGTCGTAAAGCATTTACGTGCTTTACGATCTCCATGTGCCGCATTTACTGTCACCCCCTGGGAGACGTGTTTTAGGGGAAGAATCGTCTTAAGTAAATGGAATGTGTTCCTTTCATACCGTTCTCTCGTCTAATTAGTAACCGCGTTGTTCAAAGAAATCGTATGGCGTCACAAACTTTTATATCAGGTAGTTAATTAGGCAAGACGGGTATTTTGCAAGCATCTTAATTTTTTTTCCTGTGGGGCGCTACAAAGCAGTGCTGTAATCTAAAAATAATGAATTTTCGCACACAGAGTAATTGTTTTAAGTATTAATATTTTTCCAGGACGGTGACGGACTTTGAAAATTTTACTAAAAGTTAATATAACAGCTACGCTTTAAACTGTATGCTTCCCATTTGTATGGTTATAAGTTAACTGTTTGCTTTTCCTTGTGTTTAACGGTATTATTTAAGTTGTTCATGCAGTTAGGCCTTATATCATTTTGTATTTTTGACATGTCGAAGTTCTAGTGGAGCGTGTTGTTGCTTTGTACCTTGATTTCTTCCTCTTGCTGCGACTTACAGTCGTTTAGGTTTTCTGCTGGTTCCGTGCATCTTTCTTGGTTGTGTTTCTACGGCCAGCTAAAATCGCATCTTGGGGTTGCAGTACAAATAAATAAATAAACTAAACAAACAAGTTCACCCGCGTGTCAAGTAACCATAAGACTCTTCCGGTTGATGACGACAGCACGGTGGTATCGAAAACGGTGTGTAACAACTAAAAGATTAGAAACGTAATGAAAGTGAAACACTGTTCTTATGTCGTACCAGCATCTTTGCATATGAGCGTTTTTGGAGTCGAAAGTACAAAAAAATATTCATCGAGATTTTTTTTCCTTTAATGTCCCAAGCTCTCAATTTTCAAAATGTATCAATTTTTTGTTCCTTCTCTTTCATAAAGCAAAACAAATTCGATGTTAACAGCACTGCTTGAAGCGGTTATCGCAGGTATTGAAAACTGTTAAGCGCATTTCTCAAGATTTGCTGCACCAATCTCCTCATTAAAATGTCGGATAGGCTGTGTTCGCCTGTAGCAACAATAACGGGAAGAATACATTAATGCAGACGAAACATGGTGAAAGAAACTCCGAATAAGATAGAAGTTTGCTTTCCTTTAACGCCATAAGATCGGCAAAGTCTCAAGCTACCTCCACTATGCTCGTTGATATAACCTAATCTTGAAGTACAGCGATCTTCCAGTTCGGACCGCTCTCTGTTGATTACTAAGTAGGTCAATATTACCTTTCAACCAGGGGAGCTCATCCTAGCCAGTGTTGTGTGAACTGAATAAAACATGATTCGACCGACGCATAATTGTATTACTATTACCGACCAACATTTTTTTATTTGCCATCCGAACGATAATGCCGTTAACGAGCACCTTGCCATTTCACCCACTCTCTTTCACATTATGCAGCAGCCCAAGAACCAAGACAGCTTGATCGATCGCTGAGTGATAACAATGGAGGTAACCGGGCGAACTATGCCTAACTTCTCTGCTGGCCGTCCACTCCAACAGACAAAGACTGATTACATTGAGCCTCTGCTGATGCACTTTCTTTCTGGCTTGCGAATTCATGAAGCATAGTGCCCGCCTTTTCCAACGAGCAAGTGGAAACGCCGGGCAGATCAAATCAACTTCGGTGGCCACCACGTATCGTAATAAGAAACTAAAAACGAAAAACGCCGGAACGAAGTTCAGCGCAGATAAAAATAACATATAGACTACATAGTTACAATATACAAAGAGCGGCAATGCATACCCTGTTTGTGAAACAGGGAACGACGGTAAACGCAACCTGACTGTTCGCGTCGTCATCAATCAAAAACTAAGGCGGATATGAAAACGAAAACAATGCGGACAAAGTTACTCCTCACGTTTGGCATGGGTGGAATAAGCTGGCATAATTTCCTGGCATGCTCAACACACGACGAGGTACTTGAGAACGCTTCAGGCACGCTTTATTATTGTCCTCTTTCTCTTCTACTAGACAAGTGCAAGATGGAAGGTAAGTCGCTGCAGTTTGCTTTTAATCCACCAGCCTCGAGTTAGTTTCCTTGCCTTGTTGACGCCAACTGCAGTAACCGAAATTTCGCTTCCTCCTAGATGGCACAGCCCGGCCGGGACAGTGGCTGCCGTATAAAAGCTACAGGCAACCGCAACAACACACGCTCAAAGAGTCAAACACTTTCACTCCATAGCAGTGGCGTTCTACCGAGGTTCAGTTTTCCATCAAGAGAAAGGAAACAATAAAGACCGCAGTGTACGCCACTGCTGGTACAGAATGTACTAAATACCTTAGTTCAGGCAAAAGACTGCAGGCCACCTCTGCCCGTTACCGTGAGCCCCTTCGATGAGAGTGCTGCCTGATAACCAGAGGAACAACAGAGAGTTTTAGTTTCACGTACGTAGAGACTTCACGTGCGTAGAGCTCTTAAGGGTGACCAGTGCGTATGCGCAGAACGCAAAGGGTATGCGCGAGTCTCACGTATGTACGTGAGATTCGGATTTTTACGTTGCGGTCTTTGCGTTGCTTGCGTACGTAGCGTTGACAAACATGGCGGCGCCCTGCCCGCCGCTTCACAGCGATAACAGCTTCGTCGCTAATCCCTCGACGCGATATCGTGTTCTAAACTGTTGTATTCGCCTTCGATTTGCCCATTCTTACCCTAGCATAAGGTTTCAAGCGACAAATAGCTTTTGTTTTTCAGACAGAAGGGCGATTTTTCAGCTGTTAAGCCTGACGAAGTAGCGTTGGTCGTCGTCATAGCAACGGTCTCGCGAGATCTCGAACTGAGAGAGCCCCAAACCAGCCAAACATAGCCAAACCGCCAAACACGAGGACAGACCGAATGGCTTGGCTTAAAGACTTGTCTTGGATGATTTAGGCTACAACCAGTGTCTGTGTTTCTTAGTAGATGGCGCTAGGAGTAACGCGCGGCGTGCGTCGCGTACGTGTAACTATAAGGGTTTCAAACGACCTGCGTGCAGGCTACGTAGACTTCTCACGTTTGCGTACGTGAACCCTCTACGTACGCGAAACTAAAACTCTCTAATAACAGCGATCTCGCCCACAAAGAAGACAAAAACTCTTTTTGCTCAGCGATAGATTTACCGTTCTTTCCCTCAGTTAATGCACACGGTTTGTTAAAATTAACTAAAGAATACAAAAAAGCGTGGCTTTACTTCTCGTACTTCTGCAGTGCCAGAATGAAGATGCGGCGCTTGAAACAAAATCTTCTCAAACTGCTCGAATAGTCAGCACTGGTCAACGCACTGCACAGCGTATACAGGTAGTCAAATGGGCCCTCAGCGATCCGCGCATGCGCAAATATTCTCCTCGCTTCGTCGTGTCCAAAAAACAGCGCAAAATAATGCTGCACCATTAGCGCCATACAAACTACTACACCTTAACTAAACCAGTTGTCAACGAGGCCGGTTCCTGCATTGCCGGTCGGATGAATGATCGCTGACAGCCAACACCGCAAGTAATTAAGCAACGACGAGAGGATTTAGTCGTCGGTGCTTTTCAAACTCAAGCTGAAAATTAAATAGCCTTGTGCTCGCTTAAGTCTCTTTCTCCGGACGCGTCGCCATGGCAACGTCTCGGCCTCCGTGTAGAAAGTTGGAGGACGGGAAAAAAGGCATCAAACAAGATTTTGTCTCACGTCGCAGAGAAAACACGCACGAAAGGCAAATCAGGAAAGGAGAATGATGCAAGGACAATGCGCGAGAAACCACCAGGACGACAGAGGCGACGGGTTCGTTCCTACCGTCATCCATCAAAAACTGCAGGCCCTTCCCCCCCCCCCCCCCCCCCCCCAACCACTCCCTGCAGACAAAGTAAGGTACTGAAGCGAAAGTGTGGTCTCCGTAGCGCAGCCTCCGAAACTAAGTTCGGAAGGGAACAATATCACTCTTACTTTATGGTAAGCAGAGTTACTTCAGCGTGCCCTGAGCCAGCCGTTCATTGCCTACTTACAGAACTCATTTCTACTTTTTTTTTGTTCCTGCTGCTTTTCTCGCTTTTCTAACTCAACTGTGGCCCGAGAAATGAGGCGGGCCGATAAAGTTTGTTTTCATCCATCACTCGGAGCTTATTCTATTCGCTTGTTTATGCTAATCAGCCCGCGACCCAAATGACGTCGCAACTTAAGAGCCGAGTTTCCAAGCACGGGAAGGTGGCCTAGATTTCGGACAAAAGCGTGAACAAACCTAAATAGCAAGAAATGCGCTGCAGTACAAGCAAAGCTGACACGTTGGTGTGACGACGGTGAGAGATGCCGTAATAATGCTCAATTTGTGTAAGCCTAAAGCAGAAGCACAACATTTAAAAAAGAGGAAGAAAAGAAGAATACCCCCCCCCCCCCCACCCCCCCGTGGCTCAGTGCTTAAGGCGCTCGGCTACTGATCCGGAGTTCCCGGGTTCGAACCCGACCACGGCGGCTGCGTTTTTATGGAGGCAAAACGCTAAGGCGCCCGTGTGCTGTGCGATGTCAGTGCACGTTAAAGATCCCCAGGTGGTCGAAATTATTCCGGAGCCCTCCACTACGGCACCTCTCTCTTCCTTTGTTCTTTCACTTCCTCCTTTATCCCTTCCCTTACGGCGCGGTTCAAGTGTCCAACGATATATGAGACAGATACTGCGCCATTTGCTTTCTCACAAACCAATTATTATTATTAGGAAGAAAAGAAGGTTCAGGAGACCCAGTCATTTACGGTGTTCGTTACAGCGCAGATAAACGAGTCGGCACGCAAATACTCCCGAAAATAATTATTTTCAATGCCAGATCCTTCCCTCTTAATCTGGGGCGGCATTCTACACTATTTCACGTCAGTGGCTTTTAATTTTTTTTCTGAGCGAACTCTCTTCATGACTACTGCAGCAGACGAACACAATATAGACTCAGCCACCCGAAAACTTTCTCATTTTAGTACCGACGAATAGTTAGACCCCTAGGACTCGGGGCTGTGTTCCGCACAAAGCCAAATTTTCTAACCCTACGAAATCGAAAACAATAAAAAAAATTTGCATTTCACGCAACAGCGCCTGATTTCTTGGCGTCAGACGAGGTGGTTTGTGCATGCACATCATGACTTCTCCTGCCTCCGGTGGCAGTGCTAACCGCGGACTAATTTTTGACTTCGCACCTTTCGTTCCATGCCTTTTGTCAACCTCACAGTACAAAAGAAGCGATTTAAGCCAGAATGTATCTTGTTTGAGCGTGCTCCAAGTTTGCTGGATAGTTAGAAACAATTTAGGATGCTCAGGAACCAAAATTGATCGTCCCAAAATTCTCATCAATGACAGTGCTATGAAATCTGTGACAACACGGCAAGTTTCTAGAATTTACGCCGTTTGCTCTGCTCACACAGCAGTGTTTTTGCCGGAATCTGCTTCAAAAATAAGACCCAATTTTCCAACCGTTATTTAAATGATAACCTGACGTACCTGATGTTATGTTATCGTTGATACTAACTAGTTATGAATTCATTTCTTCTTATTTTCTCATGTTGTTATCTTGCTGACATGTTCCCAATACCTTCTTTGCGTTTGATATAATTGCTCATGCAATAATTGCTCATGGGCGCGGTAGGTGCTTCCAATAAATAAATAATAAATAACGGTTGTTAAATACTTTTGGCTTCGCGTGAGGGATTTCTTATTTCTTCTTGGACGATCACTTTTCACGCCCATTACACCAGTATTGTGAAAAGCCTAGGAAACGAGAAAAAGTAGAGCCGTTTTTCGTTGCAAGTTACAGCTGAGCTGCAGTTCGTTAGAGGCTTGGAACAGGGCGCTTTCGCAAGCCCTTGCGCTACTTCACCGACATTACGATGCACCCTGGGAGTTGTACTACTCCTGCCGGCACGGTGCCCGCGCGGCGCGCAGTGTTCGCGAGAGAGGCAGTCCTGTTTTCATTGCCACATAGTTTTTATCTGCATAAATTCAGTCTTTGTGAGACAGGTGGCTTCATTTCGTGCTTTGTCAGGTGCCCCGAGCAGAGAGCATCGTATTTCGCATCTGGAAAAGAAGAAATGTTTCCAATACTGGGCAGTATAGAAGCTTGTCAGAGAGGCAACTGGTGGGACTCTGGTGTGGTGTGTGGTGTGTGAGGGTTTAACGTTCCAAAACGACTATGGCTATTAGGAACGCCGTGGTGAAGGGCTCCGGAAATTTCTACCACCTGGGGTTCTTTCACGTGCACTGACATCGCACAGCACACGGGCCTCTATAGTTTCGACTCCATCGAAATTCGACCGCCGCGGCCGGGATCGAACCCGCGTCTTTCGGGTCAGCAGCCGAGCGCCATAACCACTGAGCCACCACGGCGGCCTGGAGGGGCTCTGTTCCGCGCGTTTTGCTTTTCTTTCCTGTATATCGGTGTAAATAGTCGTAGTGCAGATATCCACGTCTTCGAGAGTGGACAAGCAGGATTGCATTTCACGTGTCGCGATGTTGCGGCAAAGGTGCTTGAGTTGTGACAAATTTCGCGGTCGGTTTCTCCTTCATGCTACATCACGAAGTCGTCCTTATAGCATACAGCCTGGTGCTGTTGGTGGAGAAACGAGTGAAGTATTAAGGCCACATTCAGGACTTCACGAGGCGCATTCGCTTATTCTGCCACAGGACGCGAAAGTGCTTTCATTTTTTTTTTCAATAGATGACAACAACAGAAAGGCGTTAACGGCATGGTAATGTGGATTAAGTCCTGCTTTTTTCCCACACCCCAACCTTTGACCGTACGTAAATATGCTGACCTTTTGTTGACGTGCACTTATGCCTGAATATTGCCTACATGTAACTCAATGCTATCCGAAATAAAACCGAAATAAACGGCGTCAAATAAGCTGGTTTAGTTGTGGCGCCATGAAACATGTTCAGGCTAACACTGAGGAAATAGCGGGTCGCACGATATAGTATCCGACCGCTAAGTTTTAAAAAATATGACAGGACGTTTATCTGTGTGGTAACGCCAATTCCAACCACAGTTGGGAAGGGGCGAAGTGTTGATATTAGTTGTTTTGTAACTGTGGGCGGCTCTTCCTGAAAGTGATTGAGCAGCAATGTTTAGGAACCGGTCATGACGTGCGGAGGTGCAAGGGGAAGAGAAAGAGGGGGGGGGGGGTGTGTGGTGTTGGAGCAGGGGGGGGGGGGGGGGAGGATAGGCGTGAGAAGCGCAACGCCCGGCTCAGCGTCACGCACGGTTGCCTATCCATCCATCCATATAACGCAGGTGTCCAGCGCGACAGGCCCAGCGAAGGAGAACGGTAGGAGGAGGAGGAGGAGGAGGAGGAGGAGGAGGAGGAGGAGGAGGAGGAGGAGGAGGAGGAGGGAAGCGACGTGATGTAACGAGTCATGTAATTGTCTTTGGAGCAATCAGTGATTTGCACTTTAGCCACTGAGCGCTCCCCGTTGTCACGATGACATGTATGACGGCCCTCCATTCACACCAATCAACTGGGCGCGTAACACCCGGTTTTTTTTTTTTACTACGCCAACGACAGTAACACCGCATATACAAGAAACGCGGCCTTAATAGCTGTCGCTTTAAAAAAAAAGCAGTGCTGCAACAGCGAGCTACAAAACTTAACTTCAAAGCCGCCAAAAGAACTAATCGCCATTAAACTCTTTCAACAAATAATGATCGCCAGATGAAGTCCACGCTGTGGAAAGGGCATTTGCAGTGCGTTTACATGGGGTGGAGCGAAAGGTGAAGAAAAACTCTGCGTAGAATAACCACATCTTTTCTGTTAGACGCTCCTTAGGGCATACCTTGACGACTGACTACTTCGATCACATAGGCTTTTTTTATGCTGATATGTTTCGCCGCTTTATGAATAAGGTAGGCTGCAGTGCCGTATGTACGAGCTATGTCTTCTGTCTTCCCTCAAGCGCTCACCAATGTGTTAATCACATTAGCACACGAGCTAAAAGACATATACTTGGACGAATTTCCTCTCTATTGCCACTTTCGAATTTCCTTATCTTTGTGATCATGAACTTCACAATTAATGCGAACTCATCGATGTCAGCATCAATGTTTTCTTTTCTCCTTCTTTCACGAAATTTCACGTTCCAGCTTAGTAATTCGCAGCCTGCTTGCGCAAGATCCAGGAACATCACCGTCTGCACCATCAGCCTGGCTCGTACAATGCCTCAAATGTTGTTAGTCTGTACTCTCAAATTTATTTATCGGCTTACAGTTTCAGCATGAACGCGTGCTTAGCAAATGATGTTCCTTTCCCCATTAAGAACGTCATCATCTGGAAAGCGATTCTTTCCAGCATGCCGAAGCCAGACAGGGACGAGAGATGGCGGCTCGTTTTTCAGAAAATAACGCTTCGGTGATCGGCGCGGATAACGGCGGGATATCATTATCGGAGACGGGGAGTGCCGGCATGTTCAACGACGCGTCGCGAAATGGCAGTCAAAATAACAGAAAATGAGTTCGAATGATCGCGAAACAATGCGTGTTAGGACGCGCGCAATGACTGTTAGCGCTCTCCGGGTGTGCGCTCGTTAATTTTAATTGTTACGACCCTCACCGAAGCAGTTACACTCGTATCCTCTCGAGTGCACAGAACTCCTTTTTCACACTCTCACTATGCCGTGCTCTTGAGTGTTTCTCGCGACGCTATCTTCTGATATTAGGGCCACGACTCGTTAAGCACGTTTCGAGTGCTTTGTGACAATTTTTATTGCAGCGAGCAATAAAATTCATTATATAAGAGTATCACCCTTCTCGATTCTTAATGATAACGATTATTGCTGAAGTTCAGGCACAAACAGCATTTTCTTCAGGAAAAAGTTTTAGGAGAAAAGTAATTTTCAATGACGAGAATGCCGCAGAGATCGAGTCGAGCTTTCGTTCCGCCTAACGCGAGAGCGTCTGGAAGTGACGAGCCGGGATCCTATGTTGCTGAGATATTTTCGATTACGAATCAGCGAGAATAGACACTAGTTTCCATTTTCATACCAAATGCACCATTCCGCTGCAATCGCTCACTCACGGATTTCTTGTACCTTGATCGTGTGAAATTTCGACCACCTGGGGATATTTAACAGGCACTGACATCGCACAGCACACGGGCGCCTTAGCGTTCTTCCTCCATAAAAACGCAGCCGCCGCGTCGGGTCCGGGTTCGAACCCGACCGCGGCGGCTGCGTTTTCATGGAGGCAAAACGCTAAGGCGTCCGTGTGCTGTGCGATGTCAGTGCACGTTAAAGATCCCCAGGTGGTCGAAATTATTCCGGAGCACTCCACTACGGCACCTCTTGTTTCCTTTCTTCTTTCACTCCCTCCTTTATCCCTTCCCTCGCGGCGCGGTTCAGGTGTCCAACGATATATGAGACAGATACTGCGCCATTTCCTTTCCCATAATTCAGTTATTATTAATTATTATTATGATGGTGTGTGCATTTTATGAACGGTATTTTGGAACCTAAAGAGGGAGCACTTTCGGTAACATTTCGGTAATAGGTTCACTTGCAGGTCGTTTTTATGACAACGGACGCACTGAAATGTTTGACGTATATTTCGAAGTTTCGCAACAGTTCGGAAAATGATTCGAGAAGATGGTCCAAAAACGCTCTGCTCTACACTACAGTGATTGCTGACCATTTATCTCTACAGACATCACTGAAGTCACCTCTTTGTAGTTTCTTATGGTGTTGGCAGAACTAACTGCTAAATTCACTATCCTCTTGAGGTAGTTATTCACCTTCCTCACCACTTGTTATCTATGGCGGTTTCTTGTGCCACAGAGTTCAGAGTATTACATACGGTGTGCAAGTTCATTGTTGTGCGCTTGTTTCTTTTAAGAAACGGAACTGAGCGCGCGACAGCAAGCCGTGGAGAGTTTAAGCAAAGTACACCAGAGCTAATGTTCGCTGGATAGAAGTTCAAGCAAAAATTATTGCAACGAATTTCACAGTAGAATAGCAGAACGATATAGCGCACAATTTCGTTGTTATCCAGCTGTCTGACCTGAGCCATGTATCGAGCACAATCTCAATAAAATACATTTTCCCAGCACTATGCTTCCCCGCTTTTTAGACTAGTCGACAAAGCATTTTGTCTTCACCACGAGGACATACTTTTTGAGAGTATGTAGGTTGAAGGAGAGGAAGTTCATTCCTGCAGCTAAGGTTGGCGTCCTTTTCTATCCGCTTTCACCTGATGCCAGCTGCTTTGTCATCATCTAGATAGTAAGACAAATTCGAGCCGGCTCCCCCTACCATACCAGTACGCATACCCTCCCCCCCCCCCCCCAATATGCTTTTTCATCTACCTCCTCCAATCATCATCGTCCCCCATCGTGACCCTCTTTTTTCTCCTCTTCCCGTTCCCCAGTGCAGAGTAGCAGGCCAGATATTCATTTTTCCGGCCAACCTCTCTGCCTTTCCTGTCAGTAAACCCTCTCGCTCGCTCTCAGTACGTTTCGCAAAATAAGGAGAAAAAAAAGATGGATCGCGTTCCATATTTGTAGCGTTTCTCGTGCGTCCAGAAGAGCGAAAAAGATCTGCGCGCAACGGTGGTTTAAATGTATGACACTCATGCGTTGTCTGCATAGGAGTAAGGGAAATGGCTGCACAGTATTCCACGAAGCCACATGCTCATAGCACCATGATCTAGACGATATTTTTCAGGAGAGCCAGATGACAGTCTTGCTACTCCAAAAGCGCCAAATGAAAATTGTGAGGCGACGAAGTTATTGGACAGTGCCCTGGTCGCTGAATACTCAACGCAAGACCGGTGATCACTCAACTCAAAAATGTCTTCGCGTAATGCGCTCCGATCACTGCAACTAGAAAAAAAATTCGTCCTGAAGTGCGTATTCGACATTCTTTTACACGCCTAGAATAGAACGGAAAGTAAAAAAAGGAATGCATTGTCATAAGAACCTGCACCGCCAGCCTGTGGAGAAAGCCCTAGCACTCGGCGTATTGGGTCATTACGAGCGGGATCACGAAATTTAAGAGGTGCTGCACCGCTCCCGTAATAAGAAAGGACATGCCCATTAGAAAGCGAAAAGCGATGCCTTCTTCATACCCGATCCCCGCTGGGATTGATTTAGAGCTTCTGGACATCATCCTGACTACGAAGAAAGACAAAGAGGTGCTCCTCGTTTGAAAGGACGTGACATGGCGCGCTTTTGGGTCAAAATTAGGACGCCTCTAAGCAGCTTGCGTGTGTGGTGCGCGGCAGAAGCGGTGTTTTTTTAAGAGCGTTTAGCTCTTACTCATCACGTTCCGAGATTTCGTGGGATCTGCTACCACTTCTTTATCGCAAATAAATGGAATGGGGGTTTCTGAAGGTGCTCTCCAACTTTGCTATTCACATCTGCTGTCCAAAGTCAATATTTACGCATTAAGAAAAATTATCTTAATTACTACTTAATTAATAGCGATACGAAAAATTGCCTAGATGCGCAAGCTGGCTGGTAGCTGTATGTAAGTGGTTTCCCTGGCCTACCTTAAATATCTTATTTTTAACCCTTGGCTAAACTTAGCCTGGACACCCTGTATATATTTGTCGCGTAGGAGGAGAACGGCACCATCGATAGACTTGAGCGCCGTGACAATAGATAAGGTCTTGCAGGTGCTCTACCCTTCAAGCAGAGTCCTTATCCAGTTCCCTCAAAAGAAATACTTGTATATCTATCAGTGAAGTTTGCAGCCACGTCACGTTATCTGGAAAACGCATAGAGCAAAACATGGCGGCGTAAAGCACTTGCGCTGGCTGTTTATCCTTTACTATTGACGCGTTGCCACCCGATTCGTGCACCTCATTTCAAATAGGCTTTTCAGACATAAAACGCTATAATGGTTATGCCACGTCGAAATTTGACCCTCTGAAATGGTCGCTTAGTACCTACGTGCAAGTAATAGGGTGCATACATTCTTCACTGCTGTTAGCATCAATAATACTAAAATGCTCCCAGTACAGTTGCACATCTCAGGTGCGCTACAGAAAGATACATCGCCAACGTCACAGCACCGCCAGCCAACAATAATGGGCCGACAACTGGCCAGCCCCTTCTCCACAGTCAGTGCACAGCACCTCTGATAGAAGACTCAAAGAAAACATGAACAATGAGATACAAAGCTGCATCTTGCTTGGGCTGCGTGCTCAAAATAGAGCCCAGGGCAGAAGACATTCTTGAGTAGGACGTTCTTGCGGGATAGTTGGGTCATTCCTGTACTCGTTGTTTTGCGTAGTTTCCGACCTTCCTCGAAAGTTAACCAACTAGTCCGCAAGAACTTCCTCCTAAAGCATATTTCTTCTATCCTGGGCTCTATTTTGCGTGCTACAACCAAGCAAGATGCAGCAGTTTCATGTCTGCGCCTATGGTGTCGTAATCGTTTCTTTACCACCTATCCTCGTCCTTTTGCGCAGATACAAAGGCTCATTTTACATAAAACACGAGTCCGACTGATCTGTCTCATATATCGTTGGACACCTGAACCGCGCCGTAAGGAAAGGGTAAAGGAGGGAGTGAAAGAAGGGAGAGGGTGCCGTAGTGGAGGGCTCCGGAATAATTTCGAGCACGTTAAAGATCCCCAGGTGGTCGAAATTATTCCGGAGCCCTCCACTACGGCACCTCTCTCTTCCTTTCTTCTTTCACTCCCTCCTTTACCCTTCCCTTACGGCGCGGTTCAGGTGTCCAACGATATATGAGACAGATACTGCGCCATTTCCTTTCCCCCAAAAACCATTTATTATTATTATTATTATTATTATTATTATTATTATTATTATTATTATTATTATTATTATTATTATTATTATTATTATTATTATTATTATTATTATTATTATTATTATATGATCTATAAGCATGTCGTGAAGCGACTGCCGTAACACGGCACCCAAAAGGTTGTTTTTCTCAGGCGCTCCAACGCAACCACCTCAGCCTATACGATGAAGCGGCACGACTCCTCAACCTCAACAGCAGCAGGAAAATGCAGGCGCGAGCTTTCTTCCGTGTGAGCAGATCTTTGGAGCGTGACGTCAAACAGACTCGCAAGCAAACAAGAGCGCGGGAAGTCATTAGCGCCCAGACAGGGCGCCTCTCAAGTTTCGTGCAGGCAGAGTGCAAGAACAGCCCCCGCAGCAATTAGACGCTCATTGTTTGCCAAGGTACCGCAGCGCCAGCGCAAGTCTTCACCAGTTACCGTGGCCGTGTCTTCCTTCGTACGGGCTAAGCCTAAGCTCACTGCTTTTATTTTTTATGCACTAATTAAAAGTTGCGTCGAATCAACGCCACGAGAGCTTGGTCCAGAAACAAGTTTTTTTCTTTATTTCTTCACTTGGAGTCAGGTGCAGGAAAAAAGTTGCTATACCGGTATTTGAGGATGAAATGCATGCATTCGGCGATTCAGCGAGGAATGCGACCTGTTTCTTTTTTTTTCTGTTTGAATAAGGGCACCTGCAGTATTTGCTTTAGATTACAGACGAGGTTAGGAAACGTTGACACAACTTTTCTCTTGGCTGCGTAGTGAAAGAGCTCGCCAGGCACTGCCAATGTCGTTAGGCATTTGCGCTAACACTATATTACCCATTATTTCGCTCAGACCAACTGGCAGTGGAAGGTAGTAGCAATTAGCACTTGCGATTTGATAGGCAGTGAACAAGGTTATCTTGACAATTCTCAAAGGCCGGAAGAAAATTTACCTGCTTCGGCTGAGCAGCTTTTACATATCCGTTAAATGGCAGCTCCGAAGCAATCGAACCTACATTTGTGCGAAAATTAAACGAAAAGCTGACGCAAATCAAACAAATGCAACAAAATCAGTCCTCTACTCAACTATTTCTGCCCCTTTGTGCACGCGATAAGTCGGTGCCGGCTACCGGCTTATCGGTAAAACGATAAAACGGTAAAACGCAAGTTTAAACACTCCGTACGCAGCAACACAACTTTCAGATAATGGATGTGGAATGCAGGGTACAATGTAAAGCTGTACTATTAAATCAAAGCTATAACAGCTTTCTCTGTAAAAATTTGTAGACTTAAGGTTACCTGCTTAGCGACGCTAAGCAGGTAAGCTTAAGCCGAAAGAAGTGAAAAAAGGAAAGAAGCCCCGAAAGAAGTGAATGTGGGCGGTTCTGCGTTGTATAAATGCATGTACCTCGTTCTCCGAATAAACAGTTGGAAGTTGGCGCCTGTATCGTCGTCCTATCTGGTCTCGTGTGTCTTGTAGCGCTTCTTGAGGTGCAAAATTATATATGGCTCGGGAAAAACAAGGTTCGCGTGTGCGGGCACGCCACTTCACCATCATTCCTATTCGAGCCAGCGCGCCTGGATGCGACGCTAGTTTTCACGACCGGCAGAACTTTTCCTTTCCGGCATCTTAACAAGTGCAACAAAACAAAAACAAGATAGTAAGGTCGGGACGCGCGCTAGTCTGTCTCTAGCGTATTTCCTGTCCTTACGTCGAAAATTCCGGAGCCCTTCACTACGGAAATTATTCCGGAGCCCTCCACTACGGCACCTCTTTCTTCCTTTGTTCTTTCAGTCCCTCCTGTTATACCTTCCCTTACGGCGCGGTTCAGGTGTGCGCCGAGATGTGAGAAAGATACTGCGCCATTTCCTTTCACCAACAACCAGTTTTCATTTTCTTTTCACTACGGCGTCCCTCATAGCCTGAGTCGCTTTGGGGCGCTAAACCCCCATAAATCATAAACCATAAATCATCTATTGTCTTTGTATTCTTGTGCTAGTTAATAAGCCTGAAATCAGCAACCAACAACCAAATTAGGAGCCTTGCTAGAATATTTGCGGACAGCGGCGCGAACATGCTTGTGACCACGATGACGATCCCCAGGTGGTCTAAATTATTCCGGAGCCCTCCACTACGGCACCTCTTTCTTCCTTTCTCTTTCACTTCCCTCCTTCATTCCTTCCCTTACGGCGCGGTTCAGGTGTCCGCCGATATATGAGACATACTGCGCAATTTCCTTTCCCCAAAAACCTATTATTATTATTATTATTATTATTATTATTATTATTATTATTATTATTATTATTATTATTATTATTATTATTATTATTATTATTATTATTATTATTATTATTATTATTATTATTATTATTACAGACCAAGGATCGCGGAGCCTGTCAATTACAAGATGCGGACTTCAAAGCTTATATTCAGAAAGTAACAATATGTGAACGAAGAACTGCACATCTGAAAACACAGAGACACGAGATGAATATACGGAAGCAAGAGCAGTCACCGCTAGCCTAAGTCCATCCGTCTCGTGCTCCCGTGTTTTTCGGCGCGCTGCTTTTTTTTTTTGTAAACAAATCGGCAAGAAACTAGCCAAAACTTCAGCATTTTTGCAACCATGTGGTCAATTGCTGAGAAAGGTTAAAGGGCGCAGTAAGTTGTTTGGGACGAGCCTAGAGGTTGACGCATAAGAATGACAGACATGCCAGCATCTTAATCAAGCTATAAACATGAAATACTTAAATCTAATAAAATATACTATTTTATACTAGCAAAATACATAAAACAAACTATATGAGAACAATTAATCCAAGTCACCCAGTCGGTACAACCCGCGCAAGGAGACTTTAAAAACACCAAGAATCCGTACTAATTATGGCATGCAGCATGTCAGTTACCAGGTCCCTGTTCAGCTCAACAAATTAGGAGGTAGCATTGATTTCCGCTCCCATATATCCAATCGTTTACTGAGAATGTAGTTATTATAAAATGATTATGACAATGATTTACTGTATATTTATATCTTGTTTTGTACTTGTGTAATTCCGAAATTTTGTTCCTAGTGCTATCTCTGCTTTTGTATGATGTTGATTTTTATCAAAGGTGTGCGTGCAAACATCGTGTTATTGCATATGCGCTTTGTTATTGTAACGTTTGTGTAGATATGCTTCCTGTTCGCTGTGACTTCTGGGTGAAGAAAGAACCCTTGTCAGGCTACGCCTTTATCTCTTGCTTTTTCTCCTTTCTCCTGTATTTAAAGATTGAATAAACTTCAAAACTTTAATTTTCAATATAAAGACTATCATCTATCACTTTTCACATCCATGCGGAATCTCACCGTGGAAACCATCAGCCGAACAAATAAACTTGGAAGTTTGGAACCGGTAAGTTCTTCATGGTGATGAAAGAGTGTCGTTGCCGCTTACCTCACTTCTACAGCCAGCAATCATAAACAGCCTAAATAAGCCTCCAAATTCCGCCGACTCCACTTAAGTTCCCGCTTAGTATCTGCGACTTAGCCATGAACTGTGAGAGTTTTTTTAGCAAAGCAAACGTCGCTCAAATCTTTCTTTGCCTGCTCTTCGTCTGCACCTTGCTCGCTTCTGAAGACAATAGAAAAAAGGACGTATTAGAGCATGTTCGCGGGCAGAGGATGCGCGTTTCCACACAACAATGAAAGCAATAAGAGCAGCCTGCCTTTGAGCATTGCAGTTAGCACTCATGAATGCAGATAAAATGAATGCTCTCTCTCAAAGTTAACACCTCCTCACAGAGGCAACCACACCCTGGCAGCTGTCGCGCTGCGGCAGGGACGGCGAGGCAACAGTTCAGCAGCAACACGAGCCGGCGTGGCCCACCACGAACGCTCCGTTCATTAATCTTCATTAGCCCGACTCGCGTGAGCGGACCGAACGACGCCACCCAATCACTTTCCCGCTATGCCGGTCCTGCTTTAAGGCAGACTTGGACACCTATAATCACTCTTTCGCCACCCTTTGTTTCCTGCATCGAGTAACTGCAGTTTTGTGCCTTCATTGATGACCGCGGTCTTGCGTCTGTCCAGAGATATTTCATCCCCCCCCCCCCCCGCTGTTCATCCCGCTGGTCTCCTCGGTAACGCGGGCGCCGGAGTCTGGCCCCGAGTCGCAAATCAGTGCAGAGCTGACCCCCGGCGACGCAATTAAACTTTTGGTCGATTGACGGCCCCCTCCGGAAATCTCGCAGGGATCCTCGCCGCGAGGCTGTACTCTTTCATCCGTTAAGCCCTCCCCCCACTTTCCGCTTTTAGTCCTGAAAGACTTTCTTTTCTCTCCGTGCTTATAAAGAGGGACAATATAAGCATTTGCTTCTACTTTTTCCTGAAACTTTGCGATGGGACCACCGTTACCCATCGTCTTCGCTTTTGTATAATTTGTTTGTAGCGCCCACACTGGCATACATTGCCGATCCTTCGGCCAGATATTGAATGGGGACTGCGTTTCTCCGGCATGTGTCGCCCGCAACTACTTGAGCTTTGTTTGTTTGTTTTTCCTTGCTTTCTTTAATTATAATAATAATCAATAACAGCTTGTTAACTTTTGCCGACTCCGCCGTGCCAGAAGAAAAGAAGTTGCAGTAAAGCAGCAGACTGGGCTAGTTAGTTTTGCACCTTAATGAAATGGCAGCGAACAAGCAAACACAGACAGACAGAAAGGCACAAGCGCTGGACTAGCAACTTAAATTTTATTGAGAAGTCTGAGAAGTTTGAGTTCATTGAGAAATTTATATATATATATATATATATATATATATATATATATATATATATATATATATATATATATATATATATATATATATATATATATATATATATATATATATATATACATTGTAAATATTCCGACACGCTTGTCAAATTTCAGTTGCTAGTTCAGCGCTTGTCCCCTTCTTTCTGTCTGTGTTTGCTTGTGCGCTGCCATTTCATTAAAAAAAAGGAAGTTGCGCCACCTCAAGTGTGGTGCAAAGGAACAACTGTTTGCTGAACTTGTGCGCAGCCCGCTACAAATTGTCACAGGGTTCCCAGGAGAAGAAACCACCATGAAGAGTCTCCTTCAGCAGAAGGCTGGCATGTCGTATACGCTCGTCAAGCGCATATGCCGCTTCGTTGTCTTACGAGTTGCAGTGCTTCGGAAGCAACCACAACCACTCTTTAGGAACTCATTTATTCTCTCGAGTGGGAAGAGCTCTTAAAGTTCTACGGCGCACCGAAGTCGGCAGGCCGTTCCACCACCAGTGTCATCCGGGAGGATGTGCAACACGCGGTCAGGTCTCTGGCGTCGAGCTGTAGAATGTGCCAAGGCGTCAAAGCACCTTCCCCGACCGAGTACTGCCGAGCGACGAACACGGAATCTCTACAACGGAACGCGCCCATTTCAGCTAAGTTCGTTCAATCGCCTTCAAAATAGCCGTTGTCAGCAGCAACGCAGTACTACGTCGACGGACGACAGCATTCAGTGCGAAATAACATTTGGGGCGCACCAGAAAGACGGAGCATGTGTTTCTATTGCGGAGAATCGGGAGACACAAACACCGGCAGTGCCTTAATTACCGGAGGCCTGGACAGCAAGGTTTTTCCGGTAACTACTCAAGACCTTGCTACGACGAAAGCCCCCGAGCTATCGAAGAATATTGCCGCAAATCTTTGTATAGTGTTTGTTTGTTCATTGTTCAAAGCTGCCAGCACGCCACTTTATCGCTTTGTTCGTGATGCAAGGCGCGGCCAGATTTATCTCGATTGCTCGCACCCAAGGCGGAGCCAATTCTGCGCTGTTCCAGAATGTTGTAGTACCTTTGCGCGCCGTGTCTCGAAAGTTCGCTATCAGCTTTAAATTGAGCACGACCGTGAGCGGCGGGCACTCTGTTCAACGACGGCCGAGCACGCTTGTTGCTACGCCGCCACCGAGTGATTCAGTTCACTGTGGGCGCAAGTCGGCCCAAATAAAGAGTTTTGTTTAGATGCCATTTTCGCTGTCTTTCCGCTCTCCGGATTGCAGTCAGCACTACGCAACAACATCTTAACCAGCAGTTCATACCTCGACCGACCGGGCGCCAGTCATGGTCGCCGTGACGGAAGCGATCTTCAAGCTACGGTGTTAGACGTAGTTCCTTCAAGCTTTGCACAGGAGGGGCAGAGGCGATCGGCAAGCCCGCGGCTGGAAAACTGAAGCCAGCGACCACTGCAGCGTCATCACAACCTGGCCACCTGATAGTAAGCAAACTTCCCACAGTGGCAGATTGAGGATTGATCGCTCGGGAATAGCAACCTTGGCTGCGCAAGGACCACCACTGGTAGCACCTGCCATCGCAGAGCAGTGGCGCATCGCTAAACCGCTGCACCACTGCGCCAGGAACGGTATGAGGTCTCCCAGGAATCTTAAGGCGATGTCCTCTCCAATTCTTTCTTTGTATTGCTTTCGAGTGTCAAGGGACGAAAAATTCTATACTGAGAAGACCATGGTTGCATCGAGCAAAAAATAATCTTTATCAAAACAACAAACATAATAAGCACGAAATCCTAAGAGAATACATAGTCTCGCGTCGAAAGCCTCCTAATTACAACGTGGTTACGTTATTAAAAGCCTTTTCTTCCTGAATAGTCATTTTTTATTTTTTAAAGTTGGGTCGTTTAACCTCACCTTTTTAAATTTTCTTTTCCGCTCTGCTTCGGCTCCTTTCGCTTTGGGGCCCGAAAATAATTTACAATGAAGACCTAATTAGGAAACGTGCTGCAGGGCTAAGCACTCCCTTGCGTATTACGTTCCTCTGAGCTCTCGACTGTGTGCCCAGGAAGCTGAGTATTTAAATGAGAAAGAATACGTAACGGTACAGCATGAACCGAGATCCAGAACGAGAAAGTAGAATAAAACAAAAAGAAAGAAAATGCGGGACGTGCGAACAACTTCCGAGAACCGGTAAAAGACGCCCTCGGGACCATTTCTCCTAATGCGCCCTTTCTGACTTCAGTGTCTTTCTTAATCGCCGCAAAATGCAACGAAGTTTCGAACCGTAATGGCGAGGCTGAAAGTTCTCATTTTCTCCTTACTTCTTACTCTCTTTGTTTTTTCTTTCTTTCTTGTTCTTTCTACACCTTTCTTTTTATCCTCTCTCATTTTTTTTATTAACGCCGTCGTCGTCGGCGTCTTTGATCATAAGCAAAAATTTCACGAAAAATCCCCCTGACAAGCAATCTAGGTGACAGGTGAAAACCTGCCCAGTGGAAGGTGGCAGTTAAATTAATTACTGCTCGTGACTGTTTGCTCGGAAAGAGCAACCTAGGTCTCACAAGTCCCACCTGAGGCAGCAGCTGCTACCGCGGGGCAGTGACGCATCCCTTAACCGCCCAAATGGGCGGTTAAATGGCGACCTAAGCCGGGATTTCTCCAGGGAGCGGACACACGCGTTCTCAGAACTCACACAACAAGCACGCCTCACCCGTCGTACTCTACCCACTACCCACCCCCGCCTATCCCACTCCCAACAAATCCTTCTGGAGGCGACTCCAGAGCCGAACTCTTCCCACCCCCCAGCTTCTATCCTACTTCCGCCCTGTTTCCCCAGAGTGCACTCTCTGCGGAGAATCACAAACCACCCTGGACCACATCCTCTTCGGCTGCCCATGTCGATTCTCCCCGCAGGGACAGTCCGCCATCGGAACATGGGAGGAATGGGAGGCCCTCCTTGCGTCGCAGGACCCGGACACCCAACTTCGTTGTGTGAACCGGGGTGCCAGTGCCATGGCCTAGTGCCATGGCCACTATTGCTGTGCGGTGGCCCTGAGACATTAAAGGGTCCAAACTCGCTTGCCAATAAAGTTTTCCATCCATCCATCCACCCGTCCATCCGCCCATCCATCCATCCATCCATCCATCACCCGTCCATACATCCACCCGTCCGTCCATCCACCCGTCCGTCCATCCACCCGTCCGTCCGTCCACCCGTCCGTCCGTCCACCCACCCATCCGTGGGTGGGTGGACGGACACAGCAATCAGCAGCGCCCACAGCAGTGGTCTATTCTCACCGATTCCAAAGCTGCCCTCCAAGCTTATAAAGCTTCTCTTCGCCGTGGAGTCCATGAACAACTGGCCGCGGAAATCCGACAACTACATCACTGTGCCATATATAAAGGGTACGACATAATCTAGCAATGGCTACCGGGGCACAGCGGCATAGCAGGCAATCACCGTGCGTATGAGGTCGCGCGAACTGCTCACCACGACGGCGATTTTGTGTCGATCCCCTTTTCGAGATCAGACGCAGGGGCAGGCTTCGCGCTCTTGCGCGGGACATCACGCTTGCCGCGTGTAATTCCGGCCGATTTTCCAATTCACGTTTAAAAGCCTCGGACCAGATCTGAAGCTCCGGCTTCCATCCGGCCTACCACGACGTGAAGAAACTTTGCTATGTCGTCTGTGGCTTGGTGTAGTTTTCACCAACCATTACTCGTTCTTGATCGATATGGCTGATGCTCATGTGTCATCTGCGGGTGTGACGAGACTGTATCTCACATTCTTTGTGACTGTCCTGCCTACAGCGCCGAAAGGCAGTCGCTCTGCCGTGCGCTGGAGCGTCTATATCCACGCCCACTGACAGAAGTGAAGATGCTCGGCCACTGGCCGCGGCGATCGTTGGCTGTGAAGGCCTCCAAGGCACTGCTCCGCTTCTTGCGAACTTCTGGCCTGCACGATAGGATGTGACTTTAACGAACGCTGACTTTTCATAGTTACTCTTTTCTCTTTCATTTTTTATCCCCTCACCCCTTTCCCCCCGTGTAGGGTAGCAAACCGATTATTCTTCCGGTTAACTTCTCTGCCTTTCCTTTTCTTCCTCCTCCTCCTCATCCTCAGGGAATTTCGAAGAGGCAGCGAGGTTTATTTCCCGCCATACAAACTCGCCCAATCTGCCGTCGTTAAACAGTACAAACGCAGCAAAATCATTAAATGTAGCCCTATATATATAACCATTAGTGATTGTGCCAGTGGAAATGGTCAATTATAGAAGAAAGGGAAAAGAAATCTAGCTACTCTAAAGGGCACGTCGGGAGATTTATTATGCCAATTATGTAGCTGCCCAGCCTAGTGCTGTCTCTGTAAATTTGCATGGCTCACCAGCGGCTTCAACTTGGCTCACCTGAGCAATGGGTAAAACTTCGAGAACAGTATGTTTCGCAAAGCCTCAGAGAAAAACGGGATGCGTTATGAACTGGACTGGCCGGTAAGGTCCTATAGCCATCCGTCAGTAATCGCATTCGTATAGCGCACCGCGTCCCAGCCCTCCATTTCCCGAATTTCTCAGACTGCCCGTACAGCTTTCCCGAGAGGAAATCTTCCCAAGCCTCATTTTGTCGAACGTAGTAACACTGAACGGCTGTCGCCAGCCAAGCCTGCTGCTAGGTCATTGGCTAAACTAAAAGGCAAGGCTATAAAAATGGCCAAAAAAAAAGTTGCATGCATATCTGCTAAAAGGTAACAACGTTTTGATAACGTCGCCTACGGATTGCCGATCGTGATGTTTCGCATCATCGCGTGCGTTTCCGGTCGTACTTCGCTGCTGGGATCGAAAACGGTCCCCGATCACGTTCTCTCCTAATCAGTTCCCTCTACGCTGCTTTAAACATGCGCGCTGCATGGACTGGAAAATCGAATTGCGCCTTTTCAAGCTGCATATGCCTTCACCTCAGATTTTATCAATGTTTTACCCATTTTACCCCAGGGAATTGTGAATTTTGATAGGAATGGGTAGAGTGAAATGCCCTCCGGGGCTCGTTGCTGCTCGTCTTGACAAGTTCTGCGCCTACCTAAAATGAGAAATTAATAAAAGAAGCTTGCCCTACAGCCTCTGTATTTTCATATCCTCTTCGTTGCACCTGTGCCCAGGGTTTCATCTACCCCTACAAATGGTTCCGGGGTTAGCGGTCCACAAGAGCAGTACCCATAGCTCTATGCTTTGGGTGCAGGGCGGGGTTGTAGATGATCGTCCGAACTCGACTAGTGTCACAGGCTTTTTCCAATCTACATTTGAGCTCGTGCAAATGGGCGTGGAGCGGCCAGTTCACGGTCCAACAGATTGCAGCATATTTTCGCATGCGTTAAGGAAGGGTTCAGACAAGCATACCGTACCGCGAACGATCGGCCTACCACGTGACGCAAACCTCTCTCCTCTGAGTGACCGCGAGCGTCCTGCGCCGAATCCGATTGGGCGCTGAGCGCCAAGGTCACTCAGAGGAGTGACGTTTGCGTCACGTGGTAGGCAGTCCGCGCCGATCCTCCGAGATCCGGTCCGCTCGTCCGAACCCACCTTTATGGTAATGAAACGTCCGCCTTATAGCGACAAAAGCAAAGAAACGCATAACCAAGCTTCTTACTTTTTTATCGCTTTACTTTGTGCCTCCCTTCTCCACCCCCAAAAGCCTGCAGGAAAAAATAAGGGAAAGAAAGGTAAAATAAGAAAAAAGAAATTAGGTTCCAAGATAGCAACCGCCTATTCCAGCCAGACGCGTCTTGATCGTTCTCAAATCAAGACTTTTTTTTCTTCATCGGTCTTTTCCTGCATCGCCTTCTCGTTGATGGAACGGAGGGCTATGGCTCCGGGTGGTGATTAGCAGAGAGAGGGGTGCGATAAGTCTGTTCCGTCAGGGATAGGATCAAGGTGGGCGCCTTCAATCGTGGAAACAAGAGGAAAATCGTTCGGACTTGATGGCGTACTGTGCCAGATAGATAGATAAAGAGGAGGAGGGAAAGGCAGGGATGTTAACCAGAAAGGGGTTCCGGTTGGCTACCCTGCACTGGGGAAGAGGGATTAGGGGACTAAAAGGAGGAAGAGAGAAGGGGAAAAAGGCATAACACACACACTGTGCCAGACGTGACTTTTACACCATACGACCTCGTTTTTCTTATTTTCTACATATTTGTGAATCTTGAGCACCTTACTGTATTCTATATAAAATTTTTCGTGCGCTTCTATTCTATCACGGCGTTGCATTGAAGTGCGAGAATGAATTATGGAATGCTAAAAAAATATTTTCTGCGTTGTTGTGCTCCTGGGTGAACCGTAGCTGGCAGGAGTTGGGGGAGGTTGCATATATCGGTCAGCCTCAAGAAGCCAGTAGCAAACGTATAGCCTTTATGACCTAAATAGACGAGAGTGAGAACCAACGGAATTATTCGGCTGAGAAAAATACTCCTGTTTCCTTCACTTGTACACTTCCACACCGCGTGCTTAAAGCACCGCTTAAACTTCTCGCTCTCAATACGGAGGCTCAATTGCTACTCGTCGGCCAGTGAAACACGCAAGGAATGAGGCGGCTTTACCTGAAGTCTGGACGTCTCTAGAGTTAAACGCAGGATCTCTCTCTGCCTTTATTCGTTGTTTATTCGTTGTTCGAACCCGACCGCGGCGGCTGCGTTTTTATGGAGGAAAAACGCTTAAGCGCCCGTGTGCTGTGCGATGTCAGGGCACGTTAAAGATCCCCAGGTGGTCGAAATTATTCCGGAGCCCTCCACTACGGCATCTATTCTTCCTTTCTTTCACTCCTCTATCCCTTCCCTTACGGCGTGGTTCAGGTGTCCAAATATATATGAGACAGATACTGCGCCATTTCCTTTCCCCAAAAACCAATTATTATTATTATTATTTATTCGTTGCAATGAATGTCCATGCGAAGGGAACGATGTTTTCCTCTCAGGAAAGACAGCGTGTGCCCCGTCATGCTCTTAATGAAAATTTATTTATCAATAATAATGTGACGCGATTTGCTTTGGCGAGCAATTTCTTATTGCCAAAAGCACGGACTGATTGTAGTAAGCGAATGAATTCCTTCTTTGCCACCGTCTACACTGAATAATTTGCATCCTTCACTGAAATCACCAATGCCGTTGTATAATTTCAAAAAAAAATGTTAAAACAGCAAATATTTGAATCCTTAGATTTTTAATAGTTTTCTTAGCTATTTGTATCACAACCTGTTACTATACGTTTGTCTTTTGTTGCTTGTTTCCTTTTTTCCCTTGCGCCTCGAATTGTTGTGCATCCGCTCGTTTATTGTATTTCTTCATAACGTTATAGCAGGCTCTATTTTTGCAGTTCCCACTTTTTTGTCTCCTGTTCTATATATACTTGTAAAACATGCAATTTACTGCATACGCGAATTTAAAAATGCGAAAAAAATAATAAACTATACAACAATGTTCAAGCTTTCGGGCACATTGCGCGAGCGTTCCTCATGGGGCGCACAGGCACGATAGGCATCGGTCAAACGCACTCTGACGTCAAAGATAATCCACTCAAAGGCACCCCGCCGAGAGCTATCATGTCACCCTTGCTCTTCAATATTGCAATTCTCAAACTGAAGTTTGCGCTGCAAGCACTTGCAAGTGTTGGTTTTATGTTATGCACCGATGACTTAACAATATGGGCCATGAAAGGCACCCTAGGCTAAAAAAAAAAAGACACCCTACGGTAACAAGCCTAGCTAGTCCAGAAATTCGCCTCTCAAAGCGGCCTCCACTCCACCCCGGAAAAACCAGAGTTCATAAGAGTGCATGGCCCGCGATACGTCTCTCCAAGTCGCAGCAACCTCTCCATCGAAAGTCAAGCAATCAGGGAAGTTAATCTGAGCTATATTATTGGTCTTTGGATACAGGGCAACCTCCGTGTCACCCACATCATCCAGACGCTCAAAACCACCATAAGCCAGGTAGCTCCCATCATCAGCGTCATTATCAACGTCGTCAAGGAATTCGAGAAGACACCCTTCGATTGGTGCAAGCGCTGGTACTCAGCCGAATAACATACAGTCTATCCTTTCACACGCTCGCGAAAAGAGAAAAGCAGCAAGTTGACACCATCATAAGAGGGAGAGGGTGGGGGGGGGGGGTATAAAAGACGGTCTTGGTCTTGAACCTTCCTAAAAACACCTCTACGGAGCGTTGGAGCGCACTAGGAATCTTCAACACCTCTTTAGAACTCACAGAAGCCACCCGTGCATTTAAAACACTGAGACTTCAGCCCACCTAAGCTGGACAAGCTCTCCTACGCCGAGTAGGCGCAGCGGCCGACATCTGCGCACTGGATGCTCATTCCTTTCTAGGAAGACAACTCAGTGGGAGTATCAACGTGGCGCCAGTACTGAAGCACATCCTTAAAGACGTCCACACAGGAAGACGACAAGTGGGAGTATCCTACCACTACGACCACTTTACGTGGTCGCCGAAGCGCACTCGGGCCATGGCAAGTACGCAGTGGCTGCAGTGGCCCACCGCTTCACCACTCTATTCACTGCTTCTGTAAGAGCCGAAACACCAGCGGTCCTGGAGACCACCGCCGTGGGCATTGTCATTGGGTATTACGAATCGCAAGGCCAAAGCACTCGTGTTAACAGACTCACAACACGCGTGTCGAAACTTCCTGAAAGGCCGAGTTCCCAAACACGTCACCCGACTCATGGGCACGGCATCTATCATCAACCTTCTCCAAATCACCTGGACCCCAGGCCACGAGGGACTGGAGGAAAGCGTATGGTCACATGATATGGCTCATGTCATCATCAATCGAGCGGAGCACCCCCGCCCCCGTACCCTCTTTTCCCCCTCTACTTTCCACGTATAACGAACGTCTCGAGTTTCGGCATCCTCAGCGCAAACCCTCCCCCTCACATCATAGGGAATTGTGCACCTCAGACGCCGTCTCCTGGCAGTGGATTCAGACGAAGTGCTTTGTAAACCTCCACAGACTACACCTCATGCACCCAAGATGGCACGCCGACACCTGTCTCTACTGCCAGGCCCGCCCTACACTCGTCCACATTTCGTGAGAATGTGAGACCAAATCAGACTGTACACAGTGGCAAAACACGTATTTTGAGCAGTACGAGGCACTGCTGACCAGCGACAACCCGGAGGACCAGCGGACCCTCATCCAACAGGTCCGCAGGGCAGCCCAAGTCAGCGGAGCCTTGGAATAAGCACCCAACCCATAACCTCAAACTCCTTTTTTTTCAGCGAAGTTTTCCTCCTCCTTCCACTTATTCACAAGGCAATTTTGGGAAAGTCTCTTTCCTCGGGGTCTACCGACGTTTATCAAATGACTGATTCATCTGACTCATTCGCAGAGATGGGCTAGGTAGTGCATAAAACTGGCAGCTGCAGTGGCGGGAAAGGAGCCAGGTTTAGCGTAAACTCGGTCGTTTGGCGCTTTGCATACGTTATTCAAAGCGGAGGCCGCCGGAAGCAGGTTAGACCACCCACGTCTAAGTGAAACCCCCAGTCCCACCTTCCCGCGGCAATACATCACCACCTCGAGCGAACAGCAGCCTCAGAACTTTCCAGCCTGTTCTTTCTCGCTACAGAAGTTGATAAACGTGTTTATAAAGTATATATACTGCACCAGAAACCTCACCGCGCGAATTCCAAGCAAGAGAGCAGCTAGCTTTCTCGGCCAGATCCAGGCAAGACCGAGAAAGGAGATAAAAGGGAGGTCGCGAAAAGGCTATCAATCTCGGAACATCAGCGTGAAAGTTTCCGCGCATCTGAAATCGGCAAAAAGCAGGAAATTTTAAGAAAAAATTGGAATTTTTTTAACTTTCGAGAGGCGACGCAGCTCCCCAGACGGAAACTTTCTGACGGTCGCTGATAAAGGGGCCGACGGATTTAGACACGTGGTCGGTAACCTTTTGGTTTGCACGAACGCGTGCGCCCAATATGAATGTTGGGGGGGGGGGGGGGGGGGGAATAGATGAGAGAAAGAAGGAAGAGATGGAACGTTGGGTGCACTTTGAACCGAGCCCGCAGGCAACGAAAGGAATAACGGAGCAGAGCTCAGGCTGAGAGCAGCGGCCCTTGAAGCAAGCACAAGGTTACAAAAGACTCTTAGGGTATCGAAAAATTAATGTTCTCTTGGGTAGAATTGCAAGCTGAGAGCAAGCCACGATGCCGAAACAACTACAAAGGTTATAGCTGGCCAGCTGGGAGGCAGACCTGAAATGGACACCGCCACCGCATCGCTCTTAAGAAACCACCCCAGCAATCCATCTTGGTAGTTCGCTCGCGCCACCGCTCGCAGTCGGGGCCAGCTCATGCGGCCGATAGAGATCAATCATTCGAGACCCTCTCTGAGTATGCTTTGCCACATCTTTTTTCACTTTCATCATTGTTCGCCGGGGCAGCCCAAACCAGGGATTGAAATCTTTCTTGTAGAATAAGACGTTGGGCTTTCGCATCGCTTTGCTGCTGTCGGCTTCTCTGCATTTACAAACCGCAGCCACATTTGTGCTTCCATGCGACTGGTAGATGCACGGAAAACGAGACCACATGAGGGTGAGGCCAGCGAAATCGCGAAAGCAAAAAATTATCTACTGCTGAACCTGGTTAGAGAGCGAAAGTTTCCATCGCGCGACATCACGCGATTGTCACGTGACCTTTCTATCGCGCTCTACCGGCGAATCTAAAGGTCAAAGGATTAGTGTCAAAGGTCGAAGGTCAAGTGGTGCGACACCATGGTGGGCCACATATGGTAAGGCCTATAGCCACACTTGACCTCTGGCTCACTTGAAGGCCAATTGGCAACGCACGGCGAAATGGGCTTTACCTAGCGTAGTGAAGCTTTCGCTTCAATAATCTTCCTATTTCGTTGGCATATAACTTGAAATAACAGTATAAATGCAAGAGGGGTGACAGCAAGAAGAAAAGGAGACGAATACCATAGATCGCAGACAGCTTAAGTCAGCGCTGTTTCTGTGCGCTCAGAACGCAATTAGTTTCTGTTAGCTGGTCTTGGTTGTTATAATAGTCAGGTTTATCGGTAGTGGTCGCTGTCTTTCGATCATTTACATTTGGACAAGAAATTCTCTGGCAGCCAATACGACTGACGCGGAGGTGAACGCGTTAGCATGTGGGCTCCAATTTCGTGAGTGCACTGACTCGTGGCGCCCTCTTTGCGAAGTGGCGCCAACTATCAGGTGCGCCAATGATTTGTGGCTTCTTTTGTGCGCTGCATGCTGCGCGAGTATACTGCCACAGCGTGAGAGGCTGGCAATTTAACGCGCGGGGAGAAAGGTTGCTTGACAAGTTTTCGAATGATTTGAAACTATTAGGCGCATTGCCAGATGTGTTCAGGTGAGAGGTCGTTTGATCAACAGTTTGATCAAATGCCATCCAGCGTAGGCTTCAAATCGACCACGAGTACGAACTTTGGCTCGCGTGTCCAAGTGCCGGCGTGCTCTCGCGTTTGGACTGTGTAACGCACGGATGAAAGTTGACGAAGACGATTTCCAAAGCGCAGCGTGATATGCTGACAGTTAAACACGCCTGGAGAAAAGCTGAGAGGCTTGCCGAGTGGTGTAAAGGAGTGTTTTCAGCCGTGTTATTTTGACGTTTTTTCGCGCTATTTCCTTCGGCTTTGTCACTTCGCCACCGCTTGTGTTTCCCTCACGTAATCATTTCTATTGCATGCCTAGTTATATTACACCGCTTGGCCAATGTTTTTATCTCCTAGTGGCGTCGTATTATTTTAATGCTTATTTAGAATTGTAATTTTAACCCCAGTACGATGACTCCGTTTTATGCAGTGTATTTTATCTGTTTATTCCTAATTTGCCATAGACAATGCCAACTCGTCAGGACACCACTTCTACACGTATATATAGCAATTTAGAAAGGGCGCACACCCCGTCAAGATGTTCCTTCAGCTTTTTCTCTGTGTGACTTTTCAAGACTGCCGAAAAAATTAACTGGATTGAAATTTTGCGATTAATTATCTAGCAATAAAGTCGCATCTTTGTGCATTTTTTGCTGGTGGCACAGTTTGTCGCATTATGGGTCATATTCATTACGAATTTTGCTTGGCAGCTTCTGGAGTCATTTAGCACAAAACCAATCCCATATATAGGAAGCTGTGAAGCTTCCAAGGTGATCGACGTTTCAAAAACGAGCACACAGGTCGAGGTAACACTTGAAGATTCCTGGACCTCGTGTGCTTCTTCGTGCCACTCGTGTCACTTCGTGTCTATGCGTGCATAACTGTTGGCGGGCTGTTAACTACCGCTACTGCATTCCATGTTGCTTTCTGTTTTTGCTTTTTTTTAGTTTGCCGAAACCCCAGCTGTCCTGAAGATGCACAGGATGATCCTCAGCAGAAGGCTGGGCTTAGAAATCGAATGACAGGACCCAATTTTATTGTGCGGTCATTACTGCTTTACAGGTTCACGATTACTGATTCTTAACAGTCCCAGATAGACACGCGCACGCAAACACATACATTTCACATAATCACGAGTAAATAAAACTTCCCACCAAGTACCCCACCAGTGAAAATTTTGATGAAATTTGCTCTTGCCAGATATTATAATGAATGCGAAGAAAAGCAGTTAATTACCATGTCAAATAAAAGTAAATGACGCTTCGGAGCCCATACGGGTTCCGAAACGACATTTCGATCTTGTTAGCGAGCAATATTGTGAGAAAGAAACTTGTTTAGATCAGAAACGTCATTTCCGTTTTGTTCGACATTGTCAGTGACTGCAGTTCTTCGCGTCCAGGCACCCCGCCCTTATAAAAATTTCTTTAGACAGTCTGTAGACTGTCCATAGACTAGTGTCAATAAAATCTATAGACTTTCTACAGACAAATTCTATACACTAGTCTATAGACAATACAAATCCTACACACAGCCTGTAGACAATCTGTAGATATATGGTCATACAGTTTTAGTATACTTCTGTCGATAGACAGTCTGAAAACTATGATTAGACAAGTAGATATCTATAGGAGCGCAATAATAATCTATAATAAATCTATAGAACGCCTATAGAACATTTTTATAGGGACGCTACTTACGCACTGTTTTCATGGAAAGTTGGCTTGCCCCATAAAAGGACACCATCCGTTCCATCTGCCACTCTTAACTCAGCACATTCGTAGCTGTAAACGCAAGGAAACAACATCGTGCCAGCCGCTTTAAGCATCAGTTTTCTGCGTCCTTGTCCCAGTTACGCGTGCTGCTCAGTCAGGCTACCAAACAAAGGTTGGGACACTTTGTTTCAGGCGTAGCGCAGGCTCTGCGCCAAATTGTCAAAGGCGCATTTACTTCCATGCGTTAATTCGCACGCTAATGGCGACGGCAATTAAGCGAAATGTGTGTCGCATAGCTCGAAGCGAAAGTTTTGCTCGTATGACCGAAACGAATCGTAATTGGGAAATGCGATTCCGCATAGCCCAGAAGACTAAATAATGGCTCTCCATTTCTCGAATCATTCGCGAGCGTAATGAATATCACAGCGCCGAAATCCATCTCGCGCTGCGTTTGTCCGCTCTCGATGTGGAAACATCCAAGAAATAAAAAAGGAGAGAGAACGTGGTAAGCAACCTAGGAGACAAAGACGAGGAATCCTAAGTGATTAGCTGGGATTTTCAACACTTAAAGTACCCATGGAATGAACGGTGGTGTAAATCAAGGCTGTGTGAGGTGTCAATGAAGCTTCTGCGATGCAGAATCCCTCACCTAAATTTGTACTTATGCAGATGCGGGTTCGCTACGACAAACCTTTGTGTCTCATGTGGGCAAGTTGAAACATTAGATCATTTTCTCCTCTCTTGCCGGCGGTTCGCAGTTCAGAGAAGGCAGTATTTGGAGGTCCCTCTTCCGAGGTTAGGACTCCCTCTGTCTCTTCCGGTTCTTCTCTCGTTCGGTGCGACCGCTAAGGGATTCTCGTTAAGCAGTGTTTGCGGCTACCTTCATGATTACATAAGTGAAACTGATCGGTTACCTTGTTAACTGTATACAAAATTCTGCCGCATGTCCAAAAATGTGCTTGAGTCTATTCCTGGTAACTCAAATTTCTTTAATTTATTTAATTTTTCAATTTTTCTCTAGACTCAGTCTTCTACTTCGCCGCCTCAGTCCTTTTTCCCGCGCGCAAATACTTCATTGGCATTCTCTACTGCACCTTGGCCAATCCTCCCGCGTGGGTATGTGCCATATTTACTGAGGTAGAAGAAGAAGATTAGCTGGGAGGGATTGAAAGCACACTGTCGTTATAATCTTGCTGGCATACCGAGCGCTCGCAAGCCAACCTTAACCGCTTCCTATGAAACAGTTGCACAGACAACTTGTTCTTTTAATTCAACCAAGCAGCGCTGGAGAAAACTTTTATTTCCTTTCCTTAGTGGGTGTAGTTGAAAAAGGCGCTCTTGTGATATCTTGTGAGCAAAGCTTGTGAGCAAAGAAAAAAAGCAGAAAATACAAAGAGAGAAAAGGGAACTGCTACTGAGGATAAGGAATTTGCACTTGTCGTGTTCGCATAGTGGCTGAGTTTCTCATAGACCAGGCTACCCACGCTGAAATATTAGCTTGTCTCCCCATGGCAGTAGAAAAGCAACTTCAGTTTTGTGTTCTCAGAAGGGCACACGATCATGCTGCACGTTCTTCCTGACTTTTTAGGCAGGTTTCATTCGCTACAAGTTTCGCTATCCGCATTATTTCCCGTCCGATTTTAGTAGGAAAGCTTACGCGTCCTCTGATTCGGCTTTGGTTCTGCACTTGGTGGCAACACTTTTCCGTCCGCGCTGCAGAGCTCTGCTGGATAACAATGCTGTTCCATGCTCTATTACACAACAATACAAACTCGTAGGACAGACTGTGTAACGAGAGGTTCAACGACCGTGTTCGCGTTGGGCGAAAGAATGTTGCTTAACCACTATTATTTGTTGACGTCACGGTCGAGAGATCTCCGCTAAGGAACAAAGTTCGCGCCGTCCTTTCCTGCTGCGGTTAGGCTTAAGAAGCCGCCCAGTTTCATCGCATTGGTTGCGTAGTTGCGCTGGAGAACTTGATATAAACTTACAGGACGGTTAGGGTTGTGTAACGAGATATTTATTAATAGCTAATTGCGGTGGTGAATACAATTTTTTTAACTGATACAGCAGAGTGATGTCACTACGCTGTTACTCGTGACGTCACTGAGTTCAGCCCACTCAGCGTGTCGCGTCGCTGTCGAGCGCTGCAGTGACGTCACTGCACCCTCATCGTGGAGCGCTGCACGTGCTTCGCTCTCTCCCCTCCTTTAATTCCCTCCTTGCACTCATTCGTGCTACGCCAACGCCAACGGCGCGGAACCTAGAAACCCGCCCTCAACAGATGTCGCTGTAAAAACATCGACCGAAAGTACGAGTGAAGACTATCCATCCGTAGGGCCGAGCCATCCAAGGTGCTGTCGCCGCATCCAACGGCAACAACAAACCTATATAATTCCGAACAAATCCGTGGCGAACAGGCGGCACAGGCAAGTCGGTAAAGTGGTAGTTGCTTCTGCGCTGCTAAATTTATTCTGGCACAAATACTGACTGCCATTATCGCCCACAACAAATAATCTTTCCTTGGCATCGCGAAGACGAAGCGCTTCAGCATTGCGAGCAGTGGCATAGTGATAAAAGAAGGCCGGCTCTGGAGAATTATCCGAATATTAGTCTTGTTTTAATGAGAAAGCACTACTCCAGACGTACCAACCCCGAGCAAGAATCTTGTCTTGTGTGAAGCATCGGAGTAACTCGGGTAAGCTCGGGTTAGTTCGGAGGAGCGTCGCGCAAGCTGCAGCCAATGGGAGGAAGCTCGGGAAAGTTCGGAGGAGCGTCGCGCCAGCTGCAGCCAATGGGAGGAAGCTCGAGAAAGCTCGGAGGAGCGTCGCGCCAGCTGCAGCCAATGAGAGGAAGCTCGGGAAAGTTCGGAGGAGCGTCGCGCCAGCTGCAGCCAATGAGAGGAAGCTCGGGAAAGTTCGGAGGAGCGTCGCGCCAGCTGCAGCCAATGAGAGGAAGCTCGGGAAAGTTCGGAGGAGCGTCGCGCCAGCTGTAGCCAATGGGAGGAGGGCGTCGCGTCAGCTGCCGAGTAGAAAGAAGGTGTGACGATGAAGAGCGAGTAACGCAGTTGCGTGCACATGTAGATGCCAGAAAGAATAGGCAAAGAATGAGCGTCCGCCTCACATGCGGGAGGTGCGCGGTTCGAACACAGTGCCGCCGGGTACACACCGGTGATACAAGGAGTACAAGCTTTCCCCTGCCTGCTGCTCGGCTTCTTTTGGGTAAAATACTTGGGAAATGGGTCTTTGACCCCACCTTGAGTAGAAGAAAAAAACTTTGTGTCATGGCGCTCTTTGGCCACAGATGCCCTTGAGCCATAAAAATTCATCAACACATGCGTTCGCGCGTCTACTCGGTTTAACTACGTTAAAACCTACCACATCTTTTGTTTTACTTTGCAACATTTTCAATAGCAATCGATAAAACGCCAGGTTAATGTCCTTTTGTTCAATAAATTGGTCGGATATTAATGGTGCTCCGCAAAAACTGAATTTCAGGCATATATTTTACCAGTCCCGCCTTCCAGCCCCAGCATCAAGTCTAGCGCATAGTGAGCAGTTCCAAGTTTTAACGCGATAGCGTTAGAGTGATAGCGCTAGACTGCAAAGCTCGTTCACATGCCAGCACTGGGTTTTCCAATACGGTTTTCTTGGGACGGTAAGGAAAACCACCCTTATATAAAGGCAGAGAAGACTTGCAGTCATTTGCGGTTCAAGCCAGCTCTGTCTCGTGCCCCACGCTGTAGAAATGAAGGCCATGATCAGAATTCGACGTTGCACAACAGGGCCAGCAATTGTCTTCACCCAAGATTCTGGCTAGCCAAGAAGCATTCATCCGAACGACGATAACGACGACACCATATTTGTTTTGCTGCGTGCCATAGCGCTGCCTCCTTCTCACCTCCGGTATGAGAGACGTCCGCACGAACTACTAACGCCCCTTTACGAACTACGGATGAGTGTCGCCATCTTTCGGGGAAAGGAAGAACGAGTAAGGTAGTCTGAGCTGTAAAGCTTGGCCCGAAAAATTATCCTGGCGAACACACAATACGGGTGAGTGTCGCCATCCCTCGAGGAAAGGAATAACGAGGCGGTCCAAGAAAGAAGGCGCCAGAACCTGGAACGAATAAGATCGGTGCCGTGGCTGCGTGTTAATACTTATTTTGTATATTCCTCGTCTCCCTTAACCCTTTCTTCTTGCTGTCTTGTTATTGTCCTACTCCATTTTCTTTTACTGATATTTTTAACTTCGCGTTCACGTGTTCGACATTTTCCTGCAGAATTCCTTACCATATGTCCTGTGCACCTCTTCCCAGAAAATTTCTTCGTGTTTATTTCTTTTTAGTCACGCAAGGCGAAACAAAGATATCTCGTGGCGAGATATCGATGTCGCGATGCTGCTTTGTTTCATTTTATTTAGTTTGTTCTGTTGCGAGAATTACATAGAAGGTAATGGCCTGCTAACCAGGAGCGAATTAAGGATGCTTTTAATGTTTGCGTTTTCTTTGTGTCTTCTGCGTGCCAGGAATCCGCTAATTAAGAGGCTGGTAATATTTCGGTGTATAAAAATAAACCATACTTAACCTGACTCAACGGCATTTAAGTCTCACAGCTTTACTTCGATCTTTAGGCAGCCAGGGAGACTTGGCTGCTTGGTAGAGGGGTAGTGTGAGGAGGCTGTTCCCTAACCGCAGGGGTTTAGAGGTGCGCAAATAAAAAAAGATGGCTGGCGGTTTAGCTTTGCTAAGCACAAAATATTCTACTAAAACAGTTTTTTGCAGGCGTACACCACCGCCACGCACCTGAAAGCGCAGCTGAGGTGTCCACTGACCCAGGGGACCAGCTATGCGCGTCTTCAACTTTTTTCATCGGCAATGCCAATTTAGCCAATGTACACCGGCGGCCGCCTTTCTGCAACAGTGTTGTCAACGCCAACGCGTATTGCTCTAGTGCCATGTTTCTCACACAAAGTTGTCCACGCCAACGCAGGCAGCGCTAATCTTTCTGTCACCACCACCGCATAGCTCAAACGGCGAATATTTGTTTGATAGTAGTATTAGTTCACGAAGAAGGCGATGTGCAATGCACGGCGCGAAAGGGTGTTGCAGTTTAGCACGAGGCGTGTTCGGGCGGCGATAGCCTAGTGCTGTCGGGCAGTGGCCAGCGAAACTGATCTGTTCATGCCGCCGCGGGTTCGATGGCCTCTGATTAATTTTGATCACCCGTGTTCTTTAACCTGCACTTCCATCGCGCTGCTCCAGCTGCCCTTACAAAAATGCGCATTTAGCTTCAATTAACCGCATATTCAGTCCCTGCTAGAGATACAACATTTCAGTAAAAACTCAAACTAAATTGAGCTGGTTCATTATACTGATGACAAAACATTATCTACTGATATGTGTCAACAGGAAGCCTCTTGGTCAAATGAATCCCAGTTAATTTCATGCAATAATTTCTCTACAGCTAATTTTTTTCGTGGAACCCTCATTAAGAGGCTGATCAGTACTGTTAGAAGTGAAAACGTTTCGGCAATATTTGTGAAAATTTCGCTTGAAGCACATAAGCGTTGGTTAAAAGAGGTAAAAAAAATTCTAGACAAGTGGAAGTCTACGTCAAGCAGGGATTCGTAGAACTGAATTGTACTTTTTTCTTCGCTGTTCGTGCACAAAGAACTGACTTAAGTGATCTAACTTCGCGGTTAAACCTCTTGCTTTGTCTCACCCAAAGATTGCCTCAATTGCGCTGAAATATTTCGAAATGTTTACCTACACTGGCTACGCTAGTAGGTAGCAGACATAAATTTCCGCAACGTGAAATCCCGCTCTGCAATTCGTTGTGTGGTCGGACCTACCATAATTCAAAGGCAACCAGAGAACACCCTGAAGCATCAGTTTTTATCTACACCTCGTAACCCAGACCTGACATTGTGTTTAGGAGCGCTGAGGAGAATACAATTTTTGTTTTCAGCAAATACTCCTCTCTCTCTCTCTCTTTCTGGTTTTTCCGGCAGCGAAAGACGCATTTATTAATGAGAAATTTTATTTAAACCTTTTCCGCCCCTCTACTCAAAGTCGTGCCGTCAAGACAGATGAAGATTCCGTGATCACCGTTTGCAAGTGAGTGGCCATGTAGCCTTTTATAGCCTCAGAGATGCGTATGCGTCGTTAAAAGAAAACTGACGTACCGCAGTTTGCTTGCGAGAATGGCCAGGTGTGGCAGACACCTGTAGTTCATTTTTTTTTACCTTGTTTAGCTTAAAAAGCTCCATTTGAAGTTGAATTGGCCTCTTTATTACCAGAACGCGGTAATCTGCCGATGCAGGCTAACTAGAATTTCATCTCGGTGTCTTTCCAACCAGATTCTTGTGAAATGGGAACGTTAAATGCTGTTAGAATTATTTACCGTTTCTAACTGTGCCGGCACTTTTGGCGACCGTTAATTCAATTTTTTCGTCCATCGCAGACACAAAAGCACTTTCAAGTTCACTTTCCTCCGTCATAATCTATCATCATCACGAGCCTGATTACGCCCACTGCAGCGCAAAGGCTGTTTCCATATCTCTCCAAATAACCCTGCCCTGTACCACCTGCGGCCACCGTATCCGCGCAAACTATGTAATCTCATCCGCCCACTTAACTTTCTGCCGCCCCCTGCTACGCTTGCCTTAAGTGATTGTGAATGGTAAGTTTCCACACGAAAAAAAAAATATCTAATGAGAAAAGGCTTAGCAACTACACAAGAGTATAAAGGCCACAGCCAGAACTCTTTGGATTCGGAAGAATATGACGCAACTCCATCGGTCAGCGAAGACATTAATCCGATGCAAGCAAGAAGCTAAATAGAGTGTGCGTCGTTTTATTAGCCAGACGCGGTCGCTGACAGCTGGCTCAGGTGGGCAAGCCGATGCGCAACTCTCCTGTTGCTAACCGCTTGTCCCGAAGCGAGAAAAATGTTGAGTGCAGAGTTGGAGTTCTCCTCTTACCAATCCCCAAAGCCGGTTGGCTGCATTCTGGGAGATTAAGTCTTACGAAAAAGGCAGAGTGTCCGTGAGCGCAGACAGTAGGGATTTATTTGCAGGCCGTCGGATCTGGCACTCCGACGGAGAACGAGAAAAAGTGCAGCCGGCTTTCATATCGGGTGTCCTTACCGAACACCTCGCGAGAAAACTGTTCGAGCCTTGTCGTCAGAAGAACCTTCAAACGTTGCCACATTCAGGAGAGTCTCAAAGAAGACGAACTCCAGGTTTTTGTGTGACGTTGGCCTTGTGCTAGAGCATCCGCCTCGCATTCGGGAGGTGCTGGGTTCGATCCGCAGTGCCGCCGGGTACCCACCGGTTTTTAATGGGTGCAAGATTTCCCCCGGCCTGGTGCTCGGCTCTTCAGGGTGAGATGCTTGGGAAAAGGGCCCTGACCACAGTTGCTCTGACGGATCAGCGATAAGTTCCGCCGTCAATAACGTTAAATCCGCCTCGTGCGGTAGAAGCCCATTTTGTGGGCCTTTTACCACAAGGATGCTCTATCAAGACCAGGCTTTACGATACCTTTCAAAGTAAAAAAAAAATAGCTGGCGGGTTAGCATTGCTAAGCACGAAATATTGTGCGAAAGCAGAGTTTTTTGCAGGTGGACACTACCGTCACGTACTTGAGAGTGCGATTGAAGTGTGCACTGACCCAGGGAGCCAGTTACGCGCGTCTGACATCGCACTGCACACGTGCACTGGCATCGCATTGCACAAGGGCGCCTTTTTGCGTTTCGGCTCCGTCGAAACGCAGGCGCCGCGGTCGGGTTGGTACCCGGGTACTCCGGCTCAGTAGCCGAGCGCCCTAACCACTGAGCCACCGCGGCGGGACCCCAAGAGTCCTCCTTGCTGAAAAATTGTGAAGTCACAAGCGACACCGTAGCAACGAGATGGCGCAAATCTCAAAGGATGTGAACTACTTCTTCAGGGGCGGCCCGCACCATATTTTTGGAAACGACCCGAGTAAAATGTGGAGGTCGCCATCGGCCCGGGAACGCTCAATTATGGTTGGACATCGATTTTGGTCCAAATCGCCCAAGGTCAAATTTCGGGGGTCGCCCAGGCCAAATGTGGAGATCGCCATCTTGTCGGGCTCGCTCAATTATGGCTGGACATCGATTTTCTCCAAATCATCCAAAGTCAAATTTCGGGGGTCGTCCGGCCTAAGTTTTTGGGAAATGACCCGGGCCAAATGTGGAAGTCACCATCGTGTCGGGCTCGCTCAATTATGGCTGGACATCGATTTTGGTCCAAATCATCCAAAGTCAAATTTCGGGGGTCGTCCGGCCTAAGTTTTTGGGAAATGACCCGGGCCAAATGTGGAGGTCACTATCGTGTCGGGCACGGTCAGTTAGAGTTGGAAATCGATTTTGGTCCAAATCGTACGAGGTCAAATTTCGGGGATCGCCCTTGCCAAGTTTTTGGAAATGTGCCGGGCCAAGTGCGGAGGCCGCCATCTTGTCGGGAACTGTCATAATGGCTGGACATCGATTTTGGTACAAATCAGTCAAGGTCAGATTTTCGGGGTACGCTGGGCCAAATTTGGCGGTCGCCATCGTGTCGGGCACGCCCAGTTATTGTCGGACATCAATTTTGGTCCAAATCGGCCAAGGATTTCGGGGGTGGCCCGGCTCAATTTCTTGCCGCTTGGTGTCACAGTTGCTATGGCAACGACCGATGCACAAGCAAGATTTCCGCTCGGTTCTGACAATCGTACGAGTGCTAATACTAAGTTTCGCATACTGCATGTAATGAAATTCGACAATCCTATTGCAGGTTTCAATACCGCGATAAGGTTATTCGCAGAAGCTACTACTAGTTCGTGATGCGAATCTCTTTTGGTACCTGGATCATGCTGCCCAGATTTTCGTCTTGAAAACTGCGAAAGATACGTTGGTGAGGTCCGCATGTGGAGTGCATGGCAAGGCGAACATTGTAATGGAGAATGAAAAGATTAACTAAAATTAACAAATCTGCATCTTAATTTGTAGTTTTAATGCAATATACTGTGAAGCAAAGCCGTCGAACCCATTTTTAGAGCACTATTCTTTGGACATATCTCCTGGACCTTGATATTGTGGAGTGGATTTGCAGTTTGGTTTCAGCGTCACACTAACACGGATTCACCTATATGAGAGTAAAAAGTAAACAGTCCTCAAGCGCACTCCATTAAAAGTGAGCGTGCTAGAGGACTAGCTCACTTCATTTTCACTATTTCCTTTCTCAGAACTGAGAAGCGTGACAGTCGCGCCATCTACAACGCGCTCAAGCCGGTTGGCGCCGGCGAGCACTCAAGTGGCGACAAGAAGCTCGTAAGAAACTTCCGCACAAAGGATTTATTGGCAGTTATTGTGAAAGAGATCGCGTTGGATGGCGCGGGAGTTTTCTTTCTCAGATTCATGTATCGTGATGGGAGATGAAGGCGATGGAGTACGTTGCCCGACGAACACGCTGAACGCCGCAGCGAAGGCGATGTGTGCAGTTCATGGCAATGGCGCGTTGAATGCAGTAACATTGTACTATCCAGATTGACGAGGACAAAGATGCTTCTGGCCCAATCACAGTGCTCGTGAGGAACAGAAGGAAATCTTGCACGACACGTGGCTGTCACTGCAGGACCAGATGCGGGGTCAGAAGGGGCCAAGCCCGATTCACGAAATAGCACGTCCAGTTGGCGCGTGTAGAGCGGGAAAGCCTGCCTACCTGCAGGCACAAAAGGCAATATAAACAAAATGACACACACAGGGAACTCGCGCATGCACTCCGACAGCATTCAACCAACGTTACTATAGTAGGCCCAACAAATTTATTCTGCAGCAAAAAATTAAGTCCCCCTAACATTTTCCCTTGAGGAAAGCCGAATTTCATGGATAGTTCGGGTGCGCGGTCTGGCAACGAGTGACCTTACGTTTATCCTATAGCAAAGGGCAGGGGTTTGTCGTGAGGGTACGGTAGGCATGAGTGACGCATGATCGCTCATCTATCCACAACATATGTTTAGATACATAAGCGGATCTGGGAATGCGGCGTTGACAATGTAGGAGTAACCGGGTACAGTAAGCAGTCAACGGGTGCGGGTGTCGGGATCAGGGGTGTTGGGTTGGATTGAGTTTTTATGGTGCATAAGTGGATTTTGCGCCTCACGTTGAGTGTGGCGGCTGTGCAGGCTGTATATACATTACATGAGTGTACGGGAGCGCGTGGATGACGACACGACCTCACAGGACGACACCCACTATCGCTAAGTGTAAATGAAAAGAAATCGAAGTAAATAAAAGCCCCTTGGAGCGGGCTTGGTCAGCAGTCAAATAACAAATTAATGAAATGCAGCAATATAGCAAACGTCATTGTCAGAAGAGCAAAACAAAAGTAAGAAAAGGGTGAGTGAAAAAACGTGCAAAAAGGGCGGGAAAGTTTAATCCGATACTGAAGTGCTGGCTTCAAGGAGGAGAGAGCCTCGAGGAGACAAAGGCATGGCAGCTATCTTTAAAAAAAATGAAAAAACATGTAAAGCAATAAAACAAGGCGGTTGCAAACGACACGTTTTATACAACGCAGAACTAGCAAATAAAGCTCATGCATACAAGGCAAAAACTGGGCGAGTCCTATGAATAGCTAATCAATGTGGCCTAACAGAAAACCAAGGTCTGTAAGCAGTTTGCTCACTTGGACACTCGAGGCCGCGATGCGTGGCCTCCCGTCGTTGAGGGCCTCGAACAGGGACACGTCAAGGCGGCAGCTCTATACACCACGTCGGCAGTAGCTCGGAGCTCGCACACAGGAGCCCTCGTGGCGGCGATAATGTATAAAGTCCCTTTTGTTGTTCTCACGGACGCCTGACTCGGAGTCTTCGCTACCGACTAGAGAGCTGGCGACGCTCTGTCACAAAACGGGTGGCGAGCGTTACGGGACCACCTCAAAGTCACAACAGTGTCCATGCCCAGTCGGTAGGCCCCGGGAAGGAGATGAAGCTCGCTTGCCGCGTCGCACCACCGGCGATTAGAATGCCACTCTGCACGTCTTCAAGGAGGTGTCGTGTTGTTGTTGTTGTTGTTGTTGTTGTTGTTGTTGTTGTTGTTGTTGTTGTTGTTGTTGTTGTTGTGTTGTTGTTGTTGTTGTTGTTGTTGTTGTTGTTGTTGTTGTTGTTGTTGTTGTTGTTGTTGTTGTTGTTGTTGTTGTTGTTGTTGTTGTTGTTGTTGTGTGTTGTTGTTGTTGTTGTGTTGTTGTTGTTGTTGTTGTTGTTGTTGTTGTTGTTGTTGTTGTTGTTGTTGTTGTTGTTGTTGTTGTTGTTGTTGTTGTTGTTGTTGTTGTTGTGTTGTTGTTGTTGTTGTTGTTGTTGTTGTTGTTGTTGTTGTTGTTGTTGTTGTTGTTGTTGTTGTTGTTGTTGTTGTTGTTGTTGTTGTTGTTGTTGTTGTTGTTGTTGTTGTGTTGTTGTTGTTGTTGTTGTTGTTGTTGTTGTTGTTGTTGTTGTTGTTGTTGTTGTTGTTGTTGTTGTTGTTGTTGTTGTTGTTGTTGTTGTTGTTGTTGTTGTTGTTGTTCATACCCACAGTGGGGGATAGGCCATGGTGCCTTGTACAGACAAACAATTATGAAACAATGACTCATTTAAGGTAGTCGAGGTTAAATTTCGTGCTCGAAAAAAATGTGAATTATAATTAACAAAGGAGTCATCCTGAGCGCAATGATGAAATTATGCAGGTAATAACAGACTAGTTTCAGGACATATCCCCTGGTGCTTGCTCCAAAGGATAGAAGAACCGGAATAGAAAAAGGAAGCCCTAATCAAGCAAGGGGAATCTGCAGATAAGCTTTTCGCTGAGAAGCAAACCATCGACAGGAGAGGAGAAAGTGATCTGGTGTTTCGAGTTCACCACATGCTGCACAAAGGTTGAACAGAGAGAACCCCGCGTGTTTTTTTTTTCTTTTACAATCCTTCCTTCGCCTTTTCCTTCTGAGCATGTTCCACAGGTCTCCTTGTTTTTTTTTTTTCTATCATTTCTTATTTCATTCAAACTTGTGCTCTAACTCATGGCAGAAGGAAGCACACTGAATATCTCAATATACTCGAACAGAAAAACTGAAAGACTCAGTTGTGAACATAGAGTTGAAATACGTAAGGAAACAAGAAAGGCAGGGAAAGAAGAAGCGAAGTAGGCAAATAGAGGCGGAAGTATTTTAAAGAAGAAAGCAACCTTGCACACCGCAAAAGAGCTGGACTGAAGTCCACCTTGCTTGGTCAAGAGGGCCCCTTGAAAGTATGCAAAAGGTGTTAATTAGCATGTACAGGTGACCAGGAATGACTGCACTGATGAGAAGGTCTGTTTTTGAATTTCACAGGCACGGGTAAAACAGTTTGCAATAAATGAGAGAATGAGCGATTTGGATAAAATTGGTGGAGTTTGTAAAATAACGCCTAACACCTTGCCATTCGACCGCACATACACAAACAACGATGAAAGGTTTGGTTTGGTTTATTGGGTTTAACGTCCCAAAGCGACTAAGGCTATGAGGGACGCCGTAGTGAAGGGCCCCGGAAATTTCGACCACCTGGGGTTCTTCAACGTGCACTGACATCGCACAGTACGAACATGAAAGGTGAAATATATTAAAATGAATAGAGAAACACATTTAGCCTCGTAATGATGACAGGTTTGCGAGAAGGAAAGTATTTGCAGATATCAAGAATACCACGAACACAAAATTAATGCTTGCTGTTCGAATTCTCACAAAAACTCCAGTGTAGGTGCAATACATGTAAGACATGTGAGAATGTGGTGAAGTGCAGATAGACTCTGAAGTGTGTGGCCATAAATAAGGACACTATCTGCAGCTTAACTGGGTAAAATTAGTGTAACATGTATGACTGGTAGCAATATACGACTAAGCAAGACTGAGACACGCGCGAAAATGAGATCTTATGTTGAACGAAGGGTGAACAGACAGTTATGTGGGCCATCGACTGTTGTAGATTCGCACAGACTTGTAGGTATACATAAGGCTCTTGTGGATGGAGGAGGCATACGTGAGGCAGGAATTGCATATCTTGCGTGGTTCATGGATACCGGACAGGGCCGGAGGTACGAGCTCGTACTTTCCGAGGCGGCTCCGAGAACCCAAGTCGGCATATCTGCAAAGACAAGTGGAAAGCAAAGCATGGATGTCGTGCGCATGCTATAGAGGCTTCCGACGGACACGCTGCACACTGTCCGTACTGTGGGGCGCAAAAATGGCGTATGCCATGCGACCTTCCATTCATTTGCACTTACCACCCTGCTCCTGGTGCCAAGAATGCTAAAAAGAAGGGCGAGGCAGGAAAGGAACGTCTTGCGTCGTGCATGGATGCCGGATTGGGGCCACAGATTCGAGCTCGGTCTACCGAGTCGGCTCCGTGCTGTACGGGTCCAAGGGATACTCTAGGCCGGCATATCTGCAAAGATAAAGAAAGAACCTTTGCCAAAGGTAACCATGGATGGAGACGACTTGACAGCGCGGACAGACAGACGGACGGAAGAGAACACGGACACGTGCTCTGTATTGTCTCCCGTCCCATCTGTCAGCTCTGTTCAGTCGTTTCCATAAACATGCACCAGCCAGACCGATCAATCCCTCTTCTTGCAACCATGGATGTCGTGAGCATTCCAAAGTCGTCCGAGGGTCACACTGTACACTGGCTGTACTGTCGGAAACAAAGGTGGCTTATGCCACGCGAACTTTGACTAAACTACATCATCGATCCCCTTCAGCGGCGCCTGGTGTTGAGGAACCTTAGGGGGTACCGCATTCATCTGCAGCCATGCCAGTTTTCTCGTTTCGGTAAGTCGTGGTCCTGCTTACCGAAAACGCAGAAAACGACGCTGCGATGCAGTGCAGTCAAAGCAGCCGACAGTACAGCGTTTGTGACGGGAGGCAGAGGGCGCACGAAAGGAATCTTGCCATATCGGGCCGGATGTCATCGCGGGCCGAATGCACCCGTGCCGTTGGATCAAGTATGAGAGTGCTGGAGTTAGCATATCTGCAAATAAAAAAAAAGAGGTGACATACACGCAAGCATATCGCAGTTGCACAAACTCACCGTGGCAGCAGAGTGAGCCCTATGCCGCGGGGCTGACAAAAAGTAAGAAAAGCGAACTACCGACCATGGCTGCAGCGGAAACACGATGTGCTGCAGACCGCAGGCAGCGTCCGTTCTTCGGAGTTGCTGGACGAGGCTGGAGAGAATTCCCGAGGGCCGTGTACGGCCACAAACCACGTGTCGCTCAAGAGAATATACGAGCCTGACCGTTCTGGAACGACATGGTGGCTTGGTCGCAACGCCACCCGGAACGAGTTTTTGTTTCATGGCGCAAACGGCAGTGAGCTCGCATTCAATAATTGCGGAAACAGCGCGAGTGAACCTTAAGTTCATTTTAACAGCCGACAGCAGGTTTCACGGACGCATGTCGCCCTCGCCGCGAGGCCTTGCCTCGCACTCACTTTCGATGCCGACAAGCCTGGCTCGGAGCTGTATTCATCGGCGGTCGTCGGTCGGTCGTGAGTGCAGCGGCGTCTCCGGTAGACGGTGAAGACGTCAACAACACAGTGGTAGTGCGCACAAACTCATATTCAGAAGCACTGCCGCTTGCACGGCGAAAATAAGTTCTCGCGGCTAGCACCAACGAAGAAAGAAAGGCGGTCTCCGTCAGTCGCATTTTTCACCCGGTAGTCAGCCGCTGGCGCATGCGCATTACTGTCGACTACAGGCCTATTCAAAGGCGGTCTGCGCTGATGCACTTATCAGCGGTAGAAAATCCCCCCCCCCCCCCCCCCCCACCCCCCTGGTGCAGGAGCCGAGAACAGTGACAGTGCACTGCGCCGCGCCGCTGCTTCTATGGGCAGACAGCTCGTCGTCGCGTTTCTTGTGGCCAGACTTTTTATCTTTTTTTTTGTCTGCCCCTGGCGCGGCTCGATGATGTGATACCAAGACTGCTTCAGACGCGCAAGTTTCGCCATGCATCTGCGTTGTAGAGTTTGGGCGACTGTTTTTTGTGTTTCTTACCCAGCAAACTAAATGGACAAAAAGGATAAGAACCACATTCGCATCCCCTCGTGTTAATTCAAGATTCTAATGGGTTCCAACTTCCACAGAGTGAACAAAGCGCCTTCAAAAACCATACTGACACTTGTGCATAATAGACCCAAAAGTCGAGACGCTATACGTTCGATTTTTATGATTTCTTAAGCAGCGGCTCTAGACCGGTCATGCTGTTAGCTCCTGCACAAATGCGAACTCGAAGACGAACACACAGAAACAGGACCGGCGCCAGCTACCAACTGAGTTTTCTACAGTTGCGTTCTCCTATGGTCAGCGTCGTTCATCTGCGCGTCTGTCAGGACAATTAACAGTACACGGCCAAGTCAAAACAATGGTAACATAGTTGGCTGGTGTCCTGCGCCTAGCTGTTTGGAGTAGATGCACCGGTTGCCAACACGGCTAGGCCAATCGTAACGGCTCTTGAACCCGTGCTTGTGCTCTTTAGTGCTAGTACATATCATACATGCCATGACTTTGCGGCCATTGTCACAACAAGAGGTCGCATCGTGAGTGCAGACTTCTCCCCCTATCCTCTCTTCCTGTCCCCTCACCTCTTTCACTTTATTTCTCCATTCTGCCTGCTATCCTTTATTTCCGCTGCCCCAGCTCAGGTGCTTCAGTATCGATGGCAGATGGATGGATGGAAGGAAGGAAGGAAGGAAGGAAGGAAGGAAGGAAGGAAGGAAGGAAGGAAGGAAGGAAGGAAGGAAGGAAGGAAGGAAGGAAGGAAGGAAGGAAGGAAGGAAGGAAGGAAGGAAGGAAGGAAGGAAGGAAGGAAGGAAGGAAGGAAGGAAGGAAGGAAGGAAGGAAGGAAGGAAGGAAGGAAGGAAGGAAGGAAGGAAGGAAGGAAGGAAGGTAGGTCTCAGACGTTGCTGGCACAATGTCGATGGCAGATGCCGGGGCTAGCAAAAATCTTTTCCTTCCTTTTCACAATGATTTTAATAAAAACCACTACCACCACCACCACTGCACCACGCGCCTGATGGAGTAGGAGGCTAAGGACTTAATCCGGCGGACCTCTCGACCTTTCTCTACATTAAAGATGCCTCTCTCTCTCGCTCTAGATTGGCCTCGAATTATTCTCCATGTGCCCCGTCTGTAGCTTTGTTTCCAAAGGAACGGTTTTTCCGTGGCCAAACAGATATTACCGCACTGGAAGCTACAACAACAAAAAAACTGAGGAAGCACGTGCTCCGGTGATTTGCCTACACGTACACCCCTGTTTTTCTGTAGCACCTCCTTAATGCGTAACGATTTTTTTTTTTTTACATACGAGGGGGAATTTTGGTCATCTTCATTTAGGTGAGGTACTTGCCTGATTCGGACAGAATTATTCGGAAATCCCCATCGTATGCGGCGACGGCGAAACAAAACCGAAAGGAGGAGGAAACGACTTTATTGTACTTTTAGAAGGGGAGGAGGATGGGGAGATCAGGGCAGAAGAGGATAGGTCGGGGCCCAAGGGGTCGCAACCTTTGCCAACCATTCCGCTAGCCTGGCTTCTTTATCGCAGTGAACACTTCTTAGTGCCTTCTCCCAATCTTCCGGTGACGGGGCTAGTCGCATGAGCTATGTTGGGGGACGGATTACGGTCGCATCTCCACAGGATGTGTTCCTGTCCTGCTTGATGTTTGCACATGCAGTTTTTACATTTTGACACGCTGTTATCCTAGAGGATAGCTGCTGGTCTCCTAGGAATAAGCACGCTTCTCGTTTGGGTTCTCAGTGTTATTGCAATGCTAACCCTGCTCAAACCGGGCGGAAGGGCAGCCTCATCCAACGGACCCAGCGAAATGGCATTGAGCTACGGCTGCTACGGCTACGGGAAGCGCCTCCTTTGGCAACAAAACACAAACCCGAGAAACTTCGCAGCAGTGGTCCTCCTGGTGCCATCTCGCACCCACCGGACCAACTAGCCTTCTACAGACGTGGCCTCCGTGATTGGCTTCGAAGCGCAACGACAACGCGTTGCTGCGCTGCCGACTTCGCAGTTTTGGTACTCGTGGCGCCTTCTCGCACCCACTAGACCAACTAGTTTTCTACAGACGTGGCCTCTGCGATTGGCAATTTCTTTAACTCGATTACAGAGGCTACGTTTGTAAAATGCTAGTTGGTCCGGTGGGTGCGAGATGGCGTAACAAGTTCCAGTGCTATAGAGTCACTGGAAAAACTCATTGATGTAGTGTTCCTGTATATACTCCCTGCGGGAGCATATATGTATATGTATATGCTCCCAGCGGAAATTAACCACCAAATATAATCTCTGTGCAATATCTGAACCTGAGCAAAAACGCGGTTAGGCCTAGAATTTTTTTTTTAATTTTATGATTGGCACTACAGTCAGCACAATTCGTTGAGTTACCTTAAAAAGTGCCTCAACGCCATGACCTGTTGTGCTTTGCAATAAAAAAAATAATGAATATAATTTTGCTTCAGGTCAAAAAGACTTTTCACATCACCTGAAGTCGCAAAAATGAGACCGTTCAGTAGCGCCACTATTAGCATCGAACTTAACAAGCTATGTTATCTATGCAACGTCTGGGGCATTTTCTCTGTGGGGTACGCAGTTAGTAGCAGACAGCAAACAGCCGAAGGACGAAGGTGAGTGTTTACATGCCCCGTTTCATGCCGATAATACGTTACACTGTTACGCTTATTTAAAACGTGCCTTGCATTGGGCGCACTTTTACGCTGCAACACTGTATAGACATAACAGTAATAGCTGTGAGTAGATTTTATTATAATCAGCTAAACATCATCACACTCTTTTAGGTGGTCCACGTGAGTCGAGCAATGGATAACGGACATTTCATAAGGACGGGCATTCTTACAGGTGAGTATTAGCGTGCCGCAAAAGTGTTCGCAAGTAGTACGCAAGAGAACCAACACTAAACTTACTTGCCTGAAAGCACGGGACGTTGACGGCGTGCATTGCTCACGCGCACAGTGGCGTTAGAGGAGCACTATCGTAATAAATTTCTAAAAAGTGCGTTATTTATGATATAATGCTGGATTTAGATGGAATTAGAGTGTACGAAAGCTAGGTTTGCCTCTGAGAACGCAGCACAACTTTTTGTTGGCTGAGAGTTAAGCACAAGGGGTTGGTCTTATACTGCTGTTTTTTTTTTTTTTTCAGTCAGTGACAGATGCTCCCAAGGCCAAGCCGAAGACACCAGTGGAAGAAACCTGGAAGAAATAGTCAACTCAAAAAAGCTGTGTGTACAAATTCCTATGCTGATTTGAGCGTTCATTCGTCCTGGCCTTGTTCGCTTAGTTTATTTACCGTCTTGTCCCGTTTCAGAATAAATGGGTTGGTAGCGATACGACAGTGTGTGCCAGATGATGCTGAACTGATCAAGGTGACCAAGCAACGAATTGCTGTTTTTATTTCCTCTGCATGTCATTCTGTGGCTCAATTTAAGTGTGCTCACTTGTTCGCAGAGGACACTTGTAAGCTGGAGTGACGTTGAGAAACTTGACCTCATTCTGACAACTGGTGGCACTGGCTTCTCAGCTAGAGACGTTACACCAGAGGTAGGAGGCATTCATTTTTTTTTTTGTTGCATCAAATTGTCTGTCACATGCAATAACACTGTTTTTCTGTTACAGGCCACAAGAGCAGTTATAATGAAGGAAGCTCCGGGCATCACAATTGCGATAATTCAGAAGTCGCTGAGTGTCACACCAATGGCAATGCTGTCAAGGCATGTCTTTCTCGTGCGCTTTGTCTGGCCTTTGTTGGCAACGCGGCCTATTGTTTTTTGAAAGTGTGCAACTTGCTCTTGTGATTCTCATCAGGCTAGTTTGCGGCATTCGGAGCCAAACTCTCATAATTAACCTTCCAGGCAGCCGTAAAGGAGCGCAGGTGAGCTTGAGGAAAGATTTCGGATATGTGTTGGCAATTCTTAATAGGTGCTGATGTATCCTTACAGGAGTGCTTCGAATTTGCTAGTCCTGCTATTCCACATGCAGTTGACCAGCTACAAGAGCGAAAAGCAAAGACGGATAAGCTCCATGGTTTGATATCGGTACATTTATACTGTTCTTCCATATGTATTGAACTGTGGACACTTGCTCATATTGCACGAGGAAATATATGCCTGTGCTCTGTGTCTTGCCTTTGGAAAGACGTACCTCATGCATTTCATGCATAACAGGACCATGTTCACACAATTTTTATTTGGCACTTACCGTACTCTCACTTCCAGTCTTTTGTGACCATGCAGGCTTTTCATTAGCAGCAAGATCGGACTGTTGAAAGGAATTTTGTTGTAGCTGTTTCATTTCGGGGCTTAAACTGACACTCCTCACTTCTCATGCTTACAGCAGTCTGGACCTTCAGCTTCTGCAAAGTTCCATGGTGAGCAGTTTTATTCAGACTTGCCTGAGCAGTTTGGTTGCACACGCTTATATTGTTGCTCCTTTATTAAGGATGTCAGTGCACAGTCGAAGAACCGCCCAACGCCACAGTTGCCTCTCGGCCAAGGCATTCTCCATACCCATTGATATCCGTTGCCGAAGCTCAAGCTATTGTCACAGACCTCTGCACTGAGCTGGACACGGAGCTGGTTCCATTTCAAGGTAACCTGACAGCAGTTTGTGGTCAGAGCAGCGGGCTGACTGAGCACTTGAAATATGTTTGCAGTTGCTGGCGGACGAATATTGGCAGAGGACGTGTATGCCTCGGATGCCCTTCCGCCATTTCCGGCTTCGATCAAAGATGGCTATGCTGTTATCGGTAAGGCTTGAGAGTGAGTATGTGGAGTTTTCTTAAGGGACCAGCTGGTGACGTCAAACTGGACAGGCACAAAGGATGCAAGGTACTTCTAGTTAGTTCCGTCTCTGCAGCACTGACGTACCACTTAAAAGTCATACAGTATGTAATTTCTAGAGTTCAAAGTTAATAAATCTCATTCAGTTCCAACATACATTCTTTGCATGGCAGCATCAGATGGTGACGGACCGCGGCAGGTGGTGGACGCAATACCAGCAGGTTCCAATGTAAGCTCTGCTCATTATAAGAGTTTGGTAGACTGCATTTTGCACGAAGCCTGACATAACCATACTTTTCTTGGGTGCTCTTTTTAAGCCTGCACAACAAGTTAAACCAGGGCAGTGCGCAAGAATCAGCACGGGGGCACCAGTTCCCGAGCCCTGTGATGCTGTCGTACAGGTAGAAGACACCGAGCTTGTTCATGCCTCAGAAGATGCAAGTAGACAACCTTTGTCAATTCACTCTTCGTATGCTGTAATCAACTGTGCTGCCACAGCCAACTGACCCAGCGCCGACTCCATTTTGCTTTGTCTTTCTAGGGCTCCCAGGAAATTGAAGTGAACATATTAAAGGCTCCTACTGTTGGACAGGATATTCGGTATGGACAGGAAATTTGAAATTTCCATCACATTTGGGAAATATAATTGTGCAACAGTTGAATGCATGGTTCAATTATTACTGGTCAAAAGAGAGCAGCTTTACGGAAAGAATAGTCAAAAGCTTCATTACAGCTGGTGATCTAGCATATACTTTTAAGGCAGCAGTTACAGGTAAGCAGTAATTATTAACAAGAACATGCAATATCTGTACATTTTGACATAGAGGTTGATGTCTAATTCATGTTAACTGGTTGCTCATCCATGCAGGCTGAAACGATAGTATAGTGCATAAAGTGTGTTTTCTATGTCATCCTCTAGGTTCTCACTCCTGCCCAGTAGTATATTCTACTTGTCGCTTGGTTGTTTAAATAGGCTCTGAGGAAAGATGTGCAAAACCAACTTTACTCAACCTACCTCTATTTTGTTGCATGTTCCAGCCACTGTGTGAATTTGTCACATGCATGCCATATTTTGAGCAAAGTTAGTGAATTCGCTTGTGATTCTTTTACATGTGCAATCCATAAGAGTGATAAATTTGAAATGCAAGAGCTACAATGCTGGTAGCACCCGTTTTTTCTTGTATTATCCTGTTAGTTTGCATTGCCTTGAACCTAAAGATAAGTGGGGGGTGTCTAAAAATGCATGGAAAAAAAAAAGCTGCTTTCATAGCAACAAAGTTGTCACATCCTGCAGCTGAATTCTGCAACTGAAAGCATTACCAGTATGTAATGAGATAAAAATTACAATTAACATCTTCCAGTGTGCAGCCATAAGAGTGAAGGGAGACAATATTACCATGGTCACTTATGTGGGTGTAGTAGACTTTAGTTTTACAAAAATCTCTGAAATTCTTAACTCATTGAAAGAATTGCGGTTTTCTTGCATGAAAAGACAGTGCAAAACCATAGGTCAGTCTGGCAAAATTCTCACTTATTTATACTATTTCATAATTCTAGCCTTTCCAAGTGTAAATTGCGTGCATATTGTGAGGAAAAGGTTAAATGAGGGAAGCAGGCCAAGCTGAATAGCAGCAGGAAAGCAAAGCAACATATGAGAAAGTTCCTCGTGTACATATCTTTTTTCGCAGGAGGGTGGGATCAGACATCGAAAAGGGGCAGCTCGTCTTGGCTCGAAAGACCAAGCTGGGCCCTAGCGACTTGGGCCTGTTGGCCACTGTCGGAGCAACCAGTGTGAATGTGTACAAGCTGCCTCGGGTAGCTATCCTCTCCACTGGAAATGAGGTAGTACCGATTCTGTTGTGCAGGACTGCTCTGGACTAACGTGCGTTAGAAACTGGGCACTGCTTTTGTCATCTCAACAGGTGGTGGCTCCAGGCAGTGCGTTGAAGCCCGGGCAGATAAGGGACAGTAACAAGACAACCCTGCTTACATTGCTGGAAAAAAACGGATTCCCAGCACACGATGCCGGAATCGCACGTGATGAGTATGTCCTAGTAATTATCCTAATTCCATCCTGTAGTGTACAAGTATTGATGTGTGGCTGCTAACCATCTGCAATTGTGAGTGCTGTCAAAACAAATACAGGTACCTGGGAAGGCACGTCGAAGAAATGTCAGTGAATAGCTAAACGGGAGGTCTGTAACCTGGCTGTATGTATCTAAGAGGAAGGAGTCCAGCCATTTGCTACCTGTGCTGACTTGCCTTTCTTCTCGAGTTGTGTGCATGTGCAAAAGCTTTTAATTAATGGATTTTAAATGTCACAGCAACATTAGGTTGTGCTCATGGTGACCTACCAAAACAGTAGCCACCAAGCCACTGCAGCAGGCACAGCAGACCTTGTTTATGGTGACATACACCTATGCTTCGTACACACTACCATAACTGCACAGTCAATGCCCGACTTTTTTCTATTTTTGCTCTATGTTTGTGCGTGCATTGCTTTAGACTTGTACTATTTTGCCACTAAAACATATAGAACCTGCTGGGAACCTTGTCCAGTGCAAGTTTCCTTTTAAGGGGGGAGCCTGGTCCTGAAAAAAAAAAAATTGTATTAATGAAGTCACAGTTATGAAATCTTCAGGGAACATGTATTTTTGTGTGCCGATTCTAAATATGTCATTTAATTTCCCGTAAAACAATTCCTTGAGCACTTATGTAATTTTTATGCATGTATTTTGTAAAGAGCTTTGAAAAAAATTTGCTGCGGGAAACTTGCTGATAATTATGCCATTGGGTTCTCTTGATAACAAGGGATGCAATAAGGGTAAAATTGTCTTCCTGCCTATCACAGAACTTAAGTTATAGGGTTTTGAAGTTGTTGCTTCAAAAATGTGAAGGAAAGTGTGTATTCCTGTTTCTGAAGTGGCAGCTTCACTATCCTATAAATTAAGTTCTGTGATAGCCAGGATTATAATTTTACTCTTATTGCATTCCTTGGTATCAAGAGAACCCAATGGCATACATTTCAGCGAGTTTCCCACAGCAAATTTTCTTCAAAGCTCTTCGCAAAATACCTGTATAAAAATTATATAAGAGCTCAAGAAATTGTTTTACATGAAATTAAATGACACATTTACAATCAGCGTGCAAAAATACATGTTCCCTGAAGATTTCATAACTATGACTACATTAATAAAATTTTGTTTTCTAGACCAGGCTCCCCCCTTAAATGCAGCAAGGTTTCGGAAAGGGGAGTATGGTGGCGCTTTGCTGAAGCCATTTGGTAATGGTTGTAAAATTATGCTTTCAGGTACGAGGACCATGCTAACAAACTAAAGGCTGCTTTCGGAGTTGCAGATGTGGTTGTTTCATCAGGGGGCGTCTCAATGGGAGAAAAGGTGAAAGCCGCACTGTCTGAACAATGTGGTGTGACACTGATGTGTCAGTATCATTTTTGCAGGACCTTCTCAAGAAAGTGCTGATTAAAGAATTCTCTGCCACCATACACTTCGGACGAGTCTTCATGAAGCCAGGGTTTGTAAACCAACTGATAACCCCATAGCAGTATTTCGGGACATGCTCTTTTCGCAAGTAATGCCATTTGACAGGCAACAAGTTCTGTGTCAACCGACACATTCAATGTGCATGCTGGAAGATCCTAGATGCCAGTGCCGAACAGAAATGCACACTGACTAGCATTTCTTTGCAGGAAGCCAACAGCATTTGCATCGCTCAGCTATGACAACAGATGCAAGCTAGTCTTTGGTCTTCCTGGCAACCCTGTTTCAGCAGCTGTAACCTGCCAACTTTATGTTCTGCCCGCTCTGAGGAAAATGTCTGGACATGTTGCTATCTACCCAACATCCATCAAGGCAAAGGTGTGTTGCACTTGATGCACTTGAGTTCCGAGTCTGACTAGGCTTGACGTGTGCCATCGTTTGATCAGCCAACTGCAGAGCAGGATTTTAGATAAATGAGAAGGCAAGGTCAGGCTGCACAGACACTGACAAGCTTCTTCACATAACACCAGCCACCGAAATCATGTTTTAATTTCATAAAGGGGCAAGTGTGAACATAAAAAGACAGAACACAGTGGAGACTACAACCACAGGCACTCTGAACATTGCTGTATGGTCTAACCGTGTTATAATGAAATAATGGATATAACGAAGGAATGACAATACTGCTTGGAAGCTCGGTCAACACAGGCTTTAACAAAGCTATGGCTATAAAGAAGTAATAGCGCCTATAACGAAGTAATGAAGTTGTACATCTAGCCCGAAGTTGTACTGTGGTGATGAAACAGTTTAATGGCACAGACAAGGTGAAGAAAGGACACAACACGCTTTTCTCAGTCTTCTCTCAGCACTAACAAGTTTTATTTGACTGCTTGTATAAAAATAACCTTTTTAGGTAATTAGGCTATTTTATCATCCCAGCTTATATAGCCCAGATTGAGTAAGGCGGTATCATAACCTTCTTCCCCCCCCCCCCCTCCCCTCCCCCCCTGGATCTCGCTGCACAGTTGGCCGATGACATAACCCTGGACCCACGCCCAGAGTACCACAGGGCTGTGCTCACCTGGTCTGAGGATTCGCCGCTTCCTGTGGCCAAGAGCACGGGAAATCAAATCAGTAGCCGGCTACTCAGCTTCCAAGGAGCCAACACTTTGCTTGTGCTTCCACCAGCCACGGCTGAAAGGCAGACACTTCCAGCCGGAACCAGCGTGACTGCACTTGTCACCGACATGATATGAAGAATCACCAACACTGAAGCTGCGCATTTACGATGCATTTAGTATTGTATTACCGCAAAGAATTACTTTCTTTACATTTTCTATTGCAATAAACTTCCTGAACATATATCAACTAGCTTGTTGAAGGCATAAATTAGATCTTAAACAGGCATTAAATAGGGCAAGACTAGGTCCACTCAAGATTTACCTGCCTAGCTGTGAAACAGTGTTGAATTCACTCTGATCACGTTGCTCACATGACAAATGCCAGGGCTCGTATAACATGATTCTGAAACTAATTTCTCACTTTTTGGTTTTGACTAAAGAAACGCCACGTCCCACATTCACTCTCTGGTATTTGCTGATGCCCTCAGTGTGGCTCGCTTCAAAGACAAAGGGCAGGAAATTCAAAAATGGAATGGAATCTGTTTCAGAATCACTGTTATACTAGCCCTGGCCTTGTCGGGTAAAATACGGAACGGAAATTTAGTGGCCTACAGTTAGGTCACTTTAATCAAAGGTAAAGGGTGGGAAATTAAAAAAATTGAATGGATTTGGTGAAACAATCATTACACTGAACCAGATGCAATTCACAACAGACTTTGTTGCATAGAGCGGGCCGGGGACAGTTCTGTAGAATGCAAGCCTTTGAATATTGCATTGCCATGCCCTGAAAATATTAATGCAATGAAGACTGCTTTTTTCTTCTTTTTTTTTTTTGCAAGAATCCTACCGTCTTTGGAACCATTACTTCTCAGCTTAACTGAAAGAGCGCTGCGTGTAGGCTCTTTCCGGTAATGGCAACAATTCGTTGTTAGAAATAACTTTAATGACTAATATGCCCGTTCACATAAGGAACAAACAGCAATGGACATTTGCAGTCGTCCTTGTTGCATATGAATCTCCTTGTAAACTTAGCATGAGTGGGCATGCGACATCTAAACAACTTCCACAGTTATATTTACATTTATGCATTTTCTTCAGAAGTTCAAGCAGTGCACACAGTAACACAGGTCTCAAACTTCCGACAAATATAGTGCAACTATGTTCAGAAAGTTATAGTGAACTGTTAATTGTACAAATAACAGTAAAAAGGCAACTGTTTAATGGCACATTGGCTACTTAGGCCTTCTTGTACTAATTCGGGCGGTGTATTTACATTAATGTCTTTCGTTAAACTGTGCTCTTCATAGCATTAGTAAGAGAGGATAAATATTCTTTGGAAGCTAATAACTCTAGAACAAGGTCGCAGTCTTTATATTTCTACATTTATAGTTGCAAATCTATATCTTTCCCTTCCTATTCCCTTCGATAATTAATTAAAATAATAAAAGTGTTCACACACATATACACCTCTTATTTTGATGTGCACACAGGTCGGAGCATTTGCAGAAGCCAGACAAAAGTACAAGTCTTTTAACATTGACTCGGAAGACTTTTATTGTATGAATCAAATGGCAAAACATCAGCAATGCCCCCCCATCGAAAAAAGCAAACCTGCACAAGCATCAATCCCATCTCTTACCAAGCTGCCTTCACTATGAAGTGCTCTGAAAACGTAAACCCCTCATCTTAATTGAGAGTTCACCTCGAAGCACACATCAGCATCTGAAACTCGCACTTTAGCAAAAAGCACACAGGAGAAGCAGGGCTGAAGGAGCTCATTCTCTTATGCATATCAACAGCAATGTACATTATATAGCTATGCGTACAGTCAATGCACGCATCACATGAGGCTTGCATGTGCTTACTCTAAAGTATCACAAAGCAGTACACGCCCCCCTCATTTACATGTCTATGTACAAAGGCATAGCCTGAGATTTGCTATAGACTTCAGCTCGCAAACAAAAACGGCGCGGGCAACTTTGTTATAGTTAACAATGGCGGATGTGGCCATTTTTTGTTTGTACACAGGTCACTCGGCCACCAACAAAATGACTACGGGGGTGGCAGCTCGCGACTTGAATCCGCGAGAATTGGCAAAAAAATAAAACAAAAAAAGGTTATAAATAAGATTTAAAAATTGGTGCTTTACAGGATATGCCCTAGTGAGATAACGCGCTCTGCAAAACCCTAGCGGCAAAAACACCGAACACAACCTTCAGATTCTCTTCCAAACGAGTCGCTCTCTGCCTCAACAAAAAGTGACAAACTGAAACCGGCGAAGGGAAGAAGCGGGGAAAATGCTCAGAAATATTCGTAGGTGGGCATCGCTCTATATGCCCTGGCGAAAAAGTAAAAAATAAAAATGGCTCTGCGCCTCCCCCTCAGCATAGCAACAAAGTTTCTGTCGGTGAACGGAATTGGCAAGGGGCTCTTTAAACATCTACATAGAAGAAGCCACTCCTTGGTTTCTGAGTGGTGGCTGCTGTTTTGGTCGTGGTCTCTTGGATGGCATCTGATGAGCTGTCGCCTTCAGTAGGGGCCAGAGAGTTCAGCACTGGCAATGACGAGGAAAAAACAATTATGATCCTGTCCCATGTCAAGGTCACCAATTAACAAAGCCACAAAGAAAGCAATCGTCTACATGGTGCACAGTCTGGTTAGATCAAGATAACACACGGCCAGCCACAGTGCAGTAGTTGAGGTGTTGAGAGTTATTTCGAACACAAAGAAAAAATAAAGAAAAAAAATGACCCGGGTTCGAAATAATTATGGAGCCCTCCACTACAGCACCTCTTTCTTCCTTTCTTCTTTTACTCCCTCCTTTATCCCTTCCCTTATGGCTCAGTTCAGGTGTCCGCCAATATGTGAGACAGACACTGCGCCATTTCCTTTCCCCAAAAACCAATTATATATTACATAACACTAGGAAAAATAAACAAGGACGGAACAGCAACATGCACAATGGCAGCACTATCTGCCATTTAACCGTCGCAAACCAACCACCTTCGATTAGCATTGTGCCACGGATGAGTTACCAGCCAGCCAGTTGCATGGCAACCTCATCATCACCATCAGCCTGACTATGCCCACTGCGGGACAAATGCCTCTCCCATATCTCGCCAATTAACCATGTCCAGTGCCAGCTACCCTCACCCTATCCCCGCCAACTTCTTCATCTCATCCCCCCACCTAACTTTATGCTGCCCCCTGCTACGCTTCCCTTCCCTTAGAATCCAGTCTGTTATCTTGCCTTCGCATTACTCCCTTTCCTGAAATGTGCTGATTTGTTTACATAATGACTTCTTTTGACAGGAATGGCTCAAAAGAAGTTTAAGTGAGACCCTGCAAGCAGTGTTGAGTCACAATGTGGATATTTGAAAGCTCAATAGATATAGAAAGTTTCATCTGAGAGGATGCAAATTTTGTGCACAATCTTGCCAGGTCCCTCACAATAATATGAAATTTTGAAAAATTTCCCCCTCACTATGCAGACAATTCAGAGATAATTCATGACTGAAGGGGATGTGCTTAGTAAACTGCAACTTGCGTCCAAATTTTCGCATGCATACTGCTTTTCGACTACAACAATGAATTACAAGCGCAATGTCACTCACCTTCAAGACTTTGTTCGATCCTTTTGAGATTTTTCAATATACTCGAAAGTTCCCTCGTTAGGTTGCCGTCAGTTGGAGAGTCGCTGGGCCGCCTATCGACAACCCTTGGGAGGACCTCTTCCAACATGAGCCTAACATCACTGTTTTCTGGATACTTCAGCCTGCAAAAAGTCAATAAAAAAAAAATAGTAACGTCCCAGTTAAAGTTTGTATCAGCACAAGCTTTTCCAAAGTTAAGTATATGCATTATTCATCGCATTTTAGAAGCAAGTTTGAGAAGTCCGAAATAAGGGTTTTGCAACACTGCCACATATGCAGTATAGTACACAACTACATTTGCATTAAGACTTGCACACATTGTTAGAGGTACTGCTGCCTATTGCTGAAACTTGTTCGCCTGGTGCTGACATTGTTAATTTACACTTCAGAAGCAGGCCACTATTTTCTAGAAGTGCCAAGCCGTCACTACTTACGATTCTTCTCTGCTTTTTAAAATGGTAAATTGAAGTGCAGGCCAGACAAAGGGAAGTTGGCCAGTTTGGCATTCTCTCGTATTTGTTTTGTTTTGTGATGATGCTAGGTACAATATCAATGCCAGTTTACCACTGGAGCTCCATCGGCAGTGTTCCTGTGTGGCCGACCCCAACAATGTTTTGAGTTCTCACTTCACACAGTGCCAGTTCAGCACAACTGCTTGGAACCTTTGCTGTTTTTAACACAAATCTAACAGCCACTGGAGGGACGGATTTTGAGCTTTGCTTCAGATTCATTATTTTCGCACCGTCTTCCGCGCATTTATCCTATTAAAATACAAATTCCATATTAGAACCATTCCACATATTATTCTAACCACAATAACTCTAATGCAAGGAGTGCACACAGTTGGAACCTGGCATCTAACACCACAACTAGAGTTCGGAACTTTACAGTATAATCATGTGATGACTGAGAAGGCCACTGCCACAAGAGGGGTCCACAGCACATATTTCACTTTCATCTCTTTGTGACCGTAGTGACGTACCATTTAAAAAAACTTTTCAGATTACTGAACTTCTTAAAAATTACCTCCCCCCCCCCCCCCTCCACGGGTTCACAGCTGGGTAGCTGTGCATTTCTGTCGCCCCTTCCGCAGTGCAGATATTATTACCGCTACCATTATTACCATGTACCTTTCCATTTGCCGCAGGCAGTGCCCATGCAGCACCGACATCAGGCCATATCTACGCCGCGATAAAGCGTTTTGTGATGCAGTGTCACTTAAAATTTCAGCTCCCAACTCTTTAAGCCCTATGTCAAAAAGCAGGTCTACTCTGTGCCTACGCGCCTTTCAGACTGCAGGTGGCAACACGTGGCACGCGACATGTGCACAACCCCATGATCTGGCTTCTCTGCGCCGCACACATGCAGGAGCGAAGGTGCCCTGCTTTTTCCGCAGCAGCAAGAAAGCTTCAATGCAAGAAAGTGCGCCCTGCAAGACAGCTTCTCCGCGCAGCGGCGTGAAGTTGCGCAAAAGCTATCTTGTCAGGGTGTATTTTTTTGCGTGGAAGCGTTTACATATTTTTCCTTTGTTCGACAGTGCCGCGCAGATGCCCCGTGAGTGCCATTACACGGGGTCGCTGGTGTCCAAGCTCGATGCGGAAGTTCACCTTTACCGAACCACGCATGAAACATTTCATCTTAAGTGTGTTCTTTTGTACTGTATCCCATGGGGAGAATCAACCAAAAGGCGTCACAGTGCATCTTATCTTATCCAAGAATTCATCTTAACTTAGTTTGTCTTAACATGAGTTTAAGTTGGAATAAAATTCAGTTGAAGTTTGCATGTTTCACTGCACTAGAAGCATGACCTATAGTGCTACAAGACCGTAGAGGAACCTAAGACAAAGCCTTCCTCTTAAAACACCGACAGAAGAGAGAGACGTGCACACATTACCTTTCTTTTTCGATGAGCGTTCGGGCGCTGGTTCGCAGTTTTCCCGACAGCTGGTGTATGGCTGTGATCACCAGGCTGTCCAATGCCGACAGCTCCCGCCTGCCTGGCGTCGTGGACGGTGTCTTGACACCATTCTCCGTTGGCGTCTTACTCTGCAGACACCAAGACAAAACTTATTTGCTGGCAAGGGTAACAAAATCAAGTAACAAATTACAGCTTCGGTAAGGTGCACAAGGCCATGGCAAAGCAATCCATAGGCAGCTAGGCCATACAGGCCAAGGAGGGTTATGTATGTCATGCCAATATTCCAAAATATTTGTTTTTAACAACAAAGGGGTCACTAAAACAATGAGCATCTTCAAGGACAAGTGGGATATGAAAGTCAACAGCAATAAGTAGCAGTGCAGAGCCCACAGTTCCATGTGCGAGACTGGGAACGCAGACACGTCAGTGATTTCACCATTTGCTGTGATTTGTCATTACGTAATTAGCATTAAGTGCAGAAAGTTTTCATTGGAACTCTTTTATATGCACTTCATTAGCTGACACCAACAACACTGTTCTGTAATCTATGAGCACTAGCTGCATAAACCTCCCAGGCTACACCATACTAGTGACCACTAATTACCAATGCCCTGTGCCAGACGCAGCCAACATATCCCAACAAATTTCCTGACCTCATCATTACACTTGATCCTCCGATACCATTCACTGCTCAATTAGTAAACTGCACAGTCGGACACAACTCAAGAACAAAGCTGCAAAGGCCCCTCAAAGGAGGCCCTCCAGCCAATGGTGTTGACTGATCTTCACGACACCTTGGTTAATCTGCGATTAAATCCATGTAATGCTAGGTTAACCCCTCGTCACACTATGTGACATGGGATTAACCATGGATTAACCACAATGGCATGAAAACTGGTCATCATCATTGGCTGGAGGGCCTCCTTTGAGGGGCATTTCCCTCCTCGTTCTCGTGTTGTATCAGACCATAATTCATTTGAGAAAAACATTTCATGAAAATGTTGCTGAGCCAGCACCACGCACAGTAGAATTGCGATGATACAATCATGGCTGATATGAAGTTTAATGTGAAACACGTGTGAAATTCTCTGGCCAAAGTGCATTGTGCACAATGTGCATTATTTTGGGTGTCCCAAACACTCTGTCAAGCCACAATGGATGACACGAATATGAGACCACTAGTGCCAGCAGTAATATGGTGAGGAGCCCATAAAAAACGTTTTGGATTGTTGCAACACCATGAGATTTGTATCATTGAAATTTGACTACATCACAGTCATCTAGCAGCAAGGCAATCAAAATGCCAGGTTTTGATTTCAAGCAGCTCTCAATCATACCACCCACCTCCCCATCACCAGATTGTCTCTCGGGCTTGCGTCCACTCCGCGCAAAGGTTGCACCACTCGTTGCTCCTCCGCCTCCTCCCTTGAGGAATGTGTCACCGCGTGACAGCGAACTGCCCGTTGCAGTACCTGCGCTGCGACCCCTGTGTGGCCGATCGGGAGCAGCCGGTGTCAAGGCAAGGTCACGGTGGCCGCCAAAGGACGCCGAGCGACCAAACTGGACTGGAGACCCCATGCGGGCATCGTCATCTCCATCGGAGATGTAGGACGCTGCACCAGCCGGCTGCTGCTTGCGCTGGACTCGTGGTGAGCGGTTCCGGCTCTCTCCATCAGACACCGAGTGCTGCTGAGATCGGTAGGCACCCGTGGGGTCACTGTCAGTGCGTTGATGCGTCCCATGGGCCTGCAAGACAAGTTTGTTTGTTTGTTTACTTATTGTGCTTCTGACATTACACGAGTACTGTCATGGAGCAGAGGCAAAAAGAATGACAAAGATCAGCTGACTAAGCCGCTAATGCCGGCAAAAACTTGCAGCACGAGCAAGGCAATACATTTTGCATAGCAGAAGGAATGTATACAGCTCCCCAAACAACAACAACAAAGTCAACATCAGTGTTTCTCTCAGCATGACGAGCTGCCCATTCAGCTCTCTTGATGGGCCACATAACTGGAAATACCTCAGTGACAATGCGGTTACTGACTGTCAGTAACTACAAACAACTGTAAAGAAGAAAGTCTGTAGTGTTCGAGGGAGGCTATATTTGGCACTTCTAATTAACAAGCACAACAACACTAGTCATCTCGACAGCAAATTGTTTTCACGAGCTTTTTATAGTGAAACAACTACCCCATTCAAAGTATGCTGAAATCAGCAAAGTAGTGGTGTTTAAAGCCTGTGTCATACAAACACAAACCTCTGAGGCATGCTTGCATGATCTAGTTTTGGAGATTTGAATTTGAAGCATGTGTGAAAGATGACAGTAGCAATGCACTTGAAGATGCGATGTGGCACAGATGCTGATGACCATGCTAGGGCCAGCACGAACGCAAAGTTGAGCCCCGCTAGAGTAGAACATTACTGATTCATTTTCTAAAAAATGCGAGGAGAAGATGTGTTATTCAGGAAAGCACAACCCAACACTGCTAAAATCTTTAAAATGTGACCCAAGAGTAAGCACAAAATCCAATGCCACTTTCACTCCCTGTAAGGCCCAATCAGCATTTGTTGGCCCAAAATCTGAAGAGCTTCTAGCCTATTAATCACATCTGGATTGTCCATAGCGTGAAAGAAACTTCGCCATGTATTCAGACCTCAGAAGGGTAGGGTAAAAGTAGCCGGGTTCGCTTGATTGTCAGCATCATTTCCAGATACTTCACCCCACTGCACTATCTCCTTAAGGCTCATTCACACTTGAGAGTCGCAGAGGTCGCGCGACCAGCAGTCGCCTGAGACTACGCCGCAGTTCGACAACACCGATGTTCACACTTTCAAGGGCGACCTGCGGGTCGCCTTCTCGTTCGATTCTCGTTTGAAATGAGAACTCTTGAAATGACGCCGTTTGCGCACTTTCGAGAGTTCCGTCTGCTTTGGCCGCGTCCCCTGAGCTCGTGCTTGGCCCTCGAAAATGCTCTGGTCCCTCGATATTAGCAATGTGCTGCGACGACATGAGCGAAGAGGAAGATATAGCGGCAATGTGCACTGCGGCCGTACAAGCTGCCTGCCAGCCAGCCTGGATGCCGGTTTCTAGAGTCAGAAAAATGCGCTAGTATGTTGTTTGTTCACGTTCATACCATGCTCTGGGAAGTCGAAATTCAAAAATGAATCAATTTTGAGGATCGTTGGCCAATACCGAGCTGCTGGATACAAGCAAATTTCTTCTCATAGCCGCTTTGCTGCTGTTGCCCAAAGCGGCTCGATCGCCTGGCGTCTGCTTTCTCCGCTGCTGAAGGCGTCGCGGAAATTGAGCATATTTTTATATTATTGTGAGACAGGGTTCAGAATAAAGCCGTGACGAAAGTAGCATCTTGGTTACAGCACTGGTGTCAGTTCCGAAACGCCCTCAGCTGCGGCATCGATGTGAAACCGGCTAGGCTTTGCGACGACTACGGCAGCCAAGGAGCAGATAGCGCAGTTTGTCGCTCGACGCACCTGCGAGCGGCGTCGTTGCCGAAAGCTCGGCTCGCTCGCTGACTGGTTCAGCGGTTTGCGACTCGCAGTTGTGAGGCTGCAAAATCGAGCAGCGAGCGACTGGCCCGCGACTGTCGCTTTTCGACCAACGCGACCGTTTGCGACTGCCGCTTTTCGACCAAAACAGTCGCGCGACCTCTGCGACCCTCAAGTGTGAATGAGCCTTTAGCCTCCCACTACTGGCTTCCCGATTGCATTGTTGCACATTCATTGCTTTTTACTGTGCACGCACTGTCATGCCATCCGGCAGGAAACTACATGCATCTTACATTTGGAGTCAACTTTTTTTTTTTTCTGGCCAGCAAGCGGTGCGAGATTGGGGGGAGGTGTCTACGTATAGGTGGCAATATACAGTATATAGTATTGTGCATTATGACCTCTGCAGCGTTTTTTAGGACGTGTTCAGAAAATTTCCGTGTAATTTGCACACCCGGCCCTTTTCAAAGCCTTAATTTTTTTTTAAAAGTGCGCAATTTATCCGAGTAAATAAGGTATCAAGGTTTTACTCTAATATGGTTCTACTGCACTCTCCAAGAGTTGTGCAATGCCCACCTTTCCTCGAAGCAGCTCTGCACGGCTGATGCCGACATCCGTGGCTCTGACTCCCCGGGGCAACCGGAGGCTGAACCGGCCACCATCTTGCCTTGAGAGGCTGGGATTGCTGCCGTGGTGGGGTGACTTCCCGCGGGGCGGCGGTGGCGCCGCCGTCGTGGGGGGAAGTCCTCCTCCACCGCCTCCTCCTCCCACTTCAGGCAGCCCTAGCCGTGCCCTCCTCAGGGCAAAGGCCCGATTCAGCTTCATCTGGGGGCCGCCCCGGGAGCCCGAGCTGTGGGACGACGGCTCCGTGCTAGTGTCCGACACGACGCTGGCAGTCTCTTCTGAGCCACAGGCCGCGTCACCTCCAGCTGGGGACGTGCGAACATGTAAGCCTTCTGCTCAAAGGCACGCACAAAGTAAGCAGAAAGAAACCTGCTAAAGTCACCAGCCAGGTGCAAGAAACACTGGGAGAGTCAACTCCATTGAGCTGGGCAGGAGCCTTGCTCAGCACACCTTTCTAGAGTAACTTGCTGCAAAACCAAACTGATCGGAAACTGCTCGAAGCTTCTTGCATACATAAAAAAAGCAAAGCAAAACAATAAGCAAAACACTGGTTGTCATGTGCAATTGAACCTTTTCTCTGCCATGTACTAATGTGTTTATTCATAATGTGTACCAGACAAAAGGCTTCACTTTGGCATGCGCATGTCTTTGTTTTTGTGCTTTTCTCCCACGTGTGCGACACAGTATATATGTTCAGGTGCACTTTCTACTAATAAGCAGCAGTGAGTGCATCGTAAGTCACCGTGTAATGTGTCCTCTGTTGTGAATGTCATTTTCTTTGCATTGTGGTTACGTCTGAAAAGCTACGTGCATTTCTTCAGATTGAACACTGCATTATCACTATCATACATTCCAGCGAGCACAAAAATATGCATAGCAGAAGCACCTTCTACATGTTGACGAAGTCCAGATTGCCTTGTGTTTTGGCACTCCTATGTAAACAATAAAAATTTGGGTGGCAACCACGTTCAAACAGAGCCTGAAACAATTTACACTTTAGAATCAGGCATGCAAAACATTAACCACCCTTTAACCTCACTACAAGAACTGGCCTGTGCATACCAGCGACACCGTTGCAGCAGATTGCAAACGAGTGAATATATGTCACTAGTTTAAAACCTCGCAGGTAAATTATTAAATTATTATAATTTTTTTTTCTTTGAAACACCACCAAAGCTATTGCTACAGGCACCAGTGCTACTGTTTACTGTGATGCACACTCACACTTTAGACACTTTCACTAACGCCCAAGGAAGGTAATACACAACAAGTGCTCCAAACTGGAAAAACCAGCATTTCTTCTGGAGGTCAGAAAAAGCATGACGAGAGCAGAGGAAACAAAATTACTACTCCACTTCCACCCAAGATTTCTCGCTTCTGTTCCTTAGGACTGAAGATGTGCTTTTCTGCTCTCCCACACTATGGGAATCTGCTACTAAACAGGCCTACCCGGTTGGAGACGTGAATCATTTATGTTTACAATTCAGCAGTGGAAAGGAGCGTAACATACCTCCAGCTGCCAAGTCAGCTTCCGAGCCAGTCAAGCCCCAGGACTTGCGCTGTGCTGACGGCGCACTTCGGCGCTGGGCGGAGGAAATACTGGCAGTTGGCGTCTGGCGTAAAAAGGAACCATCCTGGAAGAGCACAACAGGCTACAGATTAGAAAAAGATGTGCCGGCTTCATAATGGGCACAAAACATTCAAAAAGGTAAAACCACACAATTTCAAAGACCAACAAAGGATATGATTTGCTCCCAGGCGCATAAGGATGCCACCCAGCCGTTTCTACTGTAGGCATTGAGTGGAATACCATTTAATATGACTCAATGTTGGCCGGCGAGCAACTTCATCATCTCTATATGCATGTCAATCCACACTGAGTGACATGTAATCTGAACAGGTCAAAGGATTGGGACAAGGAACCTGAACAGTGCTTCCCAGAGCACGGTGAAAGCCCAAGCCGACAAACTTCTCGCGTCAGATTTCCAAGCCCACATGATCAACACTGCAATGGGTCAAATATGACATCACACAGGAAATTTGCGCTTGTGCTCATAAAAACTGATACTGATGGCAAAAAAAATAGCTCACAACTAATTGTCACTCTGTGCTCTAGCTTTTTAAGTTAATTTTCAGGATTGCTGTGCCTGACAGATCTTTCAAGGCAAAAACACAGACATCCAAAAAATAAACTGCTTCTATGTGCCTTTAATTTCACAGATAAGTGGCATCACTGCGCGAGGGTGCACTAAACAAATTTCATCCCTGCCTAAATAAATGAGATAAAACAGACATAGCCATTGGCCGGCAGGCCCAACAAGTTGCTCTCAGACCCATCCCTTTTCATGCTGCAATCCTGTCCACTCCAAACATGCAGGTATGGGCAGGTGTGGGCAGGGGCGAGCGCCAGGGATCAGGAAACACACAGCTCCCACAAAAAAAAAAAAATGCTCTCTTTATCACTGGCAGTAAGTGTAACATTCTGAGTGGGTAGTACAGCCTCACCTGTACTGTTTGTGGGAAAATTAGCTCACTTAAATGTAATCTAATTCTTTCCCTGAAATCTACCCAACACCAGGTCAGTCGAGCTCAAAAGTGCCCAACCCATTTCGCAAGAGTGGCTCACCCCGAACGATGTGGACATGACTTTGTTGGATGGAGTCCTGGCAGGCGTGGTCCGGTGTGTTCTGGGCGGAGAACACGGTGGGCTGGGCCGGCTTCCGGAAGAGCCCAGCCGCTTCCTGGCAGGGGCACTGGCACCGGCTGCAGAAGAAGGCGGTGCAGCTGTCGCAGCAGGCTTTTTTACAGTGCTCACAGGGCTGCTGCTCCCTGAGGATGGCACAAAGATGTCCAAAGGAGCCCGCTCCGAAGGAGGCGTGGGAAGTCTGCGCTTGGGGCGACCCAGGTCGACGGAGCCGCCTGAAGGTAGAGCAATTAAGACGCATCAAATTGAGAACCCATTGAAAAGAAACACCACGGCGCTGCAAACAGGTCGCACTGTCACGCCGTTGGGCCTAATTGGCGATCGCTCAGCCTGAGTCCAACTTCCACTGTCTATCCAAATTCTTGACTGACTCCCTCGACTCATTCCTATTCCTCCTCCCTGTATCGCCCAACACCAGAGGAACACCTAACCACCTTTGTTTTGCCGAGTACTGAGGGCACCACCTGGCAGCATTCACAATGCAGCCATTTACATATTCTTAGAGAAAAGGATACCTCTGACTTGTCACAGAGGCGATAAGGTGCTTTCATGACTCAAAATCTTCCTATTCCACAGCCAGAAAGAACATCCTTATGATTGCAAGCCCAAGCCCTCATTCTGAAAAACAGCAAAGAACAACATGACATAGGCTCTGGAACACATACGCACAAAGCACATAAGGAACTTTCAGTACTTTGTGTGTGCGTGCTTCTCGGCTCTTTGTCCAGTCGTCCTGTGGCATTCCTTTCGAATGAAGCCATACCAACTTGAATGTCAAGTCCACAGTACTCAAGCCTTGCACTAGATTAAAATTCTCATTGACTGCAGTACTGAACAGAGCACAGGGTTGTCCATCACTAGGGTGAAGACGTGAGTGCCAATGCAAACGTCACGGCCATACACGAAGACGAAGTGGTGGGCAACCGAAACACCACCTCCAGGTCCCCCTACGCCCGAGCTACTTTGCCTTGATGCGTGGTCGCATCGGACGCAATGGCGCTCCAAGAAGCATGGCCATGCGTTCGTGTGTTCACCCTAAGAGTGGGCGACCCTGCACGTCAACTTGCCTTCCTAGTTTCATTGTAACTGCATCAAAATTGCTGTAAGAGGAGGCCCCACATTTTTTTTTTTTTTTAGAATGTTTTTACCAACAATCTACAATGCCAAGATATCCCGTGTAATAATTTGCTTCGTCACATAAAGATTAAAACTGCGCAAAAAGCACTGTTATACAAAACTGAATGAACTGCTTATGTGGCACACTCAAAGATATATGAAGACGAAAATAAAAATTCGCAATGAAGGCAACAAATGCTGTGTAACAGAAGAAATGGCAAAACTCAACTCACCTTAAACACTGCAAGTGTAAATCTGTACAGCTATGACAGAATTGCATACAAGCAAAGGTGATAGGCCAATTCAATAATTTGCTTGCAAAAACTGCACTGGTGGGAAACACGTGTCCCAAAAGTTTTAGCAGGCTTAAAACAATGCGAGAAACAAAACGTGCAAAGACAGTGCCACCTGTCCTCGACAGCCAATAGAGAAAAAGTGAAAGTGGCTTTGCAATTCTGGATATTGAGGCAAGCCATGCAGCAAGCTCGGACTGTAAAAAAAGGAATCAACATGGCTCACAAGGAGTATCTAATCATTGTGCAGGATAACCATGCATACATATAAAATCAAAGTACCGAACAAACAACACAGAGGGGAGTCACATTTATTGGCAACCTTGCAACTATTCGATGGAAACACTACCTTATCCTGATAAGCCTGAATTCATTACTGTGCCGATGATCTTGCCATTGTAGTCTCTCCAAGTTTTGTCACTATCTTCTTCACATAAACATCCCCACCACTTGCGCAATCATCATCAGAGGGATAACACTCTTCCATACTATAACGCCCCACAAATGATGCCGTGTTTGTTTGAAAGTGTGGAAAAATCTCCTGCTAACAGGATGAGCCTGAAAACACAACGAATGCCTTCTGCCATCTATAGTGAAAACTAACATTCAATAAAAACACGGATGAAAAAAATGGCTGCTGCCATCTATGTTCTATATGTAAAAACACCATTTGGCAAGCACACCTCATCGTAAGCCATTTCGAAAGCAGCGAGACACCCATGACGAGAACAGCTCACCGTAAGTGAAAAAATGGCAATCAATCGCTCATGATGACCTGAGGTCGTCATCAACCCTTGAAGATGCACTAAAAACCATTCTGAAAAAATTAATTTTCACTTTTATTTTGTTTTCTGGGTATTCATGAACAAATAGTTTCAGTTGGAGACAACGTAGCCACAAATTAAGCCAACGACATGGTCTATTTGCTTTCATGAGACTCAACCCCACCACTCTGCGATGGCCAATCAAAATACTGCAATCCGTGAATACACCCAAAATAATTTTTATTACTCTTTTTGGACATGACATAAGTAATAGTTTCATAAAACCACTACATATTTGTGGAGCAAAATAACAAGCCCTAAGCAAGCGGACTGCTTTCTCGTCGTCTGCTGCCACAGCAGTGATGCGCCTGACAGTCTACTCTGGCTCAACATAGTTTGACCAGTAAACCGCACATTTTCGAAGCTCACTCCGCCAACGCCTGAGGGGCTAGCCACCACGCGACTGGCTGAAAGGCATTCCAAGCGTTTTCCACTGCGGCAAGCATGTTGGTCGACTCCTACTCTACGCGATGAGTTAAATAAAGAGACGGAAGCCGTGACATTTAATGCGATTTAATAGGAAAATCAGCCACACAGGATAATTCTAAGTTTCTAAGAATGCTTCTACTGTGCAGACCGAGTTCCCACGATAATAAGACAAACTCAAAATCCTCTTTAGTGCACCTTTAAGAGTTGGAAAGCTTGGTGTTCGAAGGGTCCAATCCTGCAATGGTCGGCTTAAAATGCTATAAAGCAATGTTATGAACAAATTTTCAAACAGAGGATGCTCTGGATTCTGTGTAATCACAATTCTGGGAACGAGTGAGCAAGATAGCAACTCTATGCTGGCAAAATTGAGGAATCAAACAAATATAGCAAGTAATGCATTACAAACGCATTACTTCTATGACAGCACAAGTGTCATCATTAGCAGCCTACCAATCTATGCTGCGGCACAAAGGCCTCCCTCATATATCTCCAATTAACTCTGTCCTGCAACAGCTGAGTCTACCTTAGCCCCGCAAAACCCCCTAATCTTATCCACCCACACTGACTGTTTGCCACCCCCTGCTACGCTTGCCTTCTCTTGGAATCATTCCATTACCCTACGGGACCATCAGTTATTAGCTCTCCACATTACATACCGTACCCATGCCCATTTGTTCTTGATTTCACCTAAGATATCATTAAGTCAAGTCTGTTCCCTGAACCAATCTGCTCTCTTACCGTCTCTGAATGTTACACTGATCGTTTTCCTTTCCTAGCTCACTGTGCTGTCGTCAACCTAATTTGAACATTTTTCATCAGCCTGCAAGTTTCTGCCCTGTAAGTGAGTACTGGAACAACACAACTATTATATAATTTCCTCTTGAGGGATACCAGATAGGGACGCAAACATATGTGCATGTGCCTTTTTTCGCGCATGTGTGGGTACAAAAGCATTGATGCATGACACCATGCTACGAGGGTTGCCACTATTCCATCGTTCGGCCTTAAAATGACTGCCCCATTTCAACTCGAACTTCCTTTCAGAATATGCTCTGAAAAAGAGTGCAGGTAATAGTATCTTAATGAAATAATAAAATATGATGCTAGGATGAGTACCACAATATGCAGGCATGTAGTGGTACACACTGACAGCAGCAAACATTCACCGCACAGTGCTACTTCATCTAATCTCACATGAATTTCAGTGCCAAATTAAAATTCTATTTCTCACTGACCTGGTAACATGACTCAAATCTATCGATACAAAGCAAGATTACCTCACTTTCACAACAAGCTTGTAATCCATACCAGTTAGCTGTCAACCTCTTCAACAGTGACCCTGAGATCTTCGTTCATAGGCCATAGCCAAAACTGCGCACCTCATTTTCTAGTACCTGCTTCCCCCCTATCACATTCCATGGTTAACATGTCACCATTGCCACAGAGTTAAGCACAGTTAAAATTTCCTTCACTAGACGCCATACGTACGCATATTTTGCCAAATGGTATTTTTGGGGCACACCTATTGATGCAAATGGTCTTGCCCCTCAGCCCTGCAGGCACAATTCAGCAGCACAGTGCTTGTATGGGCTTGATTATATTCATAAATTCAGCGCTGCCACAACCACTGTGGATTTCTTCACATAATTCCAGTGAATCACAACTAGACCTACGAGCACTGATTGTATAACAACAGCATCAGCAAAAGTAACAGTGAAATATGACACTGAGGAGGAAAGAGTCGTGCAGCAAAAGCAAGCAGGGCTCCATACGTCACAGCTATACTCACATGCAAAGCCACCACCACCACCACCGAACTTGAAACACAAGCTCTGAACTTTACCCTGGCTCCTGGGTCTGGAACCAGATGCCCCTTCACCTTCTGGCCTTGTCCTCTGGAACTGGAACCAGGAGAGAGTGAGAGAAAGAAGAAAAATGCAAGTGTCTCTTCAGTTTTTCTCATCAGCGATTGTAGTTGCATAAGCATGGAAGTAGGAAACAACACATAATTCAGCCCACCTTATTACCTTTGGTAAGTAAAATTCTTCACAGCAGGCAATTCAGCACAATCTGGTGTGGTGCAAAGACACTTGGTCAGGTCCTCACATGACATCATTGCTACCCTATCAAAACAAACCAAGTGCCACAATCCTTCATGGCTCAACTATCCAATGCTTTGACCTCGCCATTAGGACAGTTCTTGCATGAGCATGAGCTTGTTCCGGGGCCAAAGAACAAAAGTTTCACTTCGCAGTGCGCTTCAATTTCATTGAATTCACTCCTAAGAATAAGTAGCATGTCGCCTGGAAGCATTTCATGCCCAAAAACATGGGCAAGAACAGACGAGCCCTAAATCAATTCTAGGTTTTCGTTTATGGTTTATGTTGTTTAACGTCCCAAAGCGACTCGGGCTATGAGGGGCGCCATGGTGAAGGGCTCAGGGTAATTTTAACTACTTGTGGTTCTTTAAACGTGCACTAACATCACACAGTATACAGGTCTCTAGCATTTCGCCTCCATCGAAATGTGACTGCCGTGGCTGGGATTGAACCTGCATCTTTCAAATCAGCAGCCGAGCACCATACACTGAGCCACCGCGACGTCAGTTCAGGGCTTCACACAGTCAACTGTTCAAGCCTTTTAAGAAGCACCTTGAGCAAAATGTTCACTATGCAAGCTACTAGCAATTGCCATCCACTGTTGTTGACGCAGGCACAAAAGCTATTATTCAGCATGCACCTGCCTACCCGTACTATTAATGCAGTGCCACGAAACTAATGATCTCTGTGATATGACAATATAGCAGAAAACAACAACACTGAGTTTAAGAAAATTAAAAGAGTATAAACACAGTATGAGCACTGGTCAACAAAACGCTAACTGTAAACTGTAAATGCTCACATAATGCTGCCTCCCTACAAAGGGCACATACTGTAGCTTATATATGCTAAATTTTTCAAATATGCAAAAGCAACCTGTGCAGCATCAACACACTGCATGCAATGTGAACAGAAATTTATGCCATTTACAAAATTATGTTCTATCCTGCCTTTAAGCAAATGAATGCAAGTTTTAAACCAATAGCTTCCCTTCTGATAGCATCAGCACAGTTTCCATTGCACAGGCTACAAAAACCTGTACTGTGGTCATAGAAAATGAGTAACAAAATGAAATCCGTGAATGACACAAGGCTGGCAACTAAAGATAACATGATGGGCAGTAAAACCTCATTAATTCGGGCAAAAGGTACCGAAAGACATGCAGTAATTATCCGTAGGCCGAGTATTAAACGCCCGACTTTGCAGAAGAAAAATGAGGAAAACCTGAAAATGCAGTGAAGCCTTGCAAGGAGACTGCTTCGCACAAACAGTGAAAAGCCCATGCAGTTCGCCATGCTGGAAGAATAGTGAACACGTAAACAAGGGCAATGCCATCGAAACGGCGAGACTGCTTTTAAAAAGAAAATGGCCACCGATGCACCAGTCGGCGTCCGAACGTGGCACGCAGATCGGCTCAGAAAGATGGCAAATGCATGGCCGATAGCCGCTGTCGCTGCGGGCTGGCTGCGAAGCTCAGAAATGTAGCCAGGCTATTTTTTTGGCCTAGCGACACGGCCCTCCTACAGTCATCATGCTCGCCATTACGTGCATGTCGGAGGTGCGTGGGTTACAATGCACCATGCATTGTAATACACCAACATATTATATTTGCAACATATTATAGAAGGACCAAACAGAAAAAAACCGCACGCTTTCACTTTGTGCCTTATCGAAGCGGGTAGCCAGCCATTTGTTCTCATCACGTGTTATATGTGGGAAAGCCTACTTGCGGATAAAAAGCCCAGCGATAAATGACGGAGGAAAAAAGCTAACAGGAAACATTTTTACTGTTTTCCTGACACTTTTAAACCCAATCTTTGGATAATTCACCCAGATATTATGCTGCGGCCGGATCTATGAAACTCGGCACGGTATTCAATCGAATGAACATTAGGAAATTTCCGAATACATACCCGAAAATTCTTGAATATGAATCTGAACCGAATTACAAACATTCGACTCGTATTCGAGTTTCCAGTATTCAAACGCGTCTAATAAATAACCATTAAGCAAATCACATTCAGTCTTGGATGCAATTCTAACAACTCAAACTTCTGATAGTTCAAACAAAAATCTCCGGCCACTTGAAGTTAGAATTAATGGAGTCTATACTACTGCATTATTATGATATTGGCCCTAAATAAATTTCTTGACTAAATGTTTTTCATGGGGCATCCTTAACGAGAAAATTCCTAATATACTTCACAAGAGCTATTCCTCACCTGATCCAGGCTGGATGGGTGGTTGTACGAAGAAACACCAAACACCTCGTCGATCTTTCGGCGAGCTTCCTCCACAGCTGGGTCAACCCGGTCAGTTTCCACCGTATATGTGCCAGTCTCACTTCGGTCGTCAGCAGGAGACAAAAGCTGCTCTGGGCCAGAGCCTGGATCAACAATACGTGACGCCGATGAAGACGTACCACCAGCCGGGCCCGGCAGAGGAACCCGCGTCGGTCCATCGTTGAGCATCCTCTGGATCAGGTATGATGCCGAGTCACTCAGGCGTTCATCCTGCCGCCTCGCCTGGCGGGACGACTCTACATCCGAACTCCACCCTTCAGCGCCACTCCTTGCTCCTCCACGGCCCGTTTCTGCACCGCTCCAACGCCTTTTCGCCAAGTCAGCAGCATTAAGGGGACTCGTGGGTGTCCTGCGACCACTGGCCGACGACTCTCCACCAGACTTCGATACCGGAGAGGCCCGCGTCCTAGACGGCGTCCGCTCTGACTCTGGTTTTGGGGGTGCAAATTTCCGTATGCTGTCCTTAAGAGCCAGAGGCTTGCTGCCACCAGTTACATTGTCGTCAAAGTGGATTGTGAATGCCATGGAATTAGAGCCAGACGCCTGCGTCTGGGATGCGGGAGTGTCGGGACACGGTGACTGTTCATCCTTGGAGGGCGTCGACTTGGCAGCAGAGTCCCCAGGAGATGACTCATCGGCTGTGAAAAGTGAGGACCACATAGTTAATGAAGGGTTCACAAATGTTATTTTTGTGCAGTAATGTGTGAACTCCATGAGTCAACAATGAAATCCACGTGGCAGTAATAGGTACAACCAGTCACTCAGCATAACGCTTCACATCTAAACATGAATATATGAATAAACCAGAAGAAACTGGAAAGAAAATGTGCCACGAACACAGATTGTTTGCATTTCATTCTGCCGCTACACAGACCTTTTATCTTATCAACCTTTAACCCTAATTCCCTGATAAGCTGAATCATCTGGGAAACTTAGTCTAGGTCTGCACACACACTACGAAAACAATACCCGGAACAACCAAACTTTTACTTACTGGTTAACACAAACTCTTCAAAGGCAATGCCAACTAGTCAGTTTATAACCAACGATTGCCGGTTCCAATTAGCTCCTTGTGTTTGTTTCTATGCGCTATCCACCCTTAATCACTAAAGTAACTATCACCAAACAGTACATCATCAGTTTCTGTGTGACTGCGCCAGACAAAATCACTAAATCATTCAATCAACAGTATCGACAAACAGTTTACAGTCGAACCCTAATGTAACGAACACAGATATAATGCATCATTCGCTCTATCAAACTCTTCCTAATTATTTTTAGCAAACACGTACAATTTTTGCTGTATCTATCGAAGGAGGTTGTCCATACAACAGATATAATGAATTCCCTAAAGCAAAGATATGCCCTCTAGGATGGCAGGCTTCACCGTACTGTACAAATGACTGGTGGTGGTGCAGCAAGGGTTTGCGTCAAGTTTCACACTTTTATCTCGCAGCCTAGCAGTAACTGCCCTGCCCTCATGTCGGTTGCCACTAAGGTGGTGAAATCGGCGATTACTTTCACTCTGACATACCATTTTTCAAGCGGCATGGCTGTAATGCGGAGAAGCCACCCAAGCTAACCCTCGGCCTGTGCCACTAGGTGCTGGCAGTGCTATGCAGGGAAGCCAACCTGACTTGCGATCGGTTTTTGCGGCCTCGTGAAATAGCACTAAAACCTCGGAAAAGGTGTCCATGTTTCTCTAGTAAAGATCGCTTGAGTTGACGTCCCTTCACTGACTAAACTGCGCTGCTCTCGCATGCATTTCTGACAAAACTTTATATTGCGAATTTTGGCTACAGCGTCGCACTATTTTACGATTTTGTACCTTTTCACTATAACGAGACCCGACAGCACAACGGGCAGAGACCTAATCACAGCGAGCTTATGACTTGTGACTAATGCGAATTTCTCTTCCAGAAGGAACAACTGCAAGCCCCTATCCCAATCATGAAATTAGTTCCGTGGGCTACTCAATCTTTTAAGACATGGATAAAGACATGCTGCTTTATTCAGTGTAGCAATCGTGGGGCCCCGGGCATGTGGAGATATTACACACACTTTGTGTGGCCCCCTCTTAAAAGGATGCTGAGAAACCTGTCCCTATCTTATAAGCCAGAGCAAGGGTCCTCATTCTTTTTAGTGTTTCGGAACCCCAACAGTGCCGAGGAACACCCGAGGCAAGGTGCCGAGGAACCCCGCATGTCCTGGCTACTGCCTCTCCCTGCCCAACAGGAATGCAATAAAAGGCATTGCAGAGGTACAGCACTTCCAAGAAAGTGGCCAAATTCAATCAACAATTGCTGGCTTAATAGTCGGACAGCCTGCTATAAGCAATTATGATACGGTCAGTCCCAAAATAAAGTGGGTAAAAGAAAAGTGGGAGTTGAGGTATGCACAGATTTAGGCACTTGGGGAAACCAAAAAGTGCTTCGAGGCAGCCAAGGGTCCCATGGAGTCCAGTTCGAGAACCTCTGGACTAGTGACATTCATAACTGGAAATAACCCTGCAGTAAAATTCATTAAAGCGGTGCGGCAAAGGAAAATAACTTCCGCTGACAGCTTACAGCCTTTTTCGTCGCGCTGTTCCTTCTTGGGAGGCGGTGGCGGTGGAGCCCGTTCCTTGCCAGGCGAATGCACGGGCCTCCAGGCCAGTGTGGTTGGCTTAGTGGGGGGTGGCCTGCCTGGCAACACTTCCCTCACCGTACTCAGGGAGTCCTCGGTTTTACTCAGGTCCTCAAGGGAATCCGCATCCTATCACGGAGAATGAAATGGGGACATGTAGTGCAATAAAATGCACTCAATAAGTGAGCTAGCTGCACCAGCAACAGCACTTCTATGCGAATGACAGCAGCAATTTCTACAGACATTCTACCGGCACAGCGTTCTTCGCACACACGAGGAACACTACAGAGTTAATACACTAGCCCTCGAACAAAAGTGAAGGGTGCACTACCATAAGCACATTCTGCACACTTTTGCCAAGTGTGGTGCCGGCCATTAAAATAGGCCTTTTGACAGCCTGCTGTTCCTACGCAGACCTAATTCGAGGCATAATAATCTGGCAACATTAATTTCTTTAGGCCAGACCAGTACCACGATGGCTACTATCACCCTGAAACAAACTTACCGATGGCATTCTTGCAACATTTTTAAGATTAAGGTGCTCAGAGGTACAAAAGTGTTTGCTTTAAGCAGATTTGAGCACTTGTTAGAGCAGCTACCTTAGTTCTACACCACTTTTTTGCGCAAATGTTCCATTAAAGATCAAACTGTGCTGGCCAAGCTCCTGCAGGCGGCCATGAAAGTGCCATGAAGGCAGTGCATAAGGTTAAGCGTAATCTTCTCTCAGGACAAAAACAGAGGCCTTGTAAGATCAATCCTCAATTGGCAATGGTCAGGAAACGTGGGGCATGACTTGGTAAAACGCAAGAACATCGAGATGCTATGTAAAAGCTGAAGCGGATGCCTGCGCACTGAACTGAAGGAACCACGACTGCAGAGGGTGAGTGCGATGGAGTACACATTTAAATCTTATTCTCTCATTCCAAACATAGATGCCAACAAGGTGCGTACAGGTACAGTCGCAAGTTTCGTTTGGTTTGTGGGGGTTTATGTCCCAAAGCAAGTAAAAAAACATTAGCACTTTGACATGCCACAGCAGCGGCAGGCAGCAATGCTCGGCACAGCGGTTACGAACATGCCGATAACAAAACTACCAAGTGTGTTCGCAAAGCACAGCCAGCCCTGCAGTGCGATTTTCACTGCACCAATGGTGTCACTGTGCTAACCTTTCTTCCTCGCGACTGTACCTCCAATACGAAAAAGAACAAGGAGTTTGCACGAAGTAAAAGTTCTGTGCTTATTTCTGCACTCAAGTTGGAAATAACTTGAATGTCTGAGGGCAGGAGGAAAACTATTTAGAACTTATAAAAAAGTGTGCTTGTCATTCATTTATATGAAGTAATCATTGCTTAAATGCCTACTTTCTACTTAGCTACTTGTACAATCCTAGTGAAGTTGCAGCTAACTAAACTCCAAGTTCAAGCATAGCAACCACAATAACAGCCTTCCAAATATGATAGTTTTCATGAAAAGCCAGAATGGCAAAATTCGCAAGCACCTCAAAGAGACGTCACAGCAAAAATTCAAAAAGCTACCCCATCAGCATATGTCAGCCTTGCCTCGATAATTGCACTGGTACGTAGGGAGGTCCAAAAGTTGGCTAAATTTTTCCCCCAAGTGTCTGACTTGACGTTAGCCAAAACCTTCACAGCAAATTTCTCAAACTTCACCACACACAGCCACCAGTTTGCAAAAATGGCTAAAAGAAATGATGAGTCGTCACTGAATTTTGTAGGGAAAGAAATTGCCAAGCACTCAAGGCCACCGTGCATCCTTATTCTCAGCAAAAAAGTAGACCCGCACCAGCTATAAGCCATGTGCACACAACTGCACCTGCATCACAGGGGATGAGAGGGAGCCCTCCTTTCCAGCACTCGGTGGGGAACTTGGTGACACTTTTTGGGGGCTCCCCGAATCAGACCCGGAGTGAAGAACCGCAGGTGTCTGAGGAGACGATAAAGACGATGGGCTGTGTGGACTTGATGCTGGGGTGTCCTTAAAAACTGAAGCTAAGGAAGGTGTCTTCTGCTCATTGCGTGCCGTGGGAGAGGACGGGACTGGATCCGAGGAACTAGACGGTGGCGAGGACAGTTTCATCCGGCGTGGTATCACGTCTTCCGGAGATTGCGGGCAAAGAACAGGGCTGGCAGACTGGGCAGACCCAGGGCTCGGGCCTTCACACACAAATGTCCTGTTGTGACCCGTGCTGTCGCGACGTAGCATCCTGTCAGAGCTGTCAGAACTTGGGCTGTCACGGCTGAAGGTTTTGTTGGCACTGGAATCCTGCATTCAGTAAATGCGAGAAACGCGTCGCATGCTATGTTGTATCAAAGACTGTACCAAAGGCACGGTGTTATGAAAAGAAGCATGTCGCTGGTTTTCCGCAAATTATGTGGCAGAAAAGAAAAAGATATGGTGGAAGAATAATTCAGGATGGTCACCTCTTCAGTCAATTCCTAGTCAAAAACTCTTGCCCAAAGCACGCACACATTACAGGGGGTCCACAACAATGTCTCAGGATAGACATTAGCTCCTAAATAAATCAGTAGAAATGATTACTGCCATGTTTTTCAACCATTCTACATGAAAAGTAAACTTTTTTTGCGCACGAAAATTTCTGCTGTCTACATATTGTCACATAGCAGTTGGTGCTGGTAGCTCGCGTCTACACGGCAGAGAAATGCCAACACCGAGAAGCCCTGGGAAGATGCGACAGCACACCAAGACGGCCAGAGCGGAACGTCAGTTTCTTCTTTAGAAGTGCATAGTGTGGCGCACGAGCTGCGTGCCGAACAGCCGCCTAGCGGTTATTGTTGTAGACGTGGCAATATCATAAACAGCATGCTACCGCAGCCTGCATATATGAAGAGTTATTTTCAAAGGGTAGACAAGAAATAAGTCATCTCTTTTGGTTACAACGTAAGTCTGCACGTACACAAGACGTGCCTGCTGCATGATCAAAAACCACTAAAGACTGGCTCCATGACTTGCCTCTCTTATAACCAAGTCCCCATTCCCGAATGCAGGTGCAGCCCTTTTGGGTGAAGCAGGATCCGAAGGCACTGCACGGTCAGTAGATTTATGGACGCAGAAGACCTCGTGACGTAATGATGCTGCAGTCAAGGCCATGTCCGCTGTAAACTTGAATGGACACCTAAAAACAATCATAGGCGCCTTTCCAAAATGCTCATGCAAAATGCTCAACCCAATTCCCAGCAACTTTTCATATGCTTGAGACCTATCTCGTGTCATCACTTCTATGTAATAACTTCTTATGTGCGCCAGTACTCCAAAAAAGTCGAACAAGCTGTGTCGCTTGTTTCGTTGAGATGTCCATTATTTTGACACCAAGCGCTTGTGGTGTCATGGTCTCAAAAGTAAAATTTGTGTCCGCAAAAATAATCTGCTTGTAACCACTAAACTGAACAAGCAAGAATGTGTAGCTCGGCATCCTAAAGTGCCTCAAATTTTTAAAAGAAAAAAATTAATGCTGCTTCTTTAGCCACGTTGTAATGCACTAGCCAGGGGCTGAGATTAGCTCCTTTGCAAGGTACTGGAATAAAGGCTGCCAGCTATAATGTTCTTGACACAGCATTCTTACTTGTGAGAAAATGAGGTGCTTTCTTCAGCTGAACTGTGGGTTAATTATCTTGCCTCAAACGTTTAGTCTGCCACGCATAGTTAAGAGTTTTCCACACCTGAGACTGCTGTTCCCAACACTCAAAAGACTTAGTTATGGCCGAGTTTCACACTGGTCTGCTCACTGAACTGCCCATTGATTTCTTGATCAATACAGTACCTGATCACAATCATTTGTAAGGCCTTTAAAGTGCATAAAGCAGAAGGGTTTTATTTAAACTCCCTCAAAGAGTTTACCTTAGCATGCATTCTCTACTAATCAGCAGGTGGAAATGCACATGTACCTTGATGTTTACAAATACACAGCTTAACCAAAACATAAACAAACAATAAGAACGTGTAAAGGATATCGTATCCAAAACGAAGTGAATCCAAGTGATTGAGCTTGACGTATGACTGTTCCGGTATCCTCACACCATTCAGGTATGTCTGCAAGAGAAGCACTGAATTCAGAATCTGGCCTCCGTCCAGCTATTTTGAAAACTGAACACCTCTAGCCGTTGCATTCTCACCCCTGTGACGCTGTTCAAGTCCTTCACGTGAAAACACTTGTCGCTCGGGTTGAAAAATATTACCGCATGCCTTTTGTCTACACTGGCAGACTGCATATACAATAAAAAGAAAAGCAGAAAGGTATTAAAAAAAAATTCGCCAAAAGCAAAAGTAGGCTTCAATTGACAAGGCATCCATGATCAGTTTCACTCACTCCTGAACAAGTCATCCCGTCATGTACAAACGGCTTCCAATATTTAAAGCACATATGACAGCAGTCTACATTATGACTCCTGATTATGACCGAAATGGCTAAAACATAAAATGTTTCCTAGAGTGGTCACTCTATTTACAGCAGCTATACTGGCAGTTTTAGCATTCATATTTTCAGTGCCCTTTTACTATAGTGAAGTGCACTGAAAATACCAAACATTAAATAATTCCTGAAAGGCAAAAAGCAAAGATAAAAATGACTTGTGCTCAATCTTTCATATTAAGTTGGTCACAACGAATAAAGAACACACAAGCATGATGCAAAATCACAAAAGAAGCAAAGGAGAAGAGACACTGCTGTACATATAACAAGGTTCACGAGATACCAAAACAGCAGCTGAGACATCAGAAGCATGCTCTCCTCAAATTAAAATATTAACAACCACATAGGTCAAAGAAATTTGGCCATAAATGCTTCCCTCATATCAGCTTTTGACACTAAGTCTTCACTGCAAAAGCAGAGGCAAAAGCATGCTGAACTACCGAAAGAAACTACTGTAATGCACAAAATATGACAAAATAGGCTCCTGGCCACAATTCAAACGAACAACCTTTCAATCTCTGGAGCTTATTATCAGGCTTTAAAAAGTTAGTCTCAACTTAAGTCCTATTTCTCACCATACACAAACAACGTTCACCATTCCCGACTGACTTTTATTCAATAACAGGCCTGAACATGTATACAGCCTTTGTAGAAGGTATGCAGCCCAACCAATGTGCTTCTGGGCCATGCAATACAGCTCGTCGTGTATTTTTAAGTATCCCAAACCTCCTGAGGGAACTTTATTCCTCATCCTTCTGAAGCTTTGGACTTCCAGGAATTCTTAAGAGCCCCATGGCACCACAGGAAGCTAACTGGTGTGTTATACATTTTTTACGAAAACTTTACATTGCACTACGCTTCTTCGAGTAGTGTATAAAAGAAAGGACTTGAAGGAACGCTGAAAGCAACAACATGCAATTTTTGGTCTTTGTAAAAGTAAATTTTATTGCCACTTCTGGCTATGTTGGCATCTCTCCGTCAGCAAGGGATATTCATTGCCAAAAACATTAGATTTAAAAATTCTCCTTCCATTCGATTTAAACTGCTGACGCAGGACCAAGAAGACGTTCACGATCACTTTTGAAATTTAATGGCAAATGCCAGCCAGAGGGGTCTGTGCAGAGAGCTACCTTGATGCACTAGCTAGCTTGCAAAACAGCTGGTGATGGTGACCCCTCGCAGTATTTGATCTTTTTTACCTTTTAATTCTGGCTTGTAAAGCTCTATTTTCACTGAAAATGCTACCTTTGTCATTTTAAATTCTGTAATTTATTGATGCAGCAATGAAGTTTGGATTGCTTGTTCATATTCTTACAAGGGTATTTCACAGTGCAACGACACAAAGCAGGAAAAAAAAGCTTCGGTACAGGCCAAGTTCAATCTGACTTCAGCGTCTACTTAAGCTGAAACTTTGCAAACATAGCAATTAATAAAATGCAACACTAAAGCATATCGCACAGCTCTTCATATACCTTGATGATAACAATACTGACGATTTTACCCGCTGCAGTAGTTGTGTTTTAGCAAAACACACGAGTAGCAGAAACTAACTCACATCAACTATGATGTCACACTCTTGACGGCCAATGAATATCATTGCCGCGGGTAGAGGGTGGACTGTGCCATCTTTGGAGGTCAGGACCCATTTCGAGTCGGACCGGTGGTCCATTCCCAAGCTCCCTGCGTTGGAAAATGAGCACGATGTCCCCCCTGTTTCCAACAGGTTAAAAAGTGCACATGCAACGCCGACACTCGCAATTAATACTCTCAATACTAAGGAATTCAATGGATTCAAGTCAACAGCAGTGAACCTCAGATGGAGCAGGCTTTGTTGCATGCAAACAAAAAGTGATTGAGGGCCTGTATGTAGCCACAACAATAGCACTTTAAATGCGATGATGACCGCGTGGAAGATACAAAAGCTCGACATTATAGTGCCGTGGGGCTAAAAAAAAAACAAGCCGTATATGTTTACAGCCTTTCCCCACGCATGACTAGGTTGAGCCATGTTGCAGCAGTCGAACGAATGACCCGTGAAGAGCGCTTTCGGGGCGTGTTCGAGCAAATGTCAAGGCATGTGCGCATCGAAGGGGCGGTGGTCCCAAAATAGGCGCGACCGTCTTCCTCAAGAAAACCATGCCGCCCGCAACAAAAACAAACATTGTAGCTAGACGTGACGGACCCTTGGCAT